>CM066330.1:67221759-67636759 GCA_033807585.1 Hydrophis major
CAACAGCTGCGCTTTCGAAGCTCCAAACTATTTGGAAAGATAAGAACATCAGTCTGCGCTCAAGGATCCACCTAATGCGCTCCCTCGCAATATCAATCTTTTTATATGCCTGCGAAACCTGGACACTCAATGCGGATTTACAAAGAAGAATCCTTGCAACAGAAATGAGATGCTACCGAAAGATCCTTGGCATCCACTACACAGACCATGTGACAAATGAAGAGGTCTTAAATAAAATACAACAGGCAATAGGACCACACGACAACCTTCTTACTGTCGTCAAGAAACGGAAATTGAGATGGTACGGACACGTGTCTCGCTCTACTGGCCTCGCAAAGACCATCGTGCAAGGGACGGTAAGAGGAAGCCGCAAACGGGGAAGACAACGAAGGAGATGGGAGGATGATATCCATGATTGGACAGGCTTGAACCTGGCAGCATCCCAGAGAGCAGTGGAGGACAGAGACGGATGGAGAAGCGTGGTGGTTAAATCTTCGCAGGCGCCCCAACGACCTCAAAAGAGGTCACGGGATAGGTGAGGTGAGGTGAACAGCATTCTGTGTGACTTGAGGTATGATCATGCGGGCCACATGACTATGGAATTGTCTTTGGACAATGCTGGCTCCCTCAACTAAGAAACAGAAATGACTACCACCACCCTAGAGTCAGACATGACGAGAGGGGAAACCTTTTACTTTACCTTTTGTCAGCAATTCAGAGCTTTGCATAGCCCTGGTATTTGTACCTGTACATCCTTAGAATCATTCTGGGTTCTTTAATCTAAATATTCTATACCAGTGGTGGCCAACCGGTGGGCCGCGGCCCACTGGTGGGCCGTGAGAAATTTTTGGTGGGCTACAGAGAAATCTCACCCACAAAGCAACCCCACAAAGCAATTAATCCAGGCTGCACAGAAACACAAAGCTGTGCTGCCCACAGGGCCCACGGGAGCCCTCCCTGCCCACTCGCTCCTTACCCTGTAAACTTGCCTGCTAAATTGCTATTTTTCCTTTTTCCAACTATCATCTGTTCTGCTGTGCTGAGAGATTTAGATTAGCGGGGAAATAGGAAATGGTTGGATTTCTTGCTTTCTAGCTAGTCTTTAGCTCTTCAGCTCAGCACAGCTGAACCTCTCTTAGGACTGAAGGTTTGCTTGCAAGCAAATTCAGTGCAGACTCACGGCAAGCAAATTTGAGAGACTGGGCTAGCCAATGGCAGACAGATAGATCTCTAAATAAATCTGTGATTCTGTGAGCAACTCAATCTGCCTGACTGCTTTGCCTGATTTTGGGTAAAAGTTGCTCTTTTTTAAAATAAAAAAATTCAATATTTACATGCATGGTGTGTTGTGAGTTAATTTTGTGAGTTTGCTTGCTAGCAAATTTTATGAGTTTGCTTGCACGCAAATTTTATGTGACAGACTGAGCTAGCCAGTGGCAGATAGATAGGTCTCTGAATGAATCTGTGATTCTGTGAGCAACTCAGTCTGCCTGCTTTGCCTGTTTTGGGGTAAAAGTTTTATATAAATATTTATAATATTTACATACAAGCCATGTCCAGGCAGTCACATGACCACCAAGCCACACCCACAAATTAGGCCATGCCCACAGAACCGGTTAGTGGTCCCTGGGATCTAAAATTATGAGTTTGGTGGTCCCTGAGGTCCAAAAGGTTGGCGACCCCTAATCTATACCATGTATACATGTTGCATAAAATGAAGATTGGTCTCAGATTTCAAAGGCATGATGAGATGATACTGAGGACTTGGGAGGAGAGATCAAATTTTTGTACACATGGACCAATACACATATTCTAGTATGGCAGAAGAAAAAACTGTGCATGTGCTGTATTCCGTGATTCAATGGAACAAAATCTTGTTCTTCAACTGTCAATTATAGCTTGGAACATTTGGAAACAAACAACAATAAATCTCTAATTGTTTCAGCAGTGCACTTCAGCTGTCACAATATTATGTTCAACATCTTATTTAGTCGTTTATATTTACTTTCAGTGACCTTTTGCTGTTTATAATACAATCACACACATGCACAAACAGACACAAGGTCTTTTTTTTTTCCTCTTTTTAAATTCTATGGGGAAAAAAAGACCATGAGTTTAAAACTGCTTTTTTTCAAATGCAACACAAAACCACTCAGCACTACAGAAAATAAGGATGCTTTGTGGCCAATTTATACATTTATTTCTTTGCAAACACTTATTTGTAGAGTGTTGGTAAGTATACCCATTCACTGGGGTAACTCAGCACTCCTCAAGAAGGAACACATAAGTGGGAATCAGAGCAAAAGTGCTAATGAGAACATTTGACTTTTTATAGCAGAGTGATGGATTGTGAGATATTGTTAAGATTCTTAAAGGAATAGAAATAAAAAGTACCAAAGTTCAGGACACTAGTCTGTTGAATTAATAAGTGAAAGTAACGTTAACTGTTGGCATTAGCAAAAGAAAGAACTTAGAGGCAGAGTTATATGTGATTGGACAACTCTGAGAAATGATGGCAGGAAGAATTTGTTTTGCAGGAGTTATCAAGTGAGATTAAGAAGTAGGAATATTTTTAAAAGTCTGTATATATTAAGTGCTTTACATAAATTACCTGAACCCACTCTTTTCAGTTTGATAAACAAATCAAAACACATGTTACTTGTTATTTGTTTAGATGTGTGACCAATTGCTCTTAGGAAATCTGGCTGTATCCACTGAATGGATTTCCAACCTATTGTCACATATTTAATTAAAAGGTGTATTTCTATGATATGTAAAATATTTGTATCTCGGCACTAGCCACAGTGGTTGGCATGGATTTATCCACATGCAGGATAGATTTTAGAAATGAATATTGATTTTGTTCACAATGAGAGTATTTCTAATACCCATAATTTTTATCCATAAAAATCAGAACTATTTTTGTATCATAGACTTTAACAACATGAGGGCTATGATTTATAAGGCGATTTGAGAACTAGAGAACTAGCTATGGCCTTCAATGTACTCAACTTAAAAATATAGAATTCAGGATCCTGATTCTAAAAAGATCATCCTAGTATAGGAATAGTTAATCCTGATAAATTGGTTTTCCATCAACTCTCCATTTAGCTCTAATTCATCTCTTCCTTCCAATAGAAGAAAATATTGTCTCTTCCTGAAGACAATCACCTTAGATTGGGCTTATCAATATTCAGGGAGCTAAGTTCACAATAAGAACTACATTGGCACTGCAATCTTCCTGTCCTCCTGAGGTATAAGAAAACATGTCATCAACATACAGTAAGAGGTTTTGTCAGGCTGTACTCCCTTTAGATCCCAAGAAAGAAATACTCAGACTCCATGGTGTAGAGCAAAGTTATCCTTTTACTGGAAAATAAAGTGGAAGCTACAAATCAATTCTGAAACCGAGAAATTGGCGGGTAGAACACACATACAAAGAAATAGAATTGCTCCCACCCCTCAAAGTTCAAATGATTCTTCCAATTAAAACTTCTGAATAAGCTCATGTGGTCATCTCCAGGCAGTGATGAAGTCTCCACCGCCACATCGCTTGCATCAGCTTGGATCACGAAAGGGGCGTCCATGTCTGTGTTTCAGTACTGGTTCTGCAGCAAAAAGTTTCTTAAGTTTTTCAAATGCAGCTTGGCACTCCATAGTCCAATTCAATGGTTGGCTGGGCTTTGGTTTCAATCCCCCCTTTGTTTTCAGGAGGTTGGTGATGGGCATGGCTATTTTAGCAAAAGACAGGATGAATTGCCGATAAAAGTTGGCAAATCCCAGAAAACTTTGAAGCTGTTTACGCGTTCTCGGTGGGGCCCAGTCCAAAACAGCTCGCACTTTCTCTGGGTCCATCTCAATGCCCTCGGGAGAGATACGATATCCCAAGTAGTCGATTTTTTCTTGATGGAACTCACATTTGGATAGTTTGGCGTACAATTTGGTGGCCCTCAGCTTGTGCAACACAGAGCGTACCAGTTTCACATGTTCGTCTCTAGTCTCCATGTAGATAAGAATATCATCAAGGTATACCAGAACCCCTTTGTATAAATGTTCGTGAAGCACTTGATTGATCAGTTGCATGAAGACAGCAGGCGCCCCCTGTAGGCCGAAAGGGAGAACATTGAACTGGAAACAACCCATTGGGCAGTTGAACGCAGTCTTCCACTCATCTCCCTCCTTTATTCGGAATTGGTAGTACGCCTCCCTCAAGTCCAGTTTTGTGAAAATCTTCCCCTTTGCCAGGTGGGCTAACATGTCCTTCATCAGAGGGAGGGGGTACATGTTCTCTACGGATACAGCGTTCAGGTTTCTATAGTCAACTACCAGACATTTGGAGCCATCTTTCTTCTCGCGGAACATCACAGAAGCCGCCACTCGAGGTCTGGCAGGCATGATGAAACCCCGTTGCAAGTTCTTGTTGATAAATGCCCTCAATTCTTCCAACTCCCACGGTGTCATCGGATACATCTTCAGTTTTGGGAGCATCACCCCTGGCAGGAATTCAATACTACAATTGGTCGACCGATGGGGGGGAGAGCTCATCGGAAGCCTCCTCACTAAAAACCTCTCTTAAGTCCCAATACTCCTTCGGGATTTTCTCCTCCCCTTCCACGTGTTCAGCACCTGTAGAGGCTATCTCGGTGGGTACCTGGGACTTCAGATGGGATTTCTCCTCCCCTTCTGGTGGCCGATCGGTGTGGATGCGTATCCACCCCTCTCTCCAGTTCACCTGGGGATTCCACTTCCGAAGCCAGGGTAATCCCAATATTAGGGGCTGTTCCATCCCAGGAGTCACAATAAAACACAGGGTCTCATGGTGGTTTCCCATGGTCATTTCTAGGGGTTCTGTTATAAAACACACGGGGCAACCTCCCACCACCGATCCATCCGGTTGGCAGAAAGATATGGGTGTTCTTAAAGTTCTCAGTCCGATGCCCATACCCTTAACTACTTTCATGTTAATTACACACCTCGTGCACCCCGAGTCCAATAAGGCCAACATCACTCCCTCAGTCCCAGAGGTGGGCTGCTTTAATTTTACTGGGATGGTCATGGGCCCTTGGTTTGGATTTACCGGGACGTCATCTTCCGAGTCAGTCTCATTCTCGTCGAGTGGGGTTGGAGGTCCCAGCTCCTCTCCCGCCAAAAGGACGACCTCTACAACCTCTCTTGTCTTCAGTCCGGTCTCGCGGGGCTTGGCCGAGGGGTTTTCAGGCTTCCTCCCAGGGTCCTGCGTTTTCGGTGGGTTTGTCTTTACCCAGCAATCCGCCATCTGGTGGCCCTCCTTCCCACAATGGAAGATGCCGTGGTCTTGGCTCTTGCCGCCATCCCTCCCGGTTGGGGGGTTGAAGTATCTCAGAGATGTGGGGGGAACGGTTTTTTCCAGGCAGGACCTCCTCTGCATCTGCTTCGGGCTAGATCAATGTCCACCTCTTCCACCAGCAAGTACCACGACTGTAAATCACGGGGGTCCCTTCTGGAGATGCACATGTGGTATATATCTTCACTTAAGCCATCTTTGTAGGCTTCCACCAGGGCCTCTTGGGACCAACCTCGGATGTGGTATGCCAGCTGCCTGAATTCTTGGGTGTAGTCTGCCACTGATCTCCCCCCTTGGACTAGGGTCTTCATTCTGATCCTGGCCTTTCTCTCTGCCAGAGGGTCCTCAAACCTTCTCCTCAGTGCAGTCATGAAATATCGAGGTTTCGCAGTTGGGGGGAGTTATCATTGTACAAAGTCACCACCCAGTCTGCTGCCATCCCTTCCAGGGTTCTGGTGACACATCTCACTTTGGCTGCTTCAGAGGTGAACTCCCGTTCAAATTCTGCCATATAGCTCCCAACTTGTACCAGGAAAAATCCCAAATTTCTGGGATTTCCTCCAAACTTCACATCTAGGGGGGGGCAGGTGGCGTCTTCCTGGGACCACACCTATTGCTGGGGCTTCTCGGGCGGCTGCACTGGCGTAGGCTGGGCAAGGGGGTTAGGGATAGCTTGACTTCCTCGGGCTGACCTCGCTCCCTCTTCCCCCTCATACCTTTGAGCCATGCCGGGCTTCTCAGAAACATCCATAAGGAATTTCCCAGCTTGATCCAGCCTGCATTCTATCTCCTCCCCCTCCTGCCACAGCCGTTCCCTCGCACCTTTTCATCTTACAGTGATTCTGGGAGGAGGGGGGTCTTCAGAGTCTCTCCAACCAACCCCCAACGACCATCTGGGCATCTCGGCTGGGGTTTCTTCCAGAGTCAAGTCGGCCAGCAGATCAGTCACCGATGTCTCCGGTAGCAGCATCGGCTGCCCCCCCCCCCGCAGCTCCCTGGTCCTCTTCATCGCTGGCTGGAGACGACATGAGATGAAACCCCCTTGGAAGAAAAGTTGCTGTTTTCTCCGGGTGGGTTGATGTGGCAGTTTCGGAATAATGTCAGGCTGTGCTCCCTTTAGATCCCCAGAAAGAAATACTCAGATTCCATGGTGTAAAGCAAAGTTATCCTTTTACTGGAAAATAAAGTGGAAGCTACAAATCAATTCCGAAACTGAGAAATTGGTGGGTAGAACACACATACAAAGAAATAGAATTGCTCCCACCTTTCAAAGTTCAAATGATTCTTCCAATTAAAACTTCTGAATAAGCTCATGTGGTCATCTCCAGGCGGTGATGAGGTTTCTTGTCAAATGGCCTTGACACATTTTGATAAAAGTTCGCAGTTGCGCAAAAGAGGACAGAAGATAGCCAAGAAACGGAAAGTTAAAGAAAAGAATCCCCCCTCCCCTTGCTAGCCCAGCAAAGGAATGCAAAACACCTCCAGCCTTCTTCCCCTCCAGAGTCCCCCCTCCCACCGTTGTCATGACAGCCAAAAGAAGTAATAGCAGAAATAGGAGAAAAGCAACAGTGGAATATATCTTCAGACTATCTTGAGGCTGACAGGTTTACATGTTTACTGACTGTGGGCATGTGCAAATTGGCTTACTGCAAATCTTGAGATATCATCTATGTACAAATGAAAAAAGTACAAACAAGTACACAAAGCCTTGGTTAAATAGAGTAGTCTGAGCTTCACACACAAAGCCACAAGTTTCCTACACTCTGTAACTCTATTAAAACGATGCTAAGATCCATAGAAGTTGTAAAAAATTGTTTATTTGAATATTTACCCTATTGAATTCTTTTAAAAAGTTACGGTAGTTTCCTGCAAGTTTGGCCCAGCTTGTTCTGACTTTATAGATATATTGTTGATATTTTGTTTGGGGAAAAGTGTAGGATAGCACATCTGGCATTTCTGAATCTTAGCCATTTTAAAATGCATATACTTCAAGTCCCAGAATGCTGGCTGTGGAATTGTGGGAATTGAAATCTACAAACTTTAACTTGTTAAGATTGAGAAACTAGTTTGATTTTTCACCTCCAAGTCTAGCCTACAGCTAGACTAGGATTCCCTCATGGTGTCTTGAACAAGTATTAACCAAATCTGACATTGCTTAGCTTCCAAATATAGGGAAAGTTAAATAGAGGTTGTTAAGACACTGAATTCCTTGTAAACATCCTAAGATTTACTTTAACGTTCCTACACATCTTCTACTTTCTGATTTAGTTGGTGGAAAGTCTGAGTTCCATAGTTCTTTTCAAGCATTTTTCTTTCGAAACAGAAAGGATTACAGGTTGTGTACTGAAGGATGTAACATCTTCATTTGCACCTTACTCAGAAAAGCCTTGGGCAATGCAATGACTTCATTTCACAAAAAGATTTAAATGTCTTCTTTTCTCGGAACCATTTATTAAGGAAATGTGATATTGGGAATATGGCTTAATGCTTCAGTGTTTAAGAAATACGTGTCCATACTACACAATATTTAAACATGAAATGCATTATTGAACAGAAGAAGCTAATGAGTCCCAAAAGTACTGAGGGGACATTGGAAGTGTGGGGTGGGAGGAAGGCTTTGCTGGAAGGATTGTTTCTCTTAAAGAGAAGGATTTTATCTCCGAGAACAGCTCCCTGATCTTAGAATCACTAAAAAAAATTCCAAACAACATGATTTTGAACATCGATTGTTACTCCTGATTGTTACTTTCTTTCTCCCATCCTCTAAGACAGGGGTCTCCAACATTGACAACTTTAAGTCTGGAGGACTTCAACTTTGCTGACTGGGGAATACTGGGAGTTGAAGTCCACCAGGCTTAAAGTTGCCAAGGCTGGAGACCCCTGCTCTAAGATATGTATTTTCACATTTGAAATTAGAAAAGAAATGTATTGGAAGAAGCCTAGTATATAAGAAATTGGATTAGAACAGTTCATTTTACTTTCAAAAATGCAAGACACTAGAGGTCCAAGTCAGGGAAGACCAGTGTCAAAAGACACACGTACACACACATACACACAACGAAAACAAAACTTGACAGGCATCTGTCCTTATTTTTATCTTGGTGAAAGCCAAAGAATTCTGGCTTTTGATAATTAAGACTCAGATATCAAAGAACAGTGAGTTTTTTAACATCGGGAAATCCTTCTTTTTCTACTTTTTCCTAGCTGACTGCAGCTGTTCCAGCTTTATTCATGCTCAGCAAGCTGGTTAATGCACACCTGGGAGATCACCAAAGAAAAACAGGGCTGTAGGCTCAACCAGAAAGTTAAAACAACAAGAGCAACACAGACAAAAAAATTCAGACAAATCTGTTTTGCATCGTTGACCAGAAAACTATGTGAGTATTTCTGTAGTGTTATCGGGAACTGATCTGTAAAATAATTCAATTTTGAACCTGTTTTGAATTAAAGCAAAGCTTTCTCAAAAATCTCACTGAAATGAATTCATCTTCTGCATAATAACACTATAGTTACGATGAGGTGATTTTGTTCTCAAGCAGTAGATAGATTTATAATATTTCTTTCTGACTGCCAAATAGCTTGGCTATAATGAGGGAAAACTATGAGCACTTTTTGTAATCAATACTAAGTAACAATGAAAGTCCACTGTTCAGTCTCTGTGGTAGTTTCTTCCCAAAGAAAGAAAAAATAGCATATTTTAGATCTCTCATGAACAAACTTCGCAGTGAAACCCACCCACAGAACAGCAATAAACAAAGAGTATTTATTGATCCTATGTAATTAATTACCACAAAACAATCTAATCTTTAGTACTAATAAAAGATTAATTTGCTTACTATATTTTTCTTTACTTCTTGTTTTATTTTCTGCTTTCTAATGTCATATATACAGGTAACTGCAGAATGTATATTTAATTGGAAAACATTTTTTGTAAATCTTCATACCACACAACAGAAATGCCCACTAAAATGGCAGCAGCTATGTTTAATTGCAAAACAACAAAGATATGCTTAATACTTCGATGCCCAATCACACACACACACACACATACACAAATCTCTCAGATGTAGGTTAGAGAAGGAAATAATGAAAAGAATTCCAGAAAGCTGCAATGACAGACCATCTGATTACTGAACACATTTTTTTTTTGAAAAGAATTTTATTGATTTTCTACAAACAAACAAGACAAACAAAACATTAAAACATCAACTCTCATATGTACATCCAGCGTGTCGGTTGGTTCATCAGTTTTGTGCATTCATTTTGTAGTCTCAATTACAATTATGTTACATAACAACTCATATTGTCAGTCCAAACTTATATATCCTAATATCGCTATTAAAAAAGAAAAAAAGAAACTTTTGACTATACTTTTAATCATTCATGCTTTATGAGATAACAATACTTTAAACAGTTTATTCTGTAACAAATCATATAATCATACCAAATCAATCCTAAAAACACTTTATAAATATAGTGTCAAATAACAAAGACAAGAGAAAAAATAAAGATATTCCTTACTGTCTAACATTCTAAATATTCTATTATCATATTTTATAATCTAGCAATTGATAAAAAAGATCCCAAATTTCATAAAATTGTTTATCCTCTTGCTCTCTAATTTCAAATGTCAATCTACTCATCTCAGCACATTCCAATATTTTCTTAATAATTTCTTCTTGTAATGATATTTTCTCATTCTTCCAGTTTTTAGCAAATACAATCCTAGCCCCTGTTAATACATTTACAATCAGGTATTTCAAATCTTTACTATATGTATCAGGTAAGATTCCCAATAAAAAGATCTCTGGTTTCAAGTCTATGTGTTTCTTTGTCATTTTTTCCAACCGCATGCAAATTTTAGTCCAATATTTTCAAGCGTCCTCACAAGTCCACCACATATGGTAATATGAGCCAGGTATCTGATGACATTTCCAGCATTTTTCAGATTTGTTCTTAAACATTCTTGCTATTCTTCTCGGGGGAAAGTGCCACCTGTAAAACATCTTATACAAGTTTTTTTTATATGCTGTTGACATTGTCATTTTATAATTTTGAGACCACAATGTTTACCATTTCTCTAAATCAATCCCATATCCAAAATTCTTCCCCCAAACAATCATAATTTCTTTAACTTGTTCTTCTTCTAATTTAATTCCCAGTAAATAACCATATAATTTTTTAATCACCTTCTCATCAGTACCCATCAAGATCTTATCTAAATCAGTCTGTTTATCATGGAATCCCTCCGTTTTAGAATCGTCATCATACCTTGAATGTATTTGCGCATATGAAAACCAATTCATCCTTATACCTTGTTCCTCTAAGTTTTGGATCGATTTAAGTTCACCCTTTTCATCCAATAGTTCCCCATATCTAACTGTTTGTTCCTTCTTATAAATTATAGGATAGGAAAATGCTCCAATAGTCGATAAGCAAACTGGAATTTTCAAATAACATTGTCTTTTTATCTTCTCCCAGTTTAACCACAAAGACTCCCGTATATAATGTCTTCTAAAATAACCCTGTGTTTTAGTTCCCTTATACCATAAAAAAGCATGCCAGCCCAACAGCAAATCATGCCCTTCTAGTGTCAACAATCTAGCCTTTCTTAATGTTATACATTCTTTGACCCACATCAGACTTGCAGCTTGATAATACAATTCCCAATTAGGCAGGCCAAAACCTCCTCTAATTCTAGCGTCTTGCAAAAGCTTTAGCTTTATTCTCGCTTTTTTTAGCTTGCCATATAAACTTCAACCTGACTTTATTTAAATCTTCAAAATAGTCTTTTCCAAGCCTAATTGGTATTGTTTGAAACAGAAATAGAATTCTGGGTAAAATATTCATCTTAATTGTTGAAATTCTCCCTATTAATGACTATTGCAAGTTTTCCCATTTCTTCAAGTCTGTAGCTATCTGTTATTTAAGTTTAATATAATAATTCTCTTTTAATGTGCTACATCTTGCTGTCAAATATATCCCCAGATACTTAACCTTATTCGTAACTTGGATTTTCAAAAGGTCTGCCAGTTCTTCTCTTTGTCTCAGTAGCATGTTCTTTGTCAAAATCTTTGTTTTATCTTTATTTATTTTCAAACCAGCCATCTCACCATATGTCTCTATCTTTTCCAATAACTTTGGAACTGTTTCTGGCGGGTCTTCCAGAATAAAAGCTAAGTCATCAGCAAAAGCTTGTAGTTTGAATTCTTCCTTTTTAATTTTCATTCTTTTTATGCTTTTATCATCCCTAATATTTCTATTCAATACTTTCAAAGTCAACACAAATTGCAAAGGAGATAGTGGACACCCTTGTCTTGTGCCTTTTCTTATATTAATAAAATCTGTAAGTTCTCCCTCCATCATTACCTTTGCTGTCTGTTTATTGTATATGGCTTCTATTGCTTGAATAAATTTTCTGGCAAAACCCATCTGCTCCAATAGTAATAACATAAATCTCCAGTTCACGTTATCAAATGCCTTTTGAGCATCTAGGAATATCAAAGCCATTTGCTTTTCAGGATGAGCCTCATAGTATTCCAAAGTATCCAAGATTACTCTCATATTGTCTCTGATTTGTCTCCTTGGCAGAAATCCATTTTGATCTGGGTGGATAAAATTATTTAAATATTTTTTAAGTCTTTCTGCTAAAATTGAAGCAAAAATTTTATAGTCTGCATTCAATAAAGAAATAGGTCTATAGTTCTTAATTTGCAGTGGGTCAGCCTCTTCTTTTGGAATAAGTGTAATATAAGCCTCTGACCATGTTTTGGGTATCATCTTCTTTGACATAACTTCATTCATAACTTCTAACAATGGGATGCTCAATGATTCTTGAAATGTTTTATAGAATTCTGCCGGAAGCCCATCTGGACCTGATGCTTTCCCATTATTTTGTTTCTTAAGTGCTTCATTTAATTCCATCATTGTTATATTGCTTTCTAGCATTTCTTCAGTCTCTTCAGGTATCTTCGGTAAATTAGCATTCTGTAGATACTGTTTGATTTTTTTCCTCATCAATATTCTCTTGTTTATATAATTGACCATAAAAATCTCGAATAATTTCCTTTTTCTCCTTATTCCCATAACAAACTTGGCCTTGATCATCTATTAGCTTCAATATTTTTCATAATTCCTTCTCCTTTCTCAATTTATATGCTAGCCATTTACCTGGTTTATTTGCATCTTCAAAGTAATTCTGTTTAGAATTTCTAATTTTCTGTGCCAATTCTTACATCCAGCTTCAATTTAATATCTTTTTTCTGTGGCATTTTCTGTAATTCTTTTTCAAGTCTTTTATACTCATCTTCCAAGGCCTTAGAAGCTTGCCTTTTCCTAATATTCTTTTTTCTTGTATAATCTATTATCAAACCTCTAGCATATGCCTTCATTGTATCCCAAACATTCTGCATTGAAGTATCTTCTTTTTTATTTTCTGTCAAGAAAAAAGCCAATTCCTTCTCCATCCGTTGTATAAAATCTTTTTCCTTTAAGATAGTATTATTTAATGTCCATCTCGATCTTTTTTTTTGTCCCTTCCATTTAATTGTCATTGGGCTATGATCTGCCCAAGTACTTGTTTCGATATTTGTTTCTTGAATATTGGATATTAATTCTGTTGAGATCCAAATCATATCTAATCTGGACCATGATAAATGTCTATTTGAATAAAAAGTATATTGTTTAGCTTTAACATTTCTTTCTCTCCAAATATCTTTTAAAGTTAATTCGTCTGTCATTTTAAAAAAAGATTTAGGGAGAGTCTCTCTATTTTGCTTTGTTGTTGTTGCTATATAGTCCAATTTATTGTCCATGATTCCATTAAAGCCTCCCATCATAATTATATTAACATAGTCCAGTCCAATTATTTTCATGTGTAGTTCTTTATAAAACTCTTCTTGATTATCATTCGGAGCATAAATTGCAATCAAGAGTAATTTTATATTATTGTCCATTATTTCCACCATTAATACTCTTCCATCTTCATCCGTGTAGATCAGTTTTGCTGGGATAACCTCTTTAATGTATAGAACCACTCCTCTTTTCTTACATTGAGTCAAAGAAATAAATATTTTCTCTAGTTTTGGCTGTACTAACAATTGTTCATGTTGTTTTTTAAAATGAACTTCTTGCAAACAAATTATATCGAATTTTAATTTCTCTAATTTATGAAAGGTTTTCCTTCTTTTAACAGCTGAATTGAGTCCATTTATATTCATTGTAATCAGTTTTTTTTCTTCCATGATTATGCTTTATATTTAGGTCTAACAGCTCTCGTGGATCTCACTTCACGTTGTTCTTTACTATCCACCTGTCCACCTACTGCACCTTTCTCTTTTTCAGTCTCCAGTTGTTCCTCTTGAAACTCAATTAATGAGACCTCTTTCACTGCCTCCTCTTCTCTTCTTCCAAAAAATTCTGCATGAAAAAGTTCTGCTTTCTCAATTGAGTCAATTCTATGTCTCTGCTCTTGCCATGTAAACATTAATCCTTCTGGAATCAGCCATCTATAATTCACTTCATTTTCCAGTAGCATTTTGGTCAGAAATCGATATTGTCTTCTCATCTCTCTCACTCTTCTAGGTATTTGTTTTAAAACTACAATCTCTTTGCCTTTGTATTTCAATGTCTTCTCTCTTACCACTTGTAGTATTTGTGTTTTAATGGATTTTTTGGTAAATCTAATATGGACTTCCTTTGGTAATTTATTTCTCATTGCGTATCTTGTATAAACTCAATATACCTCATCTACTCCATCCATCATCTTTTCCTCTGTAATTTCCAAAGCATCCGCCAAAATTTCTATCATTATCGCAGCCAAATTTTGTCCTTTTTCTTTCTTCTATATTTTGAAATCTGAGATAAAATTCTGACCTTTCCATCTCCCACCTCAACATCCCACTTTTATCTTGTTCATCCACTGTTAATCTACTGTCAATATTTCCAAACTTCTCCTCTCTTTGTTTTCCTTCTTCCTCAATTTTTTGGAATCTCTCTTCATACTTCACCATCATTTGTTTAATATTTTCCACTTTTTCATCAGTCTTCTCCGTTCTTTGTTCAATGTTCTCTATTCTTTGTTCAATGGTGTCTGATTTTGTCTTGAGATCTTGAATTCCTTGCATAATCATCTGTAAAGTTACTTTTTCTTGTTCTTTATCTTGCTTCAACATTGTCTGAATTAAACATTGTCCTCCAGCTGGTGGGGATGTAGAGGTAGAAGTAGAAACGCCAGATGATATTGGTTTCCTGCTCATTTTAATGCTTCCAAATCTTCAAATTCTTTTTAACTTTTAATCCAACTGGTAGAATAGCCAATTATAATCCAAAATGGAAAAATCCAATAGTAAAAAGCCCACAACCAAAGAAGAAAAAGGAAAAAAGGAAGAAGAAAGATCTTCAGGTTCTTCTAGACCCTAATCCAATTACGAAGTAGTCCATCATAAAAAATGAAAAATAGAAAGAAAAAAACCCAAAAATAATAATATTGATTAAAAAAAAAGAACAAAAATAAAAAAAGAAAAGAAGAGATTCCTTCAGGTTCTTCACACCTTAATCCAGTTGAGAAGTCTCAATAATCAAAAAGAAAAAAACAGAATGGTCCAAAAACATGGATAGAAAAAGCAAAAGGATCCCAGTAAAAATAAGGAGAAAAAAAGAAAAATAAAGAAAAAGCTCTGAGGCTTTCCCTTTGAAATAAAAAGCAAAAATAAGAATATTACTAGAATTGAAATTTACAAAGAGGCTGGTGAGCAGGGGTATCATGAGTAATATATATATATATATATATATATATATATATATATATATATATATATATATATATATATATATATATATATATGGATCTTTGATTATTCGGGTTTTCTCCCGCGTAAGATTGGAATTATCTAGGCAACGTTTCGATGAAGTCTCATTCATCATCTTCAGGCTTGGTCTTCAGCTCTGTGCTTCTCAGAGTGATGTGAGCTCGCAGCTGCTTCTTCCTTTTAACTGCTCCTGGGGGTGTGACTTGATTGGCTGGGGGCTTGGCTGTGTTCTGATTGGATGGGGGGGTGTTCTCATTGGTTGGGGGTTTGGCTGTGTTCTGATTGGTTGGGGGGTTGGCTGTGTTCTGATTGGCTGGAGTCGTGTTCTGTTCAGGTGGGGGCTTGATTGTGCTCAGGTTAGTCTTAGTTGCTGGAGGGTTTGAGCTGGTGAGCTGTGATCTTGCTGTTTGGCTTCGAGTTCGTGGTCGTGCTGCATCTTCATGGTGGGGGTCAGTTCGCTTCATGTATGGTTCAGAGGGGTTTGAGATGGGTAGTGATGCAGCTGCAGTGCGGCTTCTGGTCCGTGGTCGTGTTTCATCTTCTGTGTGGGTGTGAGTCTGCTTTCTATGTGGAAGTGTGGTGGTGGCATCTTGTGTGGCTCTCAGGGGTGTGGGTCTGGTGTCATTCTTCATGTTAGGTACGCGTCTGTTCATGAGGGCGGGTTTCCAAATGGCTGGTAGGCGGGAGGCATCATCTCGTTTATTCATGCTGTGTGGGCGTTTTTCTATCTCTATGGCTTCTCTGATGATTCTGCTGCTGAAGTGTTCGGTTTTGGCGATAGTTCTGGTATTTTTAAAGTCAATCTCATGTCCTGTGGCTTTGAGGTGTTGGACCAGGGAAGAGGTCGGTTCTTCCTTTTTGATTGAGTTCTTATGTTCTTCAATGCGTGCACCTATTCTTCTGTTAGTCTGTCCAATGTATGTGGTGGGGCAAGCAGTGCAAGGGATTTCGTATACTCCTTGATTTTCTTGCACTGCTTGCCCCACCACATACATTGGACAGACTAACAGAAGAATAGGTGCACGCATTGAAGAACATAAGAACTCAATCAAAAAGGAAGAACCGACCTCTTCCCTGGTCCAACACCTCAAAGCCACAGGACATGAGATTGACTTTAAAAATACCAGAACTATCGCCAAAACCGAACACTTCAGCAGCAGAATCATCAGAGAAGCCATAGAGATAGAAAAACGCCCACACAGCATGAATAAACGAGATGATGCCTCCCGCCTACCAGCCATTTGGAAACCCGCCCTCATGAACAGACGCGTACCTAACATGAAGAATGACACCAGACCCACACCCCTGAGAGCCACACAAGATGCCACCACCACACTTCCACATAGAAAGCAGACTCACACCCACACAGAAGATGAAACACGACCACGGACCAGAAGCCGCACTGCAGCTGCATCACTACCCATCTCAAACCCCTCTGAACCATACATGAAGCGAACTGACCCCCACCATGAAGATGCAGCACGACCACGAACTCGAAGCCAAACAGCAAGATCACAGCTCACCAGCTCAAACCCTCCAGCAACTAAGACTAACCTGAGCACAATCAAGCCCCCACCTGAACAGAACACGACTCCAGCCAATCAGAACACAGCCAACCCCCCAACCAATCAGAACACAGCCAAACCCCCAACCAATGAGAACACCCCCCCCATCCAATCAGAACACAGCCAAGCCCCCAGCCAATCAAGTCACACCCCCAGGAGCAGTTAAAAGGAAGAAGCAGCTGCGAGCTCACATCACTCTGAGAAGCACAGAGCTGAAGACCAAGCCTGAAGATGATGAATGAGACTTCATCGAAACGTTGCCTAGATAATTCCAATCTTACGCGGGAGAAAACCCGAATAACCAAAGATCCACATACAAATACCCGCGAGAACCTCAGAAAACATATATATATATATATATATATATATATATATATATATATATATATATATATATATATATATATATATATATATATATATCTTTGGCTATTCGGGTTTTCTCCCGCGTAAGATTGGAAGTATCTAGGCAACGTTTCGATGAAGTCTCATTCATCATCTTCAGGCTTGGTCTTCAGCTCTGTGCTTCTCAGAGTGATGTGAGCTTGCAGCTGCTTCTTCCTTTTAACTGCTCCTGGGGGTGTGACTTGATTGGCTGGGGGCTTGGCTGTGTTCTGATTGGATGGGGGGGTGTTAAAAGGAAGAAGCAGCTGCAAGCTCACATCACTCTGAGAAGCACAGAGCTGAAGACCAAGCCTGAAGATGATGAATGAGACTTCATCGAAACGTTGCCTAGATACTTCCAATCTTACGCGGGAGAAAACCTGAATAACCAAAGATCCACATACAAGTACCCGCGAGAACCTCAGAAAACGCCACTCATACAGTTTTTGTCAAAAAAAAATCTCACAGGTTTCTTCTCTATTCAGTGTGCCCTTTCAAATCTCAGCGAATTTACAACAAAAAAGAAGTTTCTCACCCAGCCGACACACTTTCACTTCCAGCCACTTTCTTTCCGGAGCTGTCCCAACTTCAGCCGCTATGGGGGCTGCCTCTCCGCTGCCAGCAAAAGGGCTTCTCCCAGATCAAACCAGAGATTTTGCGATATCCCTGGGATCCTGGGACTATGCCCTTCACGATCACCATCTCTACAGGACGGTTTAGGTCCGTTGGGACCGACCAGGGGTGAAAATATTGGCTGCGATCTCACAGCCCCGAGATCGCAGCTGTATCACCGAAACAAAGCTCCGCCTTCTCCCTAATTACTGAACACATTTTGAATTGACATAGCTCAGAGAGCAGTTTGACATGAAGAGGATATTATCTTAGCCTTTCCTGGACAAGATTTTTGGACAGAGGTCTCCAATGCCCCAATAGCAATCTGTTAGGGAACATTCAGTAAACAAGCTAAAACAAGGAGCTGATGAGCATGGCAGAATGAAAAGTTGGTGAATAGACCAGTCCTTTTGATGTATTTCATCTCAGGATAAAGAGAATCACCCAAAAGTGCTTTATACAGTTGTGAGAAGACTGCAAAACAGCAGTCTTTGACATATTTAGAACTTTGGGAGAGGAAACAATAGCCATTTGAGAGAGAGAGAGAGAGAGAGAGAGAGAGAGAGAGAGAGAGAGAGAGAGAGAGAGAGAGAGAGAGAGAGAGAGAGAGAGAGAGAGACCAAAGTCAGCCAGCAGCTTTCATGCCTAAGGCAGAACAGAGCAGTATAGAAAAATAGAATTTTTTTCTCTTTCATATTAGTTTTGATCTTTTTAATTGTAACTTTTAATAACATTATTGTTAAAAATACGTTTTATCCTACACTCAGACTCACTCTAGTCCAATTAGAAAAATAACATGCCTTAAATCTATATGCTAACAATCAGTGGTGGGATTCAAAATTTTTTAGTGCTGGTTCTGTCGGCGTGGCTTGGTGGGCATGGCAGGAGAAGGATATTGTAATATCTCCAGTCAGCGGTGGTATTTGCTGGTTCTCTGAACTACTCAAAATTTCCGCTACCGGTTCTCCAGAACTGGTCAGAACCTGCTGAATACCACCTCTGCTAACAATCTACACAATGTGAATAAGCCCACTAGGTACTTATATAATGAATTCTTAGAATTCCATTTGAACTCTCAGAATTCTCAGGGAAACACTAACTTAGCTAATCCATATATTGGAAAATAAAACACACACTTATAATATCAGCTTGTTTTGAATTACTTACTAGTTCACAAAATATGAACTAAATATTTTTACCTTTATCTCAGTGTAGAGACAGCAAATCAGAACATCATGATTTTTCCTTAAGGGGTTTAGGACTAAGACCACAACTTCAAGAGAAAGGATTCAGAATTACCTCATGGTATATCTATCAAAATTATCTTCATTATAAGATAAAATTGATTACATGGAATTTTTGAGAATTAGAATACCATTCAGTCTGTGACTGAATTATTTCCAGTGAAACCATGGTAAAAAATGTCCCAATGGGAATATATTAATACCACTGTATCACTAATCAAAGAATTAGTTACTTTTATTTTACTATTATTTAGAATATACTATTTTCACTAATAAACTATAGTTCCAGCCAAACTTGCAGTGTCTGTTTCTTATTTGATCTACTTTGAAGAACTGACAACAATGCACCACTTTTCTTTAGTCCTTTTCTTTATGTATTTATTTATATCCTGCCTTTATTATTTTTACAAATAACTCAAGTGGGGGCTAACATATCCAACATACCTTGCTCCTCCCATTTTCTCCACAACAACAACCATGTGAGGTCAGTTGGACTGAGAGAGAGAGAGTGAGTGATTGGCCCAGACACTTTGCTGGCTTTAATGGCGAAGGCAGCACTTGAACTCATAGGTCTCCCGTTTCTAGCCTGGTGCCTTAACCACTGCACCAAACTGCTTCTTTTATTTACAACTGTTACAATAACAAAATATATTATGTATACTTTAACAGGCAATCAAAGTTCCACTTGCCTTTTTCACATTTAAATAATTTTCCTTATCTTAGTATTTTAATACTGATTTCACTTGTATCAATTTTCAAATACAGTTACCAAATAACTGTATTTGACTGTTTGACAAATTATAAAGCTATTTGGTGTTTTTAAATTGTAAAAAGGAAGATGCTTCATAAAGCCATGTAAACAAGAAATTGAAAAATTCCAGTGATAAGAATAAATTTTATAATTAAGCAGTCTTCCACTATTATATTTTATTAAGTTTAATTGCATGTTCTTTATTAAGAAAGAGCTTGATATTTTCATCACTGAAATGAGATCAAGTGGATCTTCATTGTGTGCAAAACAGCAACAATTCAATTAAGTTATTTATAATTTGTCCATAGTCTATTGGTCTGGCTGCAGTTTTTTCTTCTGACCATTTGATCTTTGTTTCAAGATTTGCCAGACATATCTGAGTTCTTGATGCAAATTAATTTATTTAAAATAACCTTGTTATTAATAAAGGATTTAGCTGATAAATTGTTGCCTTTCAAAATGTATCATATGCTAGCATTGTTTTCCTATTTTATAGAGAACTTTTGAATATGTAATTACTATAATTATGTTGACAGCATCTAGCTGGATGCAAATTGTCTTTAAATGCCTTTCCACTCTAATTCATATTGCAGTGTTTACTTGTAAGTTGTTCAGCCAGAATTCTTGAATTCTTATTTATAAAACCCTCTTCACAGTTCACCAACATTAGAGGTGGCTGATCTATATTCAATATCCATAATTCCAAATTCTTTTCCCTACAATATTATTTCTTCTAAAAAGAGTTTGGCCATTACAGTATTTGGCTCTGCTTGTCACATTTTACTGAGTTTTCATGTCCAATTTATTAAGTAGTACAAATTGGAGTTTGAAGGAAAGGATGGGTTACTCAGGTTCTCAAGGTTAAACGTCCCCTTCAAATCCTGTTCAGCCATCATTGTTGAGAATCAGTGGGATGGTTTCCAACTATTTGAAACAGGAAGGAAGGAAGGAAGGAAGGAAGGAAGGAAGGAAGGAAGGAAGGAAGGAAGGAAGGAAGGGAGGGAGGGAGGGAGGGAGGGAGGGAGGGAGGGAAGGATCCCTTCAAATTAAAATAAATCAGTACATAAATAAGGCTTCATATATTCATAAATTGTGCTGCCCAGAAAGAGACAGGAGCCTCAAGATGCAATGACCTGGATTTAATTTATTTATCTATTTCTATTGGTTTTAAACAAATGACTAAAAAAAAATTAAACCCACAAAAATAATTATGATAAATATGCCTACATTATCGGAAAAAAGACAAAAAGCATACATTTCTCCTTTTGCCTTTGTTGTTGTTGGTGTTGTTTTTTCTCTGTGAGTTGTTTTTTTTTTTTTTAATGAGATCAGCCCATCTTTGAGAATTGTCTCCTAACAATGAATTATTTACGTGTGGAATAGTTAAGGGGAAATTTCATATGCTTCCATAATGTAGCTTTTCTCATAAATTTTCAAAGAGTTGGGAGAGGAATTGTTATCAATAAAAGTTAGATGTTCCATTAATAGGGGATATTTACCAGTCTTGCTGTCTAGAATGACCTTAAGATTTTTCAATATAAATATTGTCTCCTTCTTCCCTGCTTTTCACTTTTCAAAGAATCTTTGTTCTTTCATACACAGAAGTACATAAGTTCAAATACAAATGCATTTGGCATTTTCAGAAAGAGAAAAATAATAACTGCTTGCCCTTTCTTCATCCTGATAGTCCTAAGTGAAACATAAGATTCGCTTACATTAATGTCCTTATCTTTTCCCGCATCCTTTCTAAATTCTGCACCTTCATGAGCCATGGCTTAAATATTTTTCTTTTCATTTTCTCCCAGGGACATAGCCTGATAGATATGAAGAATGTGAAAATAGGTAGATTTCTGTGATCTTGACTTAGCCTAATATAGCTAGAGCTCCCAAACTGGTTTTGGAACGATCTCTTATCGATGTAACAAATTTTAGCTGCAATAGGTAAATACCACCATAAAATAAAAAAAATCATAGGAAATAAAGAAGTTAAATTGTTCTGGGAGTTCAGAATTCGGACAGGCACTGCCACATAACATGAGTTACTGATAAGAAAGACAAAAAAGTCTGGATAGTGGATGTGGTAGTGCCTAGAGACAGCAGAAGAGAAGAGAAAGAACTGGAGAAGACAACAAAATACTTTACAAAGACCACAAATAGAACAACTAAGGCAAAGGCAAGCAAGGTTAGTATCAATAGTAATAGGTACCTTGGGTGCAACCCCAAACAACTGGAGCACCACTTGAACACCATCACTGTCATTGACAATTTTTCCATCAATCAATTGCAGAAGAACGCTTCACTTAGAACTGCTTCCATCCTGCGACAATATCTGTAACATCATCAAACATCCAGATTTCCCTGTCCCAGGTCTTTGGTAAGGACTCGAAAGTTAGACAAAAATGCCAAACCCAGTCTGAACATCTGGCTGACTATTATTATTATTATTATTATTATTATTATTATTATTATTATTATTATTTATGCAATAAGATTAATAAAGTGTGAGCTTGGAGTAAATGCAGGGTTCTGACCCTGCACTTCTGATTGGCTGTTAAGCGGCCAGACCGGATTGGCCTGTTCTGGGGAATCCGATTGGCCCTTAACAGAGAGTCCTTATTGGTTATAAGTGCTAGCGTTCCTAGCTCGTTATTGGTTAAACGTTACAGGGTTTGCCTATATAAGGCGGGTTTTACTGCTGAATTGAAGAAGTCACAATGTAAATAAAGAGCTGAAGTTCACCGATCAGAGGCTTGTCTCCATTCTTTCTCGCCCATGCTCAAAACATAACACTGTCGACGAGGATGGGATATGGAGATATCTGAAACAATGAAACTTCGAAGAACACCGAGCACGTGACAGACGATGCCAACAACGGAACCATGTCCGGCAGCATCGTACCACCCGCTCCATTCAATCCAACACAAGAAGACTGGGAGTCTTACATGGATCGTTTCCAAATGTTCCTAGAGACGAACAACTTAAAGGACGCCACAGCCGGGAAGAAATGGGCGGTGTTCCTAACGCATTGCGGTCCAACTGTATTTAAGATGGCTAAAGCACTAGCCAAACCCCGAGAAGTGAAGGCCATGGATTGGGACAACCTCGAACCTATCCTGCGAGACCACTATGCCCCGACTGTGCCTTCGCTCGTGAGACGCCATGAGTTTTATCAAAGAAGCCAGCGAAAGGGAGAAAGCGTGGCCGACTTCATAGCAGACCTCCAAAATTTAGGAGGCCTCTGCGGATTCATCGATCTAGAAGAAGCACTAAGAGATCGCATAGTTCTGGGATTAGATGCACCAGGCGTTCAAAGCAAGCTGATGGCGAAAGGCGACATCAGCCTTGCCGACGCCATTGCCGATGCTACTGCAGCAGAAGCAACCAGGAAGTCGGCTGCACAACTACGCTGAACCCACACTCCAGTACCACCACCGGCCAGCAAAATATCACCTAGTTCAGAAGGGCAGCTCGCAACAATGCACCACGAGGACCTCTCTTCGTCATCAGACAGCGATGAAGAAGGGGTCCATCAACTGTGGTCCGACTGGGACCCTCGCCCGAAGCCCTTACGCCCTTGCGCTGGCTGTGGAGCCAACCATGCCAGGTCCGAATGCAAATTCCGTGACGCACTCTGCCATGAGTGCGGGAAATGAGGCCACATCGGACGGGTCTGCCGCAGCTTGCCAGGACCTAGCCAGGCCTCAAAAGGGGCTAACTATCGCCAATCGACAGGAAACCGTCCTGTAAGGCGAGAGCCAGTAAACCACTCCTACAGAAATCGAGCTTTGCAAAAAGAAGAGGCTCACCATACTATCACTATCGGTCACGCCTCAGCCTTGGACACTAAGAAAATCCGAGTCACGGTAGCCATCGAGAACCAGCCTTGCCACATGGAGGTCAACTCGGGATCGTCCCTCTTGATGGTGTCTTGGAAGACACTCAAGCAACTCATCCCCACAATTCAATGCCAAGATCTCCGTTTCCAACGCCTCATCCTCAAGGACTACCAGGGGAATTGAATTCCCATCATCGGGTCCTGCAGAGTCTGAGTCTCCTTCAAGAAGCACACAGCGTACTTACCTTTAACGGTCATCGATAGAGATAGGCCTAGCCTGCTGGGCCTCCAATGGTTCACGCCACTCGGCATTGAAGTGGCCGGCGGTAAACCGGGTCGGTGGCTGTGACTGGGAGGGAGACCTTATCTATGAGTTCAGGGACGTCTTCGTGGACAGCTTAGGCGAGTACAAGGGGACCCCGATATCATTCAGCTTAGATCCAAAAATAGCTCCCATTCGCCTAAAGACCCGTTGAGTTCCGTTTGCTTTAAAATAGAAAATCAATGAACAACTCGACAAACTGATAGCTCAGGGGGTGTTGGAGCCCATCAATCACTCCCTGTGGGAAACCCCTATTGTAACACCCATTAAGCCAGACGGGTCAATCCGAATTTGTGGGGACTACTGGGCCACTTTGAACCACGCCCTGCAGCAGAACGCGTATCCAGTTCCGGTGGTGCAGCACCTCCTCCATTCCCTGGGGGGCGGGAAACTTTTCGCTAAATTGGATTTAGCTCAGGCATATCAGCAATTACCAGTAGATGAAAAAACAGCACAGGCCCAAACTATTGTGATGCACCAAGGTGCCTTTAAATGTACCTGGCTTCAATTCTGAGTTTGTGTAGCCCCGGGGATTTTTCAGAGCCTTATGGAAAGGTTATTGCAAGAAATTAAGGGCGTGGTCCCCTATTTTGATGATGTATTAATTGCAGCCCCTACAAAAAAAATCTTACAGGACCGGTTAAAATTAGTCCTAAAAAAATTCCAAGAGGCCGGTCTTAAGGTTAAAAAAAACAAATGTAAAATGTCTACTAACAGTGTTGAGTTTTTAGGGTACCTGATTGATAGGCAGGGCATTCACCCTACCGAAAGTAAATTAAAAGCGATCAAAAATGCTCCCAGGCCACAAAACAAGGCCGATCGCCAGGCCTCATCAATTTTCATACTTTTTACCGCACAAAGCAACTGTCACTGAACTGTTACAACGGTTATTAGATAAAAAAGCAATTTGGTTATGGGGTTACCGTGAAGAACAGGCGTTCCGAAATGTTCAAAAACTGCTCACTTCCGACTCTGTACTCATGCAGTATAATGAGACTTTGCCATTAGTTATAACCTGTGATGCATCACCTTTCGGGGTGGGCGCCATTTTGAGCCATGTACTGCCTAATGGGAATGAAGCCCCTGTTGCATATTTTTCAAAGACTCTTTCAAAAACGGAACGGAACTATGGACAAATTGATAAAGAAGCCCTTGCCATTGTCTCATCTGTAAAAAGATTTCATGAATACGTGTATGGTAGGGTTTTTACTATTGTGACTGACCACAAATCTTTGTTAGGGATAATAGCCGGGGATAACCTGACTCCCTACATATTATCCCCTAGGATGACCCGATGGTCAGAATTCTTAGCTGTTTATAACTATCGGCTGCAATACCACCCGGGGAAAGCTATTCCCCACGTCGACACATTGAGCCAAGCACCGCTTCCAGAGACTCTTGACGATCCGGCACCAACGGTAACCACATTGCAAATTGAGGTACTCAATTCACCGCCACTGACCGCCCGAGATATCGCGAAAGAAACCAAACGCGACCACACCCTAGCATGAGTCCTAGGCTGGGTAGAACGTGGATGGCCATTGGACCAGTTATCAGATGACTTCACTCCATTCAAGTCTCGACAGACCGAGCTCTTCTCCCAGAAAGGCTGTGTCATCTGGGGCGATAGAGTCGTTATCCCAGAACGGCTCCGAAAAGCGCTACTGAGAACTTTGCACAATGGCCACCCCGGCATCGTGTGAATGAAAGCCCTTGCGCGAAGCTACAAATGGTGGCCGGGCATTGATAAGCAAATCGAACAGTGGGTTAAAGCTTGTCCCAAATGCCAAGAAGTCAGCAACGCCCCATCAAAAGCCATGCCTACTGAATGGGAGACACCACGTGGACCCTGGTCCCAAATTCACCTGGACTTCGCGGAGCCAACCAAAGGCCACACTTTCCTGCTTACCGTCGATGCCTACTCGAATTGGCTCAAAATTCATCGCATGACAACTACGACTTGCATTCCGAGGCGGTTATCAAAATTTTAAACAGACTCTTTGCAACCCACGGATTACCAGACGTCCTGGTATCCGATAACGGCCCACAATTTACTGCACTAGCATTCGAGCAGTACCTCGCTGACCGCGGCATCCGCCATGCACTCACCTCGCCTGTGTACCCTGCGACCAATGGCCGAGCAGAATGCATGGTCCAATTTGTGTAGAAAACCTTGCAAAAGGTACACTAGGACAACATTGATGACAAGGTCAATCAAATCCTCTTCTTGCAACACATCACCCCACATAGCATCACCAACAAAACTCCCGCTGAACTGCTAATGGGACAAAAGCTCCGCTCCCACCTCGACCAGTTCCACCAGGCTTATGAACTGAAGAAACCACTAGGATCCAGTGGCCACTGTCGCACCTTCCAGGTAGGAGACCTAGTTTATGCTAAAAATCTATCAGGTGACCCGTTGTGGGTGGAAGCGACAGTAGTACGTGTCACCGGCCCCAGATTCTACCTTGTGCAATGCCTTGACGATAAACTTTGGAAACGGCATATCGACCAATTACGATCGCGGCTTTCAGCAGCCAGTCCACAAGTTCCCTTTGACCAAACTGAGGGGGGGGGAGGTACGGAAGAAGATGAATTCCTAGGAAACCAGTTTGAAGGAAACGATGAATTTATAGAAACTCAGGAAGCGGAGCCGGAGGGAGAAACATTTGCACCTCAGGGAATCGCGGAAAATGTGGGCAACAACGTAGAAGTGAACTTTGAACCAGAAACAGCCCCACTGCCAAACAATGATCTACCTCAGCATGATTGCAACCAGCCAATACAACAAAAATCAAAGAGACTAAAAAGACAACCGTCCTACCTAAGGGACTATGTAACTGCGCCCTGAAATAAGAATCCAGGGGAAAGGGGTGTTGTGTATGCAGTAAGATTAATAAAGTGTGAGCTTCGAGTAAGTGCAGGGTTCTGACCCTGCACTTCTTTTTTTTTTTTTTTTTTGAAAAAAGATTTTATTAATTTTCTACAAACAAACAAGACAAACAAAACATTAAAACATTCAACTCTCGTATGTACATCCAGTGTGTCAGTTGGTTCATCATTTTTGTGCATTCATTCTGTAGTCCCTGTTACAATTATGTTACATAACAACTCATATTATCAATCCAAACTTATATATCCTAATATCACTAAAAAAAAAGAAATTTTTGACTATACTTTTAATCACTCATGCTTTATGAGCTAACAATACTTTAACCAGATTATTCAACAAATCATATAATCATACCAAATCAATCCTAAAAAACCCTTTATAAATATATTAAATAACAGAATAATATCAAAATAGCAAAATAAAGATATTTCTTACTATCTAGCATTCTAAATATTCTATTATCATATTTTATCATCTAGCCATTTATAAAAAAGATCCCAAATTTCATAAAATTGTTTATCCTCTTGCTCTCTAATTTCAAATGTCAATCTGCTCATCTCAGCACATTCCAATATTTTCTTAATAATTTCTTCCTGTAATGGTATTTTCTCATTCTTCCAATTTTTAGCAAATACAATCCTGGCCGCTGTTAATACATTTACAATCAGGTATTTCAAATCTTTACTATATATATCAGGTAAAATTCCCAATAAAAAGATCTCTGGTTTCAAGTCTATATGTTTCTTTGTCATTTTTTCCAACCACATGCGAATTTTAATCCAATATTTTCTGGCGTCCTCACAAGTCCACCACATATGGTAATACGAGCTGGGTATCTGATGACATTTCCAGCATTTTTCAGATTTGTTCTTAAACATTCTTGCTATTCTTGTCGGAGGAAAGTGCCACCTGTAAAACATCTTATACAAATTTTCTTTATATGCTGTTGACATTGTCATTTAAAAATTTTGAGACCGCAATTTTTATCATTTCTCTAAATCAATCCCATATCCAAAATTCTTCCCCCAAACAATCATAGTTTCTTTGACTTGTTCTTCCTCTAATTTCATTCCCAGTAAATAACCATATAATTTTTTAATCACCTTCTCATCAGTACCCATCAAGATCTTATCTAAATCAGTCTGCTTATCATAGAATCCCTCCGTTTTAAAATCTTCATCATACCTTGAATGTATTTGTGCATATGAAAACCAATTCATCCTTATACCTTGTTCCTCTAAGTTTTGGATCGATTTAAGTTCACCCTTTTCATCCAATAGTTCCCCATATCTAACTGTTTGTTCCTTCTTGTAAATTATAGGATAGGAAAATGCTTCAATGGTCGATAACCAAACTGGAATTTTCAAATAACATTGTCTTTTTATCTTCTCCCAATTTAACCTCAAAGACTCCCGTACATAATGTCTTCTAAAATAACCCTGTGTTTTAGTTCCCTTATACCATAAAAAAGCATGCCAGCCCAACAGCAAATCATGCTCTTCTAATGTCAACAACCTATGTTTTCTTAATGTTATCCATTCTTTGACCCACATCAAATTTGCAGCTTGATAATACAATTCCCAATTAGGCAGGCCAAAACCTCTTCTAATTCTAGCATCTTGCAAAAGCTTTAGCTTTATTCTCGCTTTTTTACCTTGCCATATAAACTTCAACATGATTTTATTTAAATCTTCAAAATAGTCTTTTCCAAGCCTAATTGGTATTGTTTGAAACAAAAATAAAATTCTAGGTAAAATATTCATCTTAATTGTTGAAATTCTCCCTATTAATGACAATTGCAAGTTTTCCCACTTCTTCAAATCTGTAGTTATCTGTTGTTTAAGTTTAATAGAATTATTCTCCTTTAATGTGCTACATCTTGCTGTCAAATATATCCCCAGATACTTAACCTTATTTGTAACTTGAATTTTCAAAAGATCTTCCAGTTCTTCTCTCTGTCTCAATAGCATGTTCTTTGTCAAAATCTTTGTTTTATCTTTATTTATTTTCAAAGCAGCCATATGTCTCTATCCTTTCCAATAACTTTGGAGCTGTTTCTTGCGGGTCTTCCAGAATAAAAGCTAAATCATCAGCAAAAGCTTGTAGCTTAAATTCTTCCTTCTTAATTTTCATTCCTTTTATGCTTTTATCATCCCTAATATTTCTATTCAACACTTCCAAGGTCAACACAAATAGCAAAGGAGATAGTGGACTTCCTTGTCTTGTGCCTTTCCTTATATTAATAAAATCTGTAAGTTCCCCTTCCATCATTACCCTTGCTGTCTGTTTATTATATATGGCTTCTATTGCTTGAATAAATTTTTTAGCAAAACCCATCTGCTCCAATAGTAATAACATAAATCTCCAGTTCACGTTGTCAAATGCCTTTTGAGCATCTAGGAATATCAAAGCCATTTGCTTTTCAGGATGAGCCTCATAGCATTCCAAAGTGTCCAAGATTACTCTCATATTGTCTCTAATTTGTCTCTTTGGCAGAAATCCATTTTGATCTGGGTGAATAAAATTATTTAAATATTTTTAAGTCTTTCTGCTAAAATTGAAGCAAAGATTTTATAGTCTGCATTCAATAAAGAAATAGGTCTATAATTCTTAATTTGCAGTGGGTCAGTCTCTTCTTTCGGTATAAGTGTAATATAAACCTCTGACCATGTTTTGGGTATCATCTTTTTTAACATAACTTCATTCATAACTTCTAACAATGGGATGCTCAATGATTCTTGAAATGTTCTATAGAATTCTGCTGGAAGCCCATCTGGACCCAGTGCTTTCCCATTATTTTGTCTCTTAAATGCTTCATTTAGTTCCATCATTGTTATATTGCTTTCTAGCATTTCTTCAGTCTCTTTAGGTATCTTCGGTAAATTAGCTTCCTGTAAATACTGTTTGACTTTTTCCTCATCAATATTCTCTTGTTTATATAGTTGCCCATAAAAATCTCGAATAATTTCTTTTTTCTCCTTATTCCCAAAACAAACTTGGCCTTGTTCATCTATTAACTTCAATATTTTTCTTGATTCCTTCTCTTTTCTCAATTTATATGCTAGCCATCTACCTGGTTTATTTGCATCTTCAAAATAATTCTGTTTAGAGTTTCTGATTTTCTGTGCCAGTTCTTCTTTCTCTATTAATTCCATTTTATGTTTGATTACATCCAGCTTCAATTTAATATCCTTTTTCTGTGGCATTTTCTCTAATTCTTTTTCAAGACTTTTATACTCGTCTTCCAAGGCCTTAGAAGCTTGCCTTTTCCTAATATTCTTTTTTCTTGTATAATCTATTATCAAACCTCTAGCATATGCCTTCATTGTATCCCACACATTCTGCGTTGAAGTATCTTCTTTTTTATTTTCTCTGAAGAAAAAAGCCAATTCCTTCTCCATCCATTGTATAAAATCTTTCTCCTTTAAAATAGTGTTATTTAATGTCCATCTCGATCTTTTTTTTTGTCCCTTCCATTTTATTGTCATTGGGCTATGATCTGCCCAAGTACTTGTTTCAATATTTGTTTCTTGAATATTGGATATTAATTCTGTTGAGATCCAAATCATATCTAATCTGGACCATGATAAATGTCGATTTGAATAAAAAGTATATTGTCTAGCTTTAACATTTCTTTCTCTCCAAATATCTTTTAAAGTTAATTCATCTGTCATTTTTAAAAAAGACCTTGGGAGAGCCTTTCTATTTTGCTTTGTTTTTGTTGCTATATAGTCCAATTTATTGTCCACAATTCCATTAAAATCTCCCATCATAATTATATTAACATAGTCCAGTCCAATTATTTTCATGTGTAGCTTTTTATAAAACTCTTCTTGTTTATCATTCGGAGCATAAATTGCAATCAAGAGTATTTTTATATTATTGTCCATTATTTCTACCATTAATACTCTTCCATCTTCATCCGTGTAAATCAATTTTGCTGGGATAGCCTCTTTAATGTATAGAACCATCCTCTTTTCTTACATTGAATCAAAGAAGTAAATATTTTCCCCAATTTTGGCTGTACTAACAATTGTTCATGTTGTTTTTTAATATGAACTTCTTGTAGACAAATTATATCAAATTTTAATTTCTCTAATTTATGAAAAGTTTTCCTTCTTTTAACAGCTGAATTAAGTCCATTTATATTCATTGTAATCAGTTTTTCTTCTTCCATGATTATGCTTTATATTTAGGTCGAACCGCTCTCGTGGATCTCACTTCACGCTGTTCTTTGCTATCCACCTGTCCACCTACTGCTCCTTTCTCTTTTTCAGTCTCCAGTTGTTCCTCTTGAAACTCAATTAATGAGACCTCTTTCTCTGCCTCCTCTCTTCTTCCTCCAAAAAATTCTGCATGGAAAAGTTCCGCTTTCTCAATTGGATCAATTCTATGTCTCTGCTTTTGCCACCTAAACATTAGTCCTTCTGGAATCAGCCATCTATAATTCACCTCGTTTTCCAGTTGCATTTTGGTCAGAAATCGATATTCTCTTCTCATCTCTCTCACTCTTCTCGGTATTTGTTTTAAAACCACAACCTCTTTACCTTTGTATTTCAATGTTTTCTCTCTTGCTACTTGTAATATTTGTGTTTTAATGGATTTTTTGGTAAATCTAATATGGACTTCCTTGGGTAATTTATTTCTCATCGCATACCTTGTATAAACTCGATATACCTCATCTATTCCATCCATCATCTTTTCCTCTGTAATTTCCAAAGCATCTGCCAAAATTTCTATCATTATCGCTGCCAAATTTTCTCCTTTTTCCTCTTCTATATTTTGAAATCTGAGGTAAAATTCTGACCTTTCCATCTCCCACCTCAACATCCCACTTTTATCTTGTTCAACCGCTGTTAATCTACTGTCACAATTTCCAATCTTCTTCTCTCTTTGTTTTCCTTCTTCCTCAATTTTTTGGAATCTCTCCTCATACTTGACCATCATTTGTTTAATGTTTTCCACTTTTTCATCAGTCTTCTCTATTCTTTCTTCAATATTTTCTGTTCTTTGTTCAATAATGTCTGATTTTGTCTTGAGATCTTGGATTCCTTGCATAATCATCTGTAAAGTTACTCTTTCTTGTCCCTTATCTTGCTTCAACATTGTCTGAATTAAACGTTGTCCTCCAGCTGGTGGGGAAGCAGAGGTAGAAGTAGAAATGCCAGATGGTATTGGTTTCCTGCTCATTTCAATGCTTCCAAAGCTTCAAATTCTTTTTGACTTTTAATCCAACTGGTAGAGCAGCCAATTATAATCCAAAATGGAAAACTCCAATAGTAAAAGGCATGAAACCAAAAAAGAAACAGGAAAAAAGGAAGAAGAGAGATCTTCAGGTTCTTCTAGACCCTAATCCAATTACGAAGTAGTCCACCATAAAAAAGAAAAAATAGAAAGGAGAAAAACAAACAAACCCAAAAATAATATTGATTAAGAGCAAAAAAAAAGCAAAAAGAGAAAAAACAAAAAGTTCCTTCAGGTTCTTCACACCTTAATCCAGTTGAAAAGTCTCAATAATCAAAAAAGAAAAACAAAGTGGTCCAAAAACATGGATAGAAAAAGCAAAAAAGTCCCAATAAAAAGAAAAATAAAAATAAAGAAAAATAAAGAAAAAACTCTGAGGCTTTCCCTTTAAAATAAAAGGCAGAAATAAGAATATTACTAAAAATGGAAATTTAGAAAAAGGCTGGCGAATGGGGTATATATATATATATATATATATATATATATATATATATATATATATATATATATATATATAAAAGCACACTGCACTTTATTTATTTATCCAAGGCTCTTGTTATGACTCTCTTCTCCAGCAGCTTCAAAGCCAAGCCTCAAGTTTTGAAATATTGATAACAGTCCAGGAAAGCACCTGCAATAATATTTTGCTGTGCTCTCCCTCTATCTTATCACGTTAAGATGTCCTTGAGAAGAGGTCTTTTTGCAATTCTCTCCAATTCAAATAAAATACTTTCAAGCCTCTAGTTGGCAGTGTTGCAAAGTTTCTTAATGCTCTTCCTCCCCCCGCCCAGCCAGAAAAAAGGAGTAATATATTCAGAAAAAAAGAAGAAAAAAATAGCCAAAGGGAGCCTCTATCCTAAAGAAAGTTAAAAAATCAAAGGGAGCATAAAATATATATATAAGAGAAAATTCAATCTGGTTACCTACAAAGTCACACTAAAGTCCCCCCAAAAAAATATAGGAAAAAGAAAAAAAAAAACAAAACCCCAAGCCTCAATTTGATATCACTTTAAAAAACGCCGCTCAGACAGTTTCAGTCAAAAAAAAAAAAAATCTCATGGATTTCTTCTTTGTTCAGGATGCCCTTTCCAACCTTAGCGAATTTACAACACAAAAGAGTTTTTCTCACCCAACCGTCACACTTCTTTCCAGCCACTTTCTTTCTGGAGCTGTCTCGACTTCAGCAGCTATGGAGGCTGCCTCTCCGCCGCCAGCAAAAGGGCTTCTCCCGGATCAAACCAGAGATTTTGCGATATCTCTGGGATCCTGGGACAGTACCCTTCTCTATCCCCGTCTCTACGGGACGGTTTAGGTCCATTGGGACCGACCAGGGGCGAAAATATCAGCTGCGATCTCAGAGCCCCGAGATCGCAGCTGTATCGCCGAAACGAAGCTCCGCCTTCTGCCCTGACCCTGCACTTCTGATTGGCTGTTAAGCGGCTGGACCGGATTGGCCCATTCCTGGGAATCCGATTGGCCCTTAACAGGGAGTCCTTATTGGTTATAAGTGCTAGCGTTCCTAGCTCATTATTGATTAAACGTTACAGGGTTTGCCTATATAAGGCGGGTTTTACTGCTGTTGAATGAAAGAAGTCACTATGTAAATAAAGAGCTAAAGTTCACCGTTCAGAGGCTTGTCTCCATTCTTTCTCGCCCATGCTCAAAACATAACAATTATATCTTTAATAAGATTCACATCCTTTGGGGCTGGTTGGTAGCTCAACAGCTCAAGTCCTAACCAAGGACCTAGGAACTGTTGAGGTAGTGTTGGAGGATATAAGCTGTTCCAAGTAGGGTGGTTTTTTGTAGAATCAGGGTATTCAAGTCTGATAAATTCAGGATTTCCGATTTTTTTAATATTATTATTAATATTACCAGTCACTGATATTTGTGATATATTTTTAAATGTTCAGTTGACTGAGTTTCATATTTAATGAATAAAAGAGATGATAATGATCATGATCATGATGATGACAATAATAATAATAATAATAATAATAATAATAATAATAATAATAATAATAATAATAATAATAATAATAAATGTAAATGTTATATGTACCTGTTCAAAATGCCATAAGTGGGTGGTTATGTACTTGGAAAGATCCTGAGACATCATCCCATAATCATTCTGGAAAGCATCTTCTCAATAAACATAGCTGTTTATAAGCACAGAAACATATATTATAGCCATCACAATATCAATACTTTTCAGTGATGAGCTTTCATATTTTCTAAGTCTGAATAATGAATTAATAAGTGCATTGAATCTAATAATTCTTTAGTATGGTGTGCTATATTGAATTGCTGTTGATAGTCTTTATTATCAAGTTTGGTATGAAACTGATAGACTAATTTGAAACAGCATAATATCAGATAAAAAGTATGAAAATGTAGGGACAGATATGGAAATACATATATGCGGTCTTGTTGGTTTAACAATCTAATTTAAAAATTGTTTGATTAAAAAGTGTACCAGTGCTTTCCAAGGGTTTTCATTAAATGTACCATATTTGTATGTGGTGCAGAATATTGTGTCTTCTATATAACAATATGTATGGGATAATGCCCTTCTTTTCATATCCTAATTAATACCTGAATTTGCTAAATGCTAGTTACAGTTTTAAATTTGTGGGGAATAAAGCAGAAAACATTTTTGAGTATTATGTGAAAGTAGCATAAAGTACATATGAAGAAATATGGAAAAGCAAAAGGAAATGATTTGAAGAATACAATGATTTATAGAGCAATAATTGAAGCCCTCCCTATTTATGAAGGAATGTTTTGCTGCTTTATTCTGTTTTGTTTTAATATCAGCATGTTATTGCATTCTTATATTAATGCACCTTTGCCCATGAATTCAGTGGAACTACAATTTTAGTTATATGTTTAAAATTGAACACTAAAACGTATACTATGAGTAAACTAGCAAGCCAATGCACTTATATTACATCATTCATTTCTCAATAAAATGATCAAAATAATCACATTTGATCAAAGCATCGTGCTTGAGAAGAATGCTTGTGGAATATTACACATACTTCAGCAAAAATAAAATGTTTGCATATTTAGGACCCTCTGTTGAGAAAAACAGCTGCACAGTTATGCAGCTTTCAAGAATCAAATCCCTTAATGTTACAGCACTCACACAACACAGGTGAATGTTATCTTCTCTTTGTCATCATCCGTCAGTCTTAGAAAAACCTTAGGACCAATTACTTCTCCCAGTGAGTTTATTGGTGCCAAAAACAAAAAAAAATCCCTGTGTATTGAACTGATACATTTACAAGCACAATTTAGGGTTGCATTTTATATCAATATTGTAAGAAAGGAAATAATTAATAGTTAATTAGTGGGATTGACTGACATTAATGCAAGTGCTGTATATCCCCCAAGAGTGCTGAATTTATGGATGATTTCTAAGTTCATTCTACAGTAGAATAGAGCAGTAATGGTCTCTTCTAATTCCGATAACTCATACTTTGGTTAAATATCAGTCTCTGGAACTGGGGGATCAAGGACTTCAGAAATGAACTTTTTATTTATTTATTTTGTAAAATGTATTGGCCTCCCATCTAATTGCAGGATAATTTGATAGAAACGTACCAGTATGAATCCTTGGGGATGATCACATTAGCCATCTTGTTTGCAACCATGGTGGAGACTTTTAAAGGATGCTAAGTTGGCACCCATCACTATCTAATCATTTTTTGAAATTGCTGATTTATTATTTGTAAGCTGTTAAAAATCTTCAGAACGACAAGTTTTAAAAATACTGAGTAAGACTGCCTGTAATCCTGAACAAAAGAAAAATATAGAAAATGAAACTTTGGCTCCTGCCATTCCCCCCCCCTCCCGTAGAATCCTTAAGTTGTATATGATGATGAGAAAAATATTACTTTGATCAGGAGGTTTGCTAAACAAGATAGAGCAAACGTGGGCATGCATCTGGACTTTGGAGGGGCTAATCCATATTCTGTGCAGATGTTTCTATACACAATGCCAGCTACTTGGTTGTTCTGTTCAGTGTATGCTGGACCTTACACCCTGCCACCATGTGTTTGACTGTCTCTAAGGCAGGGGTGGGGGACTTCAACTCCCAGAATTCCTGAACAAGCCATGCTAGCTCAGGAATTTTGGGAGTTGAAGTCCACAAGTCATAAAAGGGCCATAGTTGCCCACCTCTGCTCTCAGGCCTTTCTGCATAGTCTATACTTTGGATCCTGTCTATATTTAACAATAACCACAGAATCTTCATTCATTCCTTTTTAATAAGTATTTCATTATAATTTTTATTACAATAATAAAATCTAATACAAACTAAACTTAAAGAAAGAAAAGAGAATACAGAGGAGTAAATAGCATGAGAAAAAAGGAAAACGAGAAGAAGAAAAGTAAGAATACAATAAAAAGAAAAGAAATAAAGAAGTGACTTCCAACTTTCATGACCACAAGCATAAACAAATTTAGTCATTTGCATACATTTATTTCTTCATCCCATACTTCATCTCTTATCTATGAACAAATCCAAATCTTGGTGTCAAGCAGAAAGTTCATAAAGAGTAGCCAGACAGATGTTGACAACATATTTTAAACCTTGATCAACCAAGACAGCTTTCCATTACTTTATTTTTTTTACTACATTCAAATAGTGTGCAATTTGATTTCTCTTCATGTCTTCATTGTCACATCATTCCTCAAGCCTCTTTTAAACCCAATAGGGAAAAAAATCCAGTTCATTCTTTTAGATTGTCATTTGTATATTTCCCTTTTAAATTTTAAAACAGATTATTTCTGTTTTAATAAATTCAGTAAATTCAGTGATACTTTTCTAAACCATTCTTTTGGCTTCCTGGTTGTGAAAACACTTTTGATAACTTCTCTATTTTGTCAGATAAAATTTGTTATACCTCTGACATTTCTTCCATAACATCTATTGGGCATAGTCTACCTGTAGAAGAAGATATCATTGTTGACATTATTCATATTGTTGCTGCTATTTTCTGTAGTTCTTCAAAAACATTTTTGATAATGTTATTGTCATAATGTTTTGCACCATCTTGGTGTATATTTTTTTCTCTACCTAAATTTTTTTGTTACCTTTACTCTTGAGTTTATGAAATAAATATATTTTTAACTTACATCTTGTAAAAACTAAAACAGAATCTATTCCCCCCTGAACAAGTGCTTGTACTTTATAGTTAATTCCAAAATCTTATTGTAAAAGTTTTAATATTCCAATTTTATCTGGTTCCTTAGTCCATTATAACTTTCTAGGATGGAAATCTTGAGCTTTTTGCTATTTATTTCAGATTCTTTAAATTCTTAAATTTATGATTGAATTTTTCTTTTGTTCAGGATTACAGGCAGTCTTACTCAGTATTTTTAAAACTAGTCGTTCATACTCGTATGGAAAAATTCTAATGAAAATATTTCTAAAAGGAATAATAAGTGGAGTTAAATTCAGATGCAAACTAGTAAGAGTTTTCTAGATGAAGTACATTGTATTGCTAGTTCTGGTTGCAAAGGATCTCTAAGTGGAGCAAAAGTAAAAAACAGAAAGTGAAGAGAAAAGTAAACAGAGATATATTAAGAATGTGTCAAAGTGTCTGCTGTTAAACAAAGTAGAGCTAGTGAGGGAATTAGAATTAAGGCTCCCCAAACTGGAAAAGTTTGCTCCAGAGATAAAGAGGAAGGAATGAACTCAAGACTTAGGAAAGGTATAAAAGTACAGAGATGGGTACACTTGAAAGAGAGAGATGGGTGGTATCAAATTGCTCACTTGGTAGTTAAGGGAGGGAGCATGAATTGTTGGCTTATCAGAAACCTTCTTTGCAGAACAAATCTGAATTCATTGCCTTGGTGTTTGTATATCTGTGTGATCCTATTTGATGTCTAAACATTGCTTCTTAATGACAGCAATCAAAGCTAGAACAGTTCATAACCAAGAGTTTAACAGGGAGATTTTTAACAGGAAGGGGAATGATCCATTAGCATCCAATTGTCTAGCTGAAGATTTTTGTTTGAAGTAAATTGCAAAATTGCTAGAGAAAGTCCACACAGACCAGTTTATCTGATCCAAGATTACCTGTGTTCTAAAACAGTGCAACATGACCAAAAAGCAAAGCATTTCCATTTTTACCAGTTCTCTGAGTAATACTATAGTACATAATAATCTGTATATTTCTTAGAATTTTCTACATCTTCACTTTCATGAGATGATATGCATATGGCTCTTAAAGGGAATCAGGCACAATCTACATGTTCCAGGCCAGGTACTGTATATCTAAGGCTGAATTTAAATTAAACTTGGATAATATTACTATTATTACTACTGCTGCTGCTGTTGCTGCTGTTAGTTCAATAGGTCACCCAGTTAGTTTGTAATAGCAGCTGTTCTTTGATTATACCTCTATGGCTTATTCTGAATAGCTGCATCAATGAATGGCATGCTGTATACTTAGCATCCACCTGCTGTGTCTATATTTAAATCACAAAATATAATGTTATGCCAACACTACAGTTCTATTTTGGCAAAACAGAATTTAAGACTGGAAAGCTAATGCTAATGTTTAAAGCTCAAAAGGGCTTACATGCCATTGCAAGTGGATTTTTCAGCAAACAGACATTCTGTAGTGAAGATGACACTCCAGCGCAGACAACTTGAATTTGTCCACATATTCCCCATACAAATCCACCACACAAACACCTCTAATAAGGTTAGAATAAGATTTTATTCAAGGGCTAACCCAAGCATATACAATATACAGGGTTTATTAGTGGTCATTCCCACTTTCAACAGAAAATCAATACTTCAAAACCTTGTGAAGTAATGCAAGTATGATCAAGGGAACACACAACATATACAAAGTCTGTTGATTAGAAGAATATTATTTACAATTAATTAGACATCACACACATGCCCACATACCCAGATGCTTTGTCCTAGTCTGGCCAAGGAATGTACTGGGCAAGGGGAAAACAAGAGTACTTCAATGATGATAGACAAATTAGGGGGCTTCTAACAGAAATATGTATAGTTGCCCCTTTGTCCTTTGCCAGAAATATTCCTCATTTATTTTTTTTCAAGTTCACTTCAGCCTTTTGCTGATCATTTCATGACCTGCTGTATGGTAGTTGACTGTTAGCTATTTTATCTTTGATTGCTATCCTCCAGTCTGGCTTGATTTTCAGAAATAATTTCTTTGTTAGCCTCTGTCTCTTGTACCTGATATCCAAATGTGGTCTGGTGGCTTCTCTTTTCCTTCCTGTAACATGTTTTCATTTTTCCTCAGGTTCAAATTCCATTTATCTATTTCTCCCAATATTTTATATAATACAACAGTGAGCACCCAACAAGATAATCCTTTTATGGCTTTGTTTCAAATCCCAACAATGACCTCAATTGCAGTGAAAGTCACCACTGATTGTAGACCCATCTTTTCCTTTGTACATGTTTTTAACTGGAGTTTTCCCCAATACAGTATCTATTATCACTTCAGATTTCATCTCATTCTGTCCCAAAGTCACCAAGATATATTTAAAGGACATACTTTAGAAACCTAGACAAACATAGATTATGGGATAGTAAACCTTTCTTTTTAACAAATCTCACTCTATTGCTAGTCATCAAGGTAGTATGGAATGCCTCCTGAGTCAAACCTTTAGATCAAATTCCCCAAACTAATCAGAAATGACTTTCATTTAACTTTTTGAATATATCATTTTCTGATGTACACTATATCCAAATAAAATTGATTGATTGACATATGTCACAATAGTTGAAGGTCCTTTCTTAATGGCCTAGTTTAGGTGTTCTGACTTAAAAGAGTAAGAGATCAGATTAAGAACTGCTCCATTCCATGTTGATTCAAGTTTCAAAATATCCACTATTGCTGTTTTGAAATAGAAAGTTTTCAAAGAGTTCAGCTGAATATTGGTAAAATTCTTGGCATGATAACCAATCATGATAACACAATTAATTCCAAAGTTTAAATTAGAGGATGCTGTGGACTTTACTATATAACAAAGGGAACTCACATATACTGGAAGAGATCTAGTATATAAGGTATCCTATTCAGTCTTGGGTTCAGGCCAATTAGAATTGTTCATATTTACAAAGATCTTTTATTATAAAGAAGACCCTTTTTATAAGATAGCTCTCCTTTAGATTTATTTAAGCTTTTATTTTCTTGGTTTTGCTCTGGAATTTTCCTTTGTAAAGCAAAGTTTTAAACATACAGATTTTTTTATCTATATGAACCTCTTTCAGGGTTTGCCTCTTTTTCAGATTTGTTCATTCTTTTTTTCCTCAAAAAAATATGGTCACTATATTTATACTATATAAAATAATGACTAAAGCAGTATTTTGGGTAAAAGTTTTTTAAAAAGAGGCAAATTCGAATCAAACGAAGGGAGAAGGAAAGAAAGGTGGAGCAAGAAAGTGACTGAAGCTTTAATCTACAAACAGGACATTAGAAAATCCATTTTTTCCCCTTACATTGCTTTAAGGGATTACATGATTGAAGCTTCTTCAACTCAAAAGCATTTCCTGCTCATTGAAACTAGATGTCAGGGATAAAAATTCAATCCTAGTTATTTTTCTGACATGATAATTTTCTGCATGAGTGGCATCTCTTTTATAGAGAGAGCTTTTCTTCCAGCTGTCTGAAGTAATTTCCTTACAAACAACATCTGTTTCCTCAAAAACAACAACATTAAACTGCTTGTGTAAGAAGTGATGGCTGGAGTTTGGTGGTTAAACAATCAGTATTCAGTTTGGGAAACTACAAAATATAGGATTTCAGAGGGTAGAGGCTGCACTAAATAAAACTCTGCTAAGCTCAGGGACAACCAGTTCAACTTTTTCATCTGATATGTTTAAACAGAAAAATAAAACAAATCTTACACTACAAGACTCCTGTGGGTATTTTGTCAAGAAACTAAGCCTATTAAAAGTCCCCAGCAAGTCAGGGCATTTTTCATGCTCTTTATTCAGTACTGTATTTTCACATTTTGCAAATAATAAACAAGCTAATAATATATGTTGCTCTATAACAGCCACTGTTGTGTCCTATAAACAAAGTTGGCTTTAAAAAAAACTTGGCTGCTAGAATGAATATTAAGTGACAAAGCATGAGACTTATTTTTTTCTCTGAAATTGATGTTTCCTTGGATTGCTATAGGGTAACTAGCAAATCCCATCATCTCTACTAGGTGAAATTAGCACTCTCCCCCATCTTGAAGTGCCCGAGGGTCACAGGCATCTGTGACAATCAGAAGTTTATAATTGGATGTCAGCTAGTCAGATATCTGAGCTAAAGCCATGCACTTGATCATTTCCAGGAATTTTCAATGTTGGCAATCTTTGTTTTTGTCCTTGTAATTATGCATATACCGTACTTTATTTCTTTTAAGAATTCTTTTAATTCTTATTGTTGGTAAGTCACATCATTGCTTTTTTCCAGTGCTGGCCTGTACTGGTTTGGTGTTATTACTTCAGTAGAATAGCTTGTCTCCTGGAGTTCTATTCTGGAGTTGTGTGTGATCCATTGCAAGAGGTTGTCCAAAATAGACTGGACAACCATTTGACAAGGATGATTTAAAGTCTTCTGTCTTAATCAGGGGATTAGGCTAGAAGATCTCTGATGTTTCTTCCATATGATTCCATATGTTCTACAGTAAGTTATCATATATGTAGTTCATGACAATTTTCCTCTATATTTACAATTGTTGTAAACTACATTTCTTCTACTGTTCTACCATTGCTTGAGGATCTTTCATTTGCACAAATTTTCTGAATCTCTTCCAGTTCTATATCCCTGAATATTTTATTTCTGGTAATGAATCTCTTTTAATCTGCTTATTGTGTTCAGTGATATTTGAGTCTGGATAAATTCTTTCCCACAGGTCAAACATTCTCTTTAAGTCCTCTCACTTTGTTAGTTCTAACATATAATTGTGCAATGTTGTGCAATGTTCAAACATGGTATGCAGTAATGTCCATGGCTGTAGCTCTTAACCACATAGAGCAGGATTGTCAAACTCCAAGCCCACAGGCCAGATGCATCACATGCTGGCAACACCCATACCCATTTTAGCAAAGCGGGGGGGAGTCCCGATATATCATGTGATGCCACCATGATGATATGAGTTTGACACCCCTGACATAGAGCATCATAAGCCCCCCCACCATGACAAAGGGTTATCCATGAAGATGATGGTGGTGGTTGGAAGCTAATTAAAGATAGAAGTAACCTGGAATTAAGAAGAAATTCCTAACAGTGAGAACAATTAACCAGAGGAACAGATCGCCTTCAGATATTGTGGGGATTCATCACTGGAGGTTTTTAAGAAGAGACTGTACAGTTACTTATCTGAAATGATACAGGGCAAGGGTGTCAAACTCAAGGCCCGGGGGTTTGGCCTGCACGATGCTTATATCTGGCCCGTGGGGCTGTCCTGGAAACTGTGAGGGACCTGGCCCGTGGTTTTCTCTGCAGAGCACTCAGACCACCACAGGCACCACCTACCCGAGTGACATTGAGATGGCCATGCCAACCCTGGCCACACCCACTCTAACCCCCCAAGGTCAAACACAACCCTAATGCAGCCCTCAATTGAGTTTGACACCCCTGGTATAGGGTCTCCTGCTGGAGCAGGGGGCTGGACTAGAAGGCCTCCAAGGTCCCTTCCAGATCTATTTCATTCTATGACAAAGGTAATAGACAATGGTGATCATTTCATTTTTTTTTTATTCATATGTTATTAAAACTTCTATTAGAGAAAATCATAAAAATCATACCAGACTAGTATTATATGCTGATGGTATTTTGTTTTTCTCTGAAATTTATAGTTGATTTCTGGCTTTGATGCATTTGATTAATGTGTTTAGGAAAGTTGTAGGATGTTCAGCTAATTAGTCTACATTGGAATAGATGCCCAAAGCTAAAAAGAAATGTATTCATTCTTTACAACATAACATTTTTAACATATATTTAATAGATAAATTAGATACTGGTATTCTATACTTTATGTATTTATTTGAAAACTGCAATACAGAATAAGATGAATAAAGATATCTAAGTTTGGGTTATTGATAAATGGAAGCATTTGGATCTTAAGCTTTGTGGTAGCATAAATACTCTCAAAATGAATGTAGTTCTGTGAATGAAATTCCCATGTAGCTATCTATTAGGCAAATATATTTAAAAACTTGATAAATTGTTCCATAAATGCATATGATATTTTCAGACAATATTCTTGAAAACAATGCACGTCAATTAAGGAGAGCGGTGTGGTTTTCCAAATATTGAATTATATTGTTTCACATATCTTTTAATTGGTATCAAATTTTGGACAGCTTTCCTTAGCATAAATTCACATATAGTACTTTTGCTTAATTGGACCATTTTAGGTTCGAATACGACCAATGAAACAAAGTTCCTTTAACTACTGAATCAATTTGAATATTGTGGCTTTTGTAAAATTGCATTTTCTTATGTTAAATTGACTTTATGGAGAGATCCATACCTTATAATTGATGAGAAGCCTGTTATGTGGGAGATTTGCAATGAATGCTAGGATTTTTACTTTCGACCAATTATTGAATTACAATAATGAATGACTGTGTTGAAATACTAATATATTTTGTCTTTTGCCACCCACTAGCAGTATTTACACTTACATCATCTTCACTTGAGCCGGCAGCATTTTTAGTGTCAGTGACATCAGAAATTGCCAAAGATTTTGAATCTAAACATCTCACAATCAATCTCTATACATACATGCTAGCAATAAGTCAACTTGACATGCAAATTTTAAAGATTAAATAGAATAAGAAATGGGAGATCCTTATTTTGTCGAAAAATGGAAGACTGTCTTAAAATATACCAAATCTTAGACTGTGGCTTATTCAACAAAATAAACATGTGTTTCTCCCTTATTCGACCAAACTGTAGTTCTACATAAATAATTAAGTGATTGTGTTTTGGGAGATGCTTATTTTTTTACACATTATAATATATTTAAGTATTTGTATTCTTTAGAATCACTTGAATTTCTACATGGAAATTAATAGCAGGGAAACAAAAATGGATTATTCACATTGCTCTTATTGTATTTGTACATAAATAATTAAATTATTGTGTTTTAGGAGATGCTTATTTTTTACAGATTATAATATATTTGAATATTTGTATTCTTTAGAATCACTTGAATTGCTACTTGGAAATTAATAGCAGGGAAATAAAAATGGATTCTTCACATTGCTCATATTGTTAAGGGACTTGTTCTTCAACATTGGATAGGAAAAAATATATAATTATTTGGGAACTGGGGACCTGGCTATTACTTGCAGCTTATGAATGAACTATTTATTGGAAATGTTTATAAAATAATTGACAGAATTGTCCTGCATGAATTCCCCTCAAAGTTTTTTTTCTATATTCTAACATAACTATATTCTAACATAACTATATTTTTCTATATTCTAACATAACTATATTCTTGCATCACCATCCTGTTTTAAACGTTTTTTGGATCTAACTTATTACATATTCCTTTCAACCATCATTTTCTTCTTCTATCTAGTTTGAATTTAACAACCAGCATGCTGTAAGATGAGCTAAAAACATAATGATTCAATGTTTACTTTTGGTCACTCTGCATGGTTCAGATAATGACATTTTAAAGCATAGAGAAGTGATAAGAACACACATGAAATATAAAGCATTCACCAATCATTAAAAAAAATTAATTCCAAAAAGACTGAGAACCTTGGCTTTTGATGAGATGATTGGAGAATTTCCACATTCAAACAGTGGCTCAGAATACATAGGGTAGATTTTAGTTAATTTGATTTCAGGTCTGGACATGAAAGTTAAGTTCCCTTTCCTTCTTCCTGATTATAGGACTTTGAAAACCTAAGTTGGAAAAACTCTGATGTTTAAAGTAGTAATTATCTATGGTTGTCTTTGATCTTAGATATGCTGTGGAAAGAAGAATGTCCAAATCTGCCTTCATATTCACTGGCCACTGCCTCCTTATTTCTCAGTTTGCAGAAAAAAAAGAACCAGTGAAAAAAACACCTGAATTAAAATTTCTTCGGGAATACTTGAGCATAAAACTCAGAAAGATATAGTGGTGCCTTGATATTTGCCGTTAATTGTTTCCGGCAGGCATGATGAGTACTATAAATGATGAGTGCCAAACAAACTAGTGATTTACCATGTGACTCTGCTTCTGCCAGGAAAGATTTCCTTTCTGTCCTGTTTCCTATGTCAGCAACCTTCCCAGCATGGCTGACTTCCTGTTGCCTTCTGCGGCCATCATTCTCTTCCTTTTGCAGTGATCTTCCCAGCATGGCTGATTTCCTGTCCATTCTCCGCAACTCTCCCCCTTTTCCTATTGCAGCACTTGAGTACCAAATAAACAATAAGGACCAGAACAACATGCTCATATCAAAATGCATCGAGTACCAAATTCAATGGATTTTGAAGTAGTCAAGTACCAAGGTACCACTATATGTTTCAATTTAGAGTCCCAAAGGTGTTTTTTTCAGGAGGCAACTGGACTTTCTTGCTTTTTCTTTTGAAGACATTTTGCTTCTCATCCAAGAAGCTTCTTCGGCTCTGACAGGATAGAAGGATTTATATTCCTTGCAGACAGCTGGTAATCTGCATCCTTTTAGAGGGTTGTTGAAGTACTTGGAGGTTTATTTGTATCCTCAGGGTCACCTGAGTAGTGATTCCTGTAGTCTGGAAAAATCTTCAAATTCATTGCAAGACTACAGGAACCAGGAACACTACTCAGGTGATCCTGAGGACACAGATAAACCATCAAGTGCTTCGGTGACCCTCTAAAAGGATGCAAATGACCAGTCTGCAAGGAATATAAATCCTTCCATTCCCCACTATCCTGTCAGAGCTGGAGAAGCTTCTTGGATGACAAGTGAAGCATCTTCAAAAGAAAAAAAACAAGAAAGTCCAATTGCCTTCTGAAAAAGCATCTTTGGGACAACCATGACCTGGATGACTGAGATTCTCTACAGGCTTTCAATTTAGAGAAACCAAATTTTGAAACATGCAATAAAGGGGTGAAAAAGCAGCAAGTACATGCAAGAACAGAAAAGTGTCTATCTTTATGGCACATACTCTTCAGATATGAGATGGTCAAGAACATCATTCAGTGTTAGAACATTGCAGTCCTTGATCCAATTTCCAAAGCCCCATGTTGTGTATGCATAAAGATTTAATAAAGTGTGAGCTTGGAGTTAAGTGCAGGGTTCTGGCCCTGCACTTCTGATTGGCTGTTAAGCGGCCGGACCGGATTGGCCCGTCCCGGGGAATCCGATTGGCCTTTAACAGAGAGTTCCTATTGGTTATAAGAGCTAGCGCTCCTAGCTCATTATTGGTTAAAAGTTACAGGGTTTGCCTATATAAGGCGGGTTTAAGTGAGAAGTCACAATGTAAATAAAGAGCTGAAGTTCACCATTCAGAGGCTTGTCTCCATTCTTTCTCACCCATGCTCAAAACTTAACACCCCAAGCATCTAGACTTCTGATCTGCTGATTCATGACAGTCTCAACTGGGAAGGACAAAATGAGAAAGAGGGAAAGTGCGTGCCAGAAAGAAGGAATAGGAACAAAAAGAAAGACAGGAGAGTGCCAAATAGAAATAAAGATTAGAATAGCCTTACACTGATCAAATTACCTAGTGTGACAATGAAATGTCTGCAAATAACAACAACAACCAAGTTCAGAGAGCATATGGATTTGATTTTTCACAGCATCTTGTAGATATCACATTGAATAATGTGATTCGCTATTATAGGTGCCAGAAGAGTCAGTGGAATCTCTTGTAGAGGTAGTCCTCAATTTATGACTAATTGTTTTATGATGATTTGGACCTCAGAATGGGTGCTTTATACCCAGACTTCCAGCTGTTGTAAAATGTCACTTCCAGAGCTTTACAATTAGCTCACATTTGTAATCAGTTGCAATGTTCTATGGTCACATGACCACAATTTGTGACAGTTTGCTAGTTTCTGGTATTTTTTTCTGGTTTCCAACACAAAACACCCACTGGGGAAACTGGTTTCACTTAATGATCACACTTTTTGCTTAATGACCACAGTGATTTGCTCAAGAACTACATCAAAAATCTCGGAAAATAGGTCTGCTCACCTGGGTGCCTCTAGTTATGGCCACAATGACTTATGACCAGATTTCTAGTCTCAACATTGGTCATTAGTTGAGGACTACCTGTAGTAATTTGTAATTTTGAAAGTGTCTAGTTGAATTATTGAATTGTTTACCTGGATTGAATTGTTGAATTCTTCTACCTGTAAGGAAGAAGAAAGCAAAAGACAAATTAAAGGAAGCAATTAGGAAGACAGTTAAAATATCAGAACAAGACATACTGTTCATAGCAAGATGAATATCTTGTCAAAGGCACTGATAAATTAAAATCAACTGAATATCATGGAAAAATGTATATATGATGCCTATGGGAAGGAAAAACACTTAAGGGCTTTGATCTGGTTGTGCAGATAAAACATACAATTCATAATCGCACTGAATTTTTTTAGGAAACTGCCAAGATTTCATGGCAAACATGATATTATTAGTGATGCAGGGTGTTTTTGCTTTTTTTAAAAAAAGAAGACTCAAAACAGATTCAAAATACTTATGCTCCTTTCATCTCAATAAGATTTAACCTAACTGTTCATACCACCGCCCAATTGCTAGGTTTCAGAGGTCTAAAGTACAAAGGAGTGTGTTCCCTTGCCAATAATATTCTTCATCACACAATACAGTGGTTATAGGTACAGTGGTGGGATTCAACATTTTTTTACTACTGGTTCTATGAGCGTGACTTGGTGGGCATGGCAAGGCTTGGTGGGTGTGGCTTGGTGAGTGTGGCAGGGGCAGGGTACTGTAAAATCTCTATTCCCCCACCTTCCAGCGGAAAGTTACTGCAAAATCCCATTCCCTCCCCACCCCACTAACCTGCTTTCCAGCTCCATTCTCCTGTTCAGGGCAAAAAAAGAAGACCCAGCTGATCAGCTGGGACTTGGGAAGCAGAAAATAGATGGGGGCAGGGCCAGTCAGAGGTGGTATTTGCTGCTTCTCTGAACTACTAAAAAATTTCACTACTGGTTCTTCAGAACTGGTCAGAACCTGCTGAATACCACCTCTGGAACATTAACCATACTCCCATTCCTTCATCCTTTGATGGTGGGGAGAATCAATCAGTGAGGTTCTTGTTAAGTTCTGTGCATGGGTGCAAGGATGGAGACGAGCCAGTGAAACAGTGAACTTCAAACTCTTTATTTACATGTGAAAACAGCTCAGCTCAATGGCCACGATGGGCCCCTTTATATAGGCAACTCTTAACTTATTTAACCAATGAAAACACAGGGAGCGCTAGCTCCATTAACCAATGGGAGAGGCTCATTAATAGCCAATCAGATTCTCCTGAACGGAGCAATCTGATGTCGCTATTATCAGCCAATCAGAAGTGCAGGGCCAGAACCCTGCACTTTACTTCAAGCTCTTAATGATCTTTATTAAGTATTTATTGATTCACAACAGTTCTGGTAGAATTTAATGACGTTTGCCTTTACACGTATTCTTACAGCTTCAGTCATGATTAGCAATGATTTATTTATTTATTTAATCTGGCCTCCCATCACAACTAAATGACACTAGCAGTTTATGGTTGCAAAATGATAAAACACTTAAAGCCAATAAACTATCTGTATATGCAGCAGCTGAGATAATTGCTCTATTAACAATAAAGCCAAGAGACAGGGCCTGTAACAACTTTGGAACCAAAACCTGGATAAACAACCACTTTTTTAAAGCCTTCCAGAGGATCAATGTGTTTGGAACCATTTTAATCTCTGAAGGCAAAAGATTCTACAAACAAGTAACAGGTTCCAAGTAACAGATCCATTGTAAGCAAAAACTCTGAGGCAGGTAAATTTCTCAAAAATAGCTTTATTGGAAATGCCATATTGGCACATATTTGGTGAAAACCAACTACGAAGGGTCTTTCAGTTTTCACCTAATTAAAAGTGAAAAATTTCCCCCAATCCCAATCAATCAGTCCCATGGCCCAATCAAGGCATTGTCTGCTGGTCTGGTGACATCACTCCAGTGGTGGAATTCAATTTTTTTTTACTACTGGTCCTGAGGGCGTGGCTTAGTGGGTGTGGCAGGGGAAGGATACTATAAAATCTTCAGCCAGTAGAATTTGCCGATTCTCCAAACTATTCAAAATTTCTGCTACCGGTTCTCCAGAACTGGTGAGAACCTGCTGAATACCACCTCTGCATCACTCCTCCTTATTCCAGCCAAGTGTGAGAATGTCCTTGGTTCCCAAGTTAAAGTATTTTATTTTGACTACACAGCCCCAGCTATTTCTAATCCCCTCTTCCTATTCCTCAGCTCTAGTGTGGCAGCACTGAAGCTCCAAGATGGTTTTGGCCAGGCTAGCTTCAGAGCTGACACAGGGGCTACAGCAAAGAAGGCCATCTTTTGATCTCCACCAGCCTACACTCTTTGGTCAATGAGATCCAGTATGTTAAATCGAAGTGGATGGAGAGAGTCTCTTGGAAATAGACAGTCCCTCCAGTCCCTTGGATTATCATTACATATTATAAATATGATACAAATGCCAGTTAATTAATCCATGGGGTGGGTGTATTACTTTAAAAAAGAAATTATAAAGACTCATTTTATGATCCAAGACTATTTGGTTATTACCGCAAATAAAACAGGTACTCTACACAGTTCCCCTTTTTTTTTCTTCCATTCTGACCCTGAATGCTGAATTGTATTTGTCATATTAATTAATGCATGGTATAATGCTGGTTTGAGGAATTAGAATATTCAGTATTATATTTTTAATATTTTTCTGTGAAGTAATAGGAATTTATTTAAAAAAATGATATTTCAGTCCAATATATTGTAGTTAGATGGTGTTGTTGAATATATCAAAAGAAAACATTAAAAATTTGATAAAAGCCTTCATGTTATTTTATCTATTAGTTTTTCTTACTTTCAAATGTGGCTTCATCTATCATTTTGCAGCTGTAATTAAAATATCTATCTGAAAAACAAAATACATTGAATTATAAAAAATAATTGTTTTTGTTTTCTCTGGGATAAAAATAGATTTATCTTTTAATTCTATTTGAAAGGAAACTCACAATGTGACCGTATGTCTGTATAGTGCAGATACTCTTAATGAGATACTGGAAGCAATATGTTGATTTGCAAAGTAATATCTAGTTTAGAGGTGCTAGATTTTATAGAAAGATGCTTTAGGTATAGCTGGGTTTCGCTTTTGTGTTTAACATGCTAGCTGAAATCTCCCCAAACTGACCAATATTTTCCTTATTGTTAGCAAGATATGCTGCATATGACAGAGCCTAGGAGTAAGGCTGCAGCCATAACGCCTTGTTTATCATAATTAATTGACCAAAGTCATGATGAGAGGTAAAGGTCAGTACTTAAAGACACATCAATTGATGACCATGGCTTATGGAAAATTGTGGTTTGAAATGAAAGAGAAGTAAATGTTCAAAAACATGAATTAAGAAATGAAATCAGAAAAAAAATCAGCCATGAATGTGTGCCCAACTAGGAAAAAGGAAAAGCATGTAAAACATCCAATGGATCTTGTTAGGGATACACCCTAGCAGAATCTGCATGGCAGGCAGGCAGGCAGGCAAGCAAATATGTGAAATAAACGTTTTTGTAGCTTACACTCAGTAAAAACAGATACACTGTGCTAGTTAAATAGTTTATTCCAGTAAGAGTTTTAGCATAGTCAAACAGTCCATATATCATTCACTAGTTCAGTCCGTTTGGGGATTATTCAGTTGCAAAGTCCAGTGTTGAAAAAGAGGTCAGTAAACTTACAAATATCAGTCCAGTAATATATCTCTTCTTGCAGTAGAGATATGAAGAAGTCAAACCTCCTTTCTTCCTTCAGCAGCAGGGAACGCGCAGTTAACAAACCATCAATCCATCATTGTCAGCAATCAATCCAGTAAGCCAGCAATACAGCAGGTTCTCTTCCTCCTGCTTATAGTGGTTTTACAACCGTACCCAAAATTACATGCTTTGCAGTTTAAAGTGACACACACTTAAATTCACTATCATAGTTTATATATATTATTTTACCCAAACTACGTTAGGTAACCTTGTTATTCCTAACAGATCTATTAGAATTAAATATGATCAGGTGATGCAATTACAGCCCAATCAAAATGATGCATGATTGTTTATTATCTGAATTAAGTTTGTTCATATGATGAAAATCAAAGCATGATGTGTAGTGTTCTAGGACTTTTATGAAGCAACCCAATTGAAATTCAATAATGGGCTTTGAACCAATCAAGAGCTGTTCCTGCAAAAAGTGTCAGGCTGTGAATAACCATCATTTTCACACAATGAAATTGAAAAGGATGCAAGACATGAAAATCAGGAAAGAACAATCATAGGCTCATAGAACTCAGGGCCATGACAAAATGTAATTCTGCACTTGGGAACAATGGAATAGTCAAAGAAATCATCAGCAGGATGAAATCTTTTGAGAAATGACAGTGATACTGAAATTGTAATGGGACTGTCAGAAGGCATATGAATTGTTTCAATCAGAATGCCCCCCCCCCCGAGCAAAATTAATATAGGCCTTGAATAAAAGATTATTAGTTATATCAGAAGCATAAAAGAATACAGTAGATATTTGGACAGCCAAATGCAGATTTTTATCAGGTGACCATTTGGTCAACTCCCCAGTTTTCCCTTGATAATGTAGAGTCTGAAGGCCTGGCTAATATAACATCTTCTAGTGGGCGGAGAGTAGACCGAAACGATCTTTTGACAAACCTTTTGTACTTACTGACCAAATGTTAGTTTTTGATTTTACTAGAATTTTATTCATTTGGGATTATTTTTTATTTTTTAAAATAAATTTGTATTGAATTTTCACCTTTAAAAAACAAATTCTATATAATTTTTGCAGTTGTTTGTAGCATCGGTTATTCCATTTTCCTGTACATGCATGCATGCATGTTTGCGTCTGTGTGTGTATGTGTGTGTGTGTTATGAGTTTATTCATTTCAGCACAATCCATTACTTTCTTTATAATCATATCCTCTGTGGGGCTATTACCTAGTTTCCAATTTTGAGCATATAATATCCTGACTGCTGTTAATATATGTATTATTAAGCATTTGATATCTTTTGCACATTCCCCTTTAGTTATCCCTAGTAAGAATGTTTTAAGTTTGGATTCCATCTTTAAGCCTTTTATTTCCTGTAACCAGATCTTTACCTTATTCCAAAATTTTATTCCAATATTTTATCCATTTGTTGTGGAGTTCTACCTATGCCAAATTCTTCTAAGTCTTTTTTTTTTTTTTGTATTTTGTTTGTATTTGTAGGTAAGGCCACCAATCTATTATTATCTCTTCCTCTTTCAGTTTCTGGTTCGTTTTCAAAATCACTTGATCATCTAATAATTGATTATATCTAATCATTTTATTTATATCTAAGGTGTTTGGGTAGATCATAGCATTCATAGTGGAGAACCACTCTGGCATTTTCATGTAATGTGTTTTCCTGATTTTAATTCACATTTCTAACAGTTTCTCTCTAATTTGATGGTTTAGGAAGTTGAACTTGTCTTTTTTCTCTTCTCCCACAAAACAACATGCCAACCAATTTGTAGATCATGTCCTTCAAGAGTTAATAGCTTCTTATTGCTTAGGAGAGATTTTTTTTTTAAGTGGGTTTCCACTCCTCTTAAATGCCTGTTTGTATCCTTCTTCACTTTTAGAATTCCTCATTGCATTCTTCCTCTCTTTCTACTCTTCAATATTTTAATGAATCCTGTTTCCACTTCTATCATGCATGTAATAGCTTATTAATAGCTTTGTGTATACTCTTTCCCTCCTCACCTTAATGTTTTTTTCTGTGCTTTTGTTGGCCCACCAAATATTTATTTGGCCAAGCTGACCAAAGGACATTTTAATTTGGGAGAAACTAAAATAAATTAGCTTTCCTTTCCCACATCCCCCGTTATGTCCATATCTGTTTATATGCAGAAGGAAGGAAGGAAGGAAACTAAGAAAGTATACATGAGGTTAAAAAAAAACAACAACAGCCATATATTAGCTAAATGGAAAAGTGGTAAATTGGGGTAATGATCACACCTGCTGCCCTCCCTATGAATCAATTGGCACAGCTGCTTCACTGTCCTTAACATATGGCTTTGTGGGTGTGATTATTGCCATATTGGTTGTGACTTTGTAGTTTTTGCTCTGAGTCAGGGTTGATCATCATCAAGTAGCAAAGTCACTTTGTTTTACAATGCCATTGAGTGGTCCAGGAGCTATCCATGAAGGGATGAATAGCAGCACTGCTGTCACTTGAGAATAAGTCCACAGAAAGAACTTACAATAAAGAACATAGGAAAGAGCTTCCACAACATTATGTGAAACAATTCTCACATACCAACCCTTGGATGCCGTTACTTGTTCAGTGGGTGAAAACATGAGATCATCCTATCTGATGAGTAGTGAAATAAATGGTGAGAAGGAAATTCTATTTCAAACCAATGTAGGTTTGTGGTAGAAATCAGAAAAGCTCCTTGATCCACTCTAACTTAAAGCACATATTTTTGCTTCTGTCACCTATGGAATCTGACAATTGACAGAATAAACTACAGAGTGGGAAAAAATGGTACAATGACACATTAGTCAGTTCAATAATGCTCTCATATTCTGATCTAAATTCAGATAGTTAAACCACTCATATTGCAAGGTTCAGCTCTTTGCATTTTAACATCACAATGTCATGCTGAAAATATCATCAGATTTATTTATTTTTTTCTATCCCTCTGGTAGAAGAGAGATTATAGAATTGTAATGAAACCCCCAGTTTGATCAGAAAACCTCTGCCCTCCAGCTTGTCCTCAGACACATTATTCTGTGAAGTTCCAGTTCTGCATTAGGATGCAGTTAGAATGATACAGGAGAAAAAGCCTCTATAATTTGGCAGCATTTCAATGAGACATGAGAATATTACTGGCAATGCTTTTGAAAAATCCTCCTTCCTTTACTCTCACCCCACCCTCCCCTTGCTAATCTCGCCTTTTGCTCAGGTTTAATTCTATGTAGCTTCTTGAAAGCAAGTGTCCAGGCATCATGCTGAAAGGCTGTCTGGATTGCAAATCTCATTAATGAACAGGGAAGAGGATGTCACATTTTCAAGACAATTATGAATATGCCTATGATTGAGGGACAATTAGGAATTCCTCTGAATAATCCACATGGGACAGTCACCATAAAAAAACAAACAAAACTAACTTTTTCACCCATCCCTAAAAGAAGGTGTAATGAAGCTATTCTGAGTTCAGCCAGTGCAATAAGGAAAAGGACTTTGCCAATACAACTCAAAGGAAGATGCAGCCTTGCCCACATAGTCCCTTCTGAAATCTAATAAACCCTGTTAAGCACTACAGAATTGAGTTTCACAGCTTGAAAGAACAAGCTTTGCTGATCAGTAGGTTCCAAATCAGATAGGGGAATGAGACACCAATGGCCATCTTCTTAACTGATCTGAGCCCTACCATGTCCTTTGGAGCCCAAAATATAATAAAATACAAAAATGATATAACCTCTGGCCTGTGAAATGGTATCTGTCCCTGTAATATAGTTTGTAAACTTTGTTCTATTTCTTCAACGTTGCTATTTTTGATAACTGAGAATGGCACAGTTCTATATACAATATTAGAGCTGGATAACTATCGTAGTAGTGGCAAAGGAATATAAAAATCTTAATCTTTGATGCCAATTTGGGGTTGTCCAGAATTTTACAGCCCAAATATGGTAGATCTATCATTTATAATATTCAGCAAGGTTGTTTCCATATTCCGAATTAATTATTAGAATGCTTTTGCTGGCTGTCATTGTAAGACAGCTATTGAAAAGTGTCTCAATACTGCCTTGGATTTAAATCTTTGAAGATTTCAGTTATCACAATTTAAAGCCTGCATACACAAACTATCTCTGCTCTAAAAGGTAATAATTGATCATTCTATTTTAGAAATGTTTTATTAACCTGAGTTTGAATTAAGTAATTTTCAGAGTTAAATATTTACACATCAGTATAATTCATTCATAAATGTTTAAATGTTTTCTGGAAGCATTTTCAGTAAAGCCATGTAAATCCTGCATTCTCCATTCTGTTGCCTATGAAAATATTTCTTTTGTCAATGTATCAAAAAGTGACGTAAATTAGGAAGGCTTGCTTGTTTATGGCAGCATTTGCCATTCTGCTATGTAGAGATGATGAAAAGGAATTATTTTAGCACAGTATCACAGTCTTCTGTTCATGTTCAAAATGTAACAATAAGCGATATACATGCCAGGCTAAGAGATAATTGAACTATTATTTACATTCAGGGCTCATCCATAGTTATTTTCCTATTGCAAAGTGTGCATCACAACATCATTGCACAGATGCCATGGTTTACATACCAGCATTAGTCATCAGGAGGCAAGGACATGATTGTGGCATTTATGTATGATGTCATCAAACACTTGTCATTATTTCAGTTCCATTGCAATTTGCTGCAGATGCTTCGGTACAGATTGCCCTTGAAATTAGACTGGCTGTGGTCCTCCCTGCTATTAAGTAATCCCTATCAGTGCCACTATGGTCCTGTTTGCTAATTTGTCCAGTTTCTGTTGTATCTCCTCTCACTCACATGGGATGTTCTCATGATTGGATGGATTAGAAATAATTATTTGAGCAATAAGAATGGGAAATCTATATGGACAGGCTCAGACTATCTTTAAACATTTCATTACATTGAGTTATGCAAAGAAACGAAAGGAAGTTTCATCAAATATCTGCAGTTTCTCTAGACTTCAAACTTGGCAAGTTTAAGGCTTGTGAATTTCAAATCCCAGAATTCCTGAGCTAACATGACTGGAGGAGGAATTCTGGGAGTTAAAGTCCACAAGTCTTAAAGCTGTCAAGTGTGAAGATCCTTGCTCTAGACTGATTTTGAAGAACTGTTGCCAGTTGGTGAAGAAGTTTCCTTTCCATTGCATTCATAACTTATTCCATCTTTTATCTGCCCAAACAGATTGTTGAGCATAGGGCCAAATAACATCAGCACTCCAAAACTGGACATTAAATAAATTAAGGGTTAAACTTTCGCTACTAGAAGCTCATTATATTTTTTAAAATGATACCCCATGGCAGGGGCCCAAGCTACAGAAATGTGGGATCATTTCTACCTGGCTGTATCTACCCATTGCATTAACCCCAGCAAAAAAAGACTTGCTCCAGGGCCCATCCACAGTTTTAGATATTGTCTGGCAGGACTCAGAAAGAGAACTTTTCCTAGCAAAGTGCTGTTCTCTGGAACACCATTCCATCACCCTTCTGAGTTCTTTAGAACCTGCTCCTGTTACTGAACCTGGGACCTGAAGTGTGTGGCTGAACCCTTTCATGGTTGTGTAAATGTAGATTGTTTTTTTCAGCTGCTATATATGTAATTTATTATATTGTTATGAGGCTTTTAACTTGCTTTTATTTATTATTAGCCACCCAGAATCATGTATTGGGTGGCCATAAAAATGAATGAATGAATGATGTTTAAGTCAAGGCAGAAGCTTGCTGAAGCTGGCTAAGTAACTAAAAAAAGGCTGGAAGTTTGCAAGATGCTACGAATCTTAAAAATTCTGTTGCTGGAACACTTCAGTTCTGACCTGCTGATTTAAGATATTGCTCCCTATAGGTGTTATATTTGTTCCAACTCAAAAAGCTTATGACATTATAGTAGCGACTGGAACAGTTTAGAGATTTCTTAAAAGTGGCTAGAGAAGACAAAGTAAAATACCTTCAGGGAATCCTATAATAAATGGAACAGTCCATTATCACTGCATACACAGCAAGATTCATATAAAAGCATTCTGTGTGGTGAAAAATGCACCACAAATAGAAAAACTAAAAATACATTATCAATAAATCCTCCAAGGATGTGTGTGTGTGTGTGTGTGTGTGTGTGTACAGACACACACACTATTATGTTGGGACTATACAGTAGGGAACTGTATAAAAGCAAACTCTTTTAACTAAAGAGTATTTTAAAACTATACATCCCAGAGCGAATACAGACCTAAAAATAGTGACAGTATAGACCTCAAACAAAGAGATTGAATTTTATTGCAGAATAACACAATGAAAGCATATCAGTGGGAAATGGCAAGGAAGGAGAAAGCAGCAATCATGTGAGAAATAGGATTCAATGGGGAAATAACACTTAAACAGTACTGAGAGAATAACAATGAGCCATCAGATCACTAAGGGATAGTGATAGACCAGCAAATACAATGCAGTGTTTAAGGAAGACAGGAAGTCAATAAAAAAACAAACTCTCTTCTTTGTCTTAAGAGTGATTCCTGAAGAACAGGAGAAAGAAAGAAAAGTGGAAAGAGAGAGGATATGAAAAAGAAAGAAAAGGAGCTGAGAAGTCAGCCTGCATGTAAAGAAAGATAATAGATAAATCAGGCTGAATGGGGAGAGATAGATGTTTCCATAGCACAGTTCTGCTTTAAGGGTTAGTGATAGATACAATATTTTGAAATCCATGGAAGAAAAGTGGCTTTAATTAAGAGATGGACACTGATCTCTTTTAGGTCAGGGGTCCCCAATCACCAGGCCCTGGTCCGTGGAACATTTCCTACTGGGCCGCCGGTTTGCTGGGCGCCGCCATCTTGTTTGACGAGAAAGTGCTTCCGGGTGAGCTTTTCCAGTTGGAAAGTGGTGTTTGGGTCCTGAAGGAATCCTCGCGCCTTAGTTTCATCGAAGGGGGGGGGGCTTCGAATGAAACTAAGGCACGAGGATTCTTTCAGCACCCAAGGCAAGGCGAGCCAAGCGATCGTCCCGAAGCCATCCCGAAGCGAAGCCCATCGACAAAAGTACAAAGGAGGAGTTGAAGGCAATGGGGAGAAGCGGGGGACGGCTGACTGGCCAGTCGCTCAGCTCACCTTGCCTTGTCATGCGTGCTGATGCCAGTACCAGGCCGCAGATCATTTTGTGATGCCGGTACTGGGCTGCAGCACAAAAAAGGTTGGGGGCCACTGTTTTAGGTGGTCAACACAGCATTTGACCTACTTAAGCTGGACTGCATATGTAAGGTATGGAGAGAGGCTTCGATACACCTTGTCCAGGAGATTCAAGGGGAATTCAAATTTATTTAATCTTTTAAGCATCTTTTGAGATCCAAGGAGTAAATTAGTCTATCACCCATATAAAACATTACCAGTGAACAATCTCATTCTTGCAGCAAAAAAAAAAAATGGAGAATACAAAAATCAATTCCAATTCTAATAGGAATCGGTATTCAACTTAATTGAATAAATTGAAAAATGGAAAGGGTAAAAAGGTTATCCATTCATTACAGAAGTAATATCAGCAAAATATTAGATAATTTAAATCTGGTGATATTTTTATGGATTCTTTCTCTGAATATTATTGAACTCTTTATATTATGTATATTATTCTAGAATTGCATGGTTGGCCATATACTGTAGATGTTGTCACTGATCACACAGATGCCAAGGAGTAAATGGAATATGTATCCCATGATCAGCAAAACCAGATTAATAAGAAAATAATCAAAATACGTGATAACATACTATAGATAAAATGGGCATAATATTGGTCTAAGATCCCCCTAGTTTAAAAAAAATGCATTTTTTCCATTTCAAGTAATTCCAGGCTGTTAGTCTAAATGTCTTGTGCACTTCTTCACATATGATCCTCTTGTTTTTTTAAAGTGTTTTCAGAAGTTACAGTGAGCAACAAAGTTGCTCTATGAAAATGATTGGAAAATCAAATGTAATTCTTATCTTCAGTCAGATTATGGCCACATCTAAATCTATAGTGCCCTTTATTTATCCATTGCTCTTAAAGTTTCATAAATATATACTTTCACTCAGTACTACCTGCCAGAAGAACCTGGGACTTTTCTACTTAAGACTAGAGAATGGGGGCCATCCTTTTTCCCAACTATGTGTTCAGACTCTGTGTTATAAAATACAGTATGTATCTTATTTTCCCAAATGCAAGAAATAAGTATTTGCTTATACATGGCACTTTATCTAGTGAATGTTTTCTACACAAAAGCTGTGTGGTCAACAATAGCACTATTTTCCTGGGATATTATTCTGATATATGTATTAACAACATACACATTTGTTCAGGCTTAGTTTGGATTCTCATAAGAAAGCCAATTTATACAAGACATAAGGAAGAACTACAGCTGTTGAGCTAGCAACAGTTAGCATGGGGGGGAGCAGGAAAAGGAGAAAGAAAATTGGAGTGGAGGTTTGGCAACAAAAATGAACTAGATAGTGGACTGTTTTAATATTGCTTTTATAAAAAGAACTATGTATGTGAGCTGGAAAATATTGGGCAGTGTTTGCATGCTGAAGAAAGTAGACAAAGCATAATCTGAAAAAGCATGATGAACGCCAGCAGAGAAGGAAACGTGTGGATCCACAGTTACTAATCAATGAAGAAGGCTGGTGGGGTATCAAAAGATATCAGCTCCCACTAAGCAGACCAGACCAGATCAACTCTTCTGAAGGCAAAAAAAAATAGTTTTATTGAGATATCATAATAGAATCCTGTAAATTTGATTGTGCTATATTGCCTCTCCTTCTTTATAAGTTCAGTAAATTAAGGTGTCAGCCGGAGACACTTTTAAATGTTATTTCACTGTTCTGGGATTTAAAAATGCTTCAGCCCTTTTGCCTAAGTAACAATTCCAACGTATCTCATATCAAGAATAAACTTTTTTGCTCTCTACAGAAGAAACTAAGATTAAAAGTTGTACTCATCATTATCAAAAAAAAGGGGGCTGGTACCTTGATGGGGAGAGACAAAAAAATGCTATTTTTCTATGTAGGCCCTAATTTACAAAGGAGAATTAAAGTAACACCCACATACAGTGGATATAGAAAGTATTAAAATGTCAGGTGTTTAAAATATATATTAATAAATCAGATCTAGATAAATCACTTCAAAATTCTTTCCTCTCTTAATATAACATATAACCAGTACAATTCAATTGAAAAACAAACTGAAATCTTTTTTTGGGGGGGGAGGGGGGGAATAACAATAAAAAACTAGAATCATGTGGCTCCAAAGATTTCATGCCCTCTTATAAGTAGGGATATGCAGGTGTCAGCTGGTGCTCCATTCAAAATCCAAGAAAGAAATACTTAGACTCCATTAATCAGAGAAAAGATCTTTTACTGGAAATCAAGTGGTAGCAACAAAAGAATTCTGAATCTGAGAAAATGGGCATGTAAATCACATATACAAAGTAATGGCAACGTTCCCATGCCCAATAGTTCAATTGGCTCATCCACTTAAAAGTTCTGTATATCATCATGTGGGCATCTCCAGGTGGTGATGAGGCCTCTGTCCGTTGACCTTAATGTATTTTGATAAAGAGTTGCAGCTGCTCATAGCATAGGATAGAAGCCTAAGCAAGAATCTACCCCACCAGCTTATACAGTTCTGTTTTGGAAAACCTCCACCTCACTTCCCATAACCATATCCCCCCCTCCTCCCCCCGTTACTTATGACAGCCGAAAGATGCAAAGCAAAGGGAGAAAATCTTAAAGGCTGACAGCAGGGATGGGATTCAATTTTTTCAACAACCAGTTCTGTGGCCGTGGCTTAATTGGTGGGCATGGCTTGGTGGTCATGTGACTCAGTGGATGTGGCTTGGTGGTCAAGTTATTGGCTGGGCGTGGCCAACTCAATATCACTCACATCGAGGCACACATCTCCTCGCTTGGCCTCTTATGACTGTGGGGATGCTGCAACAGTTGTAAGTGTGAAAAATAGTCATAAGTCACTTTTTTCAGTGCCATTGTAACTTTAAATGGTTACTGCACACAAGCAAAGTACCAGCAAAAGAGGGGAAAAAACCTCCAGAGAAGTTCCAGAGACAGGAAGTCTAGTCCTGCCAAGAATGTAATAAGGATTAATGGAGAGGCAGTTTCCATAAGCAACACCAGAATGTTTACTTCCTGCCTTCCTTACAGGATTAGGCCAGTAATTTATTCTAACAACCGGTTCTCTGAACTGCTTAGAATGTTAACAACTGGTTCTAGCAAATAGGTGCGAACTGGTAGAATCCCACACCTGGGGATATGGCTGTGTCAGAATTAACCAATCACTTTCAGACTGAGTTTTTAAAAAAATCATAGTCAGTACATACCTGCCATCAATTAAAGTGACTCTGATAAGTCAAGGGAGTTAGGTTGGGCTGAAAGAGTTAGTGAAGTTGAGTAGCCCAAAGTTGCCTTGTAATGGCTGAGATTAACACCTGGAGCCCTTGCGGCTAGCACACCTTAATAATTGTACTATACTAGCTGTCAAATATGAATCACCACACTTCAGCTTGTCCTTTCTTAATTTAGGGAAAAATCAATCTCTATCTCACTTTTTTTCCTTGACTAGAAATTCCTGGTGATAGAAATTATGGCTTGTGGTGTCTCACACTACTGAGATTTGTGAAATATGGCAGGATATACCAACCCCCTCCCCCCCCCCAAAAAAGGCTCTCATTAGTCCAGTACACTCCAACCCTGTTTCTAAAGGACAGTAGAAAAAAAAGGAAATAGTCCTGAATTTAGTGGGCTATTCAAAGTTACAACAGCACTGAAAAAAAGTGGCTTATGACCATTTTTCATACTTACAATTATTACAACAGCTCCATGGTCATGTGATCAAAACATGGGTACATTGGAGGAATGTTAGATGAGAATAATTTAAACAAGTCAGAAAGAAAAGAATATGATGATTATAAAATGGATAAATATGGAAGAGAAATGAAATTGAATTGGAGTAAAGAGAAATAATGAGAAACTTGATGAAAGATATTTGCGTGTCCATATGGGGATGGGATAAATTGGAATTATGTTGTATAAAAATATTGTTTTGTTTGACTTGTAAGGATTTACAATATTAAGAGGTTTTATGTGTTTATGTATTTAATGGTTAATGATGTGTTGTTTTATCTTTAAAATTAATAAAAATTTGTTTCAAAAAAAAAAAACATGGGTACTTGGCAATTGACTCATTTCTGATAATTGCAGGATCCAGGGTGGTGGTGTCCAAGATCATGTGATCGCCCTTTTTAACCTTCTGACAAGGAAAGTCAGTTAATTAACTTAACAACTGATTCATTAACAACTGTGTCATTAACTTAACAACTGTAGTGCTTCACTTAATAACTAGAGCAAGAATTGTCAAAAATGGGGCCAAACTCACTTAACAAATACCTTATTGAGCAACAGAAATTTTAGGTTCCTTTGTGGTCAAAAGTCAAGGACGACCTGCAAACAATTTACTGTAACGTAATATATTTCACTATTTCTTTCTCCCCCCCCCCACTCTCTCTCTCTCTCTCTGTGTCTCTCTCTGTGTGATTTTATTTAATAGAAAAGAAAAAACTGCTTGAGAATGACACAGATGTTTCAGGGGTCTAGGCAAATGAAGTTATAAAAATGAAATGGAACAAATCGAAAATGCTTGGAATCCACAAATTGAAATAAAAATAAATCCTCACTATCATGCATGTCAAAATAATTTCCTATTTTCTTCCCATTTGGCCATATTTTGGTTTCATACATCTTATAAGCTTGTTTACTTGGGCTGAAATATATTTTTAGTTGCCAGATGTTTTGCTGCATTCTAATTTTCCTGTTTATTATGCCTTGTGCAACATTTGTATCACATTATATGGAAGGCCTAGTTTCAGGGTGGTTTTTTTTCTACAGTTTCCCAATTTATAGACATGCTGTTTCAACTTCCATTCCCAATATTACTGTAAGCTGCAGTTAGAAATCAGAGAGTGTTGCAGAAACCAGATAAGAAACCATACAATTTCTCTGGAGATAATTCTAAATTGCAGGGAATAAGATTGCTCAACCTTCTCTTGCAACCCACAGCTAAAACAATATTACGTGGTATTTAGGTCAAGTGACATGATGTTGGAGAAAATTCCCCAAAGCATTCAGAGATCTGTGAACATGTAGGGAGAGATGATTGGTCCCCCAAAATACTTTACGGTAACATTCTACCAAAAACTAACACATTTTGAAAAAAAACACTGCATGAAGTCTAAGTAAAAAATGTTGGAATATTGCTTCCTATCTGTGATGGGAATTTACCAAGGAAGAGGTTGACCTCATAAAGAATAGCAAGACTGGGATGGAATAAGATATAGCAAAATGGTGAGGGAAAAAAAGTGTTTAATGATCTAAAACCAGATTTGAAACTTCCAAGTTTGAAGATCTTCACTTTACAATTTGCTGGAAACAAATGGTATTTTTGGAGGAGGTTTTAAGAGATGCAAAAGGTGCTTAAGCCTAAAGCACCCATTTAATTTCTTAAATCCCAGCCTCAACTCTAGTATAAATGCAGTAAAGGACCAATATTTTTCTTCTCCCAAGTCTGGAGGGATTATAGGTACCCTGAAAGTGAAGTTGGTAATGGTGCAGTGGCCTCTTGCTTCACAATCAGAAGGCTGTGAGTTCGATCCTAGGTAGCAGCAGATATTTCTCTCTCTGGGCACAATGAGTAAATATCTGCTGCGAACTCTGCATTGGTGACAGGAAAGGCATCCAGCCAGTAAACACTCAGCTCCATTCAGCTGCCCTGACTCCACCCAGATGCAAGGGATTATGGGGTCATTAAAAGACCCCTCCCAATAATTTCTTCCTGTAATGGTATTTTCTCATTCTTCCAATTTTTAGCAAATACAATCCTGGCCGCTGTTAATACATTTACAATCAGATATTTCAAATCTTTACTATATATATCAGGTAAGATTCCCAATAAAAAGATCTCTGGTTTCAAGTCTATATGTTTCTTTGTCATTTTTTCCAACCACATGCGAATTATAGTCCAATATTTTCTAGCATCCTCACAAGTCCACCACATATGGTAATACGAGCCGGGTAACTGATGACATTTCCAGCATTTTTCAGATTTATTCTTAAACATTCTTGCTATTCTTGTCGGAGGAAAGTGCCACCTGTAAAACATCTTATACAAATTTTCTTTATATGCTGTTGACATTGTCATTTTATAATTTTGAAACCACAATTTCTGCCATTTCTCTAAATCAATCCCATATCCAAAATTCTTCCCCCAAACAATCACAGTTTCTTTGACTTGTTCTTCCTCTAATTTCATTCCCAGTAAATAACCATATAATTTTTTAATCACTTTCTCATCAGTACCCATCAAGATCTTATCTAAATCAGTCTGCTTATCATAAAATCCCTCCGTTTTGGAATCTTCATCATACCTTGAATGTATTTGTGCATATGAAAACCAATTCATCCTTATACCTTGTTCCTCTAAGTTTTGGATCGATTTAAGTTCACCCTTTTCATCCAAAAGTTCCCCATATCTAACTGTTTGTTCCTTCTTGTAGATTATAGGATAGGAAAATGCTTCAATGGTCGATAACCAAACTGGAATTTTCAAATAACATTGTCTTTTTATCTTCTCCCAATTTAACCACAAAGACTCCCGTACATAATGTCTTCTAAAATAACCCTGTGTTTTAGTTCCCTTATACCATAAAAAAGCATGCCAGCCCAACAGCAAGTCATGCCCTTCTAATGTCAACAACCTATGTTTCCTTAATATTATCCATTCTTTGACCCACATCAAACTTGCAGCTTGATAATACAATTCCCAATTAGGCAAGCCAAAACCTCCTCTAATTCTAGCATCTTGCAAAAGCTTTAGCTTTATTCTTGCTTTTTTACCTTGCCATATAAACTTCAACATGATTTTATTTAAATCTTCAAAATAGTCTTTTCCAAGCCTAATTGGTATTGTTTGAAACAAAAATAAAATTCTAGGTAAAATATTCATCTTAATTGTTGAAATTCTCCCTTTTAATGACAATCGCAAGTTTTCCCACTTCTTCAAATCTGTAGTTATCTGTTGTTTAAGTTTAATATAATTATTCTCCTTTAATGTGCTACATCTTGTTGTCAAATATATCCCCAGATACTTAACCTTATTTGTAACTTGAATTTTCAAAAGATCTGCCAGTTCTTCTCTCTGTCTCAATAGCATATTCTTTGTCAAAATCTTTGTTTTATCTTTATTTATTTTCAAACCAGCCATCTCACCATATGTCTCTATCCTTTCCAATAACTTTGGAGCTGTTTCTAGCGGGTTTTCCAAAATAAAAGCTAAATCATCAGCAAAAGCTTGTAGCTTAAATTCTTCCTTCTTAATTTTCATTCCTTTTATGCTTTTATGATCCCTAATATTTCTATTCAACACTTCCAAGGTCAACACAAATAGCAAAGGAGATAGGGGGCATCCTTGTCTTGTGCCTTTCCTTATATTAATAAAATCTGTAAGTTCCCCCTCCATCATTACCCTTGCTGTCTGTTTATTATATATGGCTTCTATTGCTTGAGTAAATTTTTTAGCAAAACCCATCTGCTCCAATAATAATAACATAAATCTCCAGTTCACGTTGTCAAATGCTTTTTGAGCATCTAGGAATATCAAAGCCATTTGCTTTTCAGGATGAGCCTCATAGTATTCCAAAGTGTCCAAGATTACTCTCATATTGTCTCTAATTTGTCTCTTTGGCAGAAATCCATTTTGATCTGGGTGAATAAAATCATTTAGATATTTTTTAAGTCTTTCTGCTAAGATTGAAGCAAAGATTTTATAGTCTGCGTTCAGTAAAGAAATAGGTCTATAATTCTTAATTTGCAGTGGGTCAGTCTCTTCCTTCGGTATAAGTGTAATGTAAGCCTCTGACCATGTTTTAGGTATCATCTTTTTTAACATAACTTCATTCATAACTTCTAACAATTGGATGCTCAATGATTCTTGAAATGTTTTATAGAATTCTGCTGGAAGCCCATCTGGACCCGGTGCTTTCCCATTATTTTGTCTCTTAAATGCTTCATTTAGTTCCATCATTGTTATATTGCTTTCTAGCATTTCTTCAGTCTCTTTAGGTATCTTTGGTAAATTAGCTTCCTGTAAATACTGTTTAACTTTTTCTTCATCAATATTCTCTTGTTTATAGAATTGCCCATAAAAATCTCAAATAATTTCTTTTTTCTCCTTATTCCCATAACAAACTTGGCCTTGTTCATCTATTAACTTCAATATTTTTCTTGATTCCTTCTCTTTTCTCAATTTATATGCTAGCCATCTACCTGGTTTATTTGCATCTTCAAAATAATTCTGTTTAGAGTTTCTGATTTTCTGTGCCAGTTCTTCTTTCTCTGTTAATTCCATTTTATGTTTAATTACATCCAGCTTCAATTTAATATCCTTTTTCTGTGGCATTTTCTGTAATTCTTTTTCAAGAATTTTATACTCGTCTTCCAAGGCCTTAGAAGCTTGCCTTTTCCTAATATTCTTTTTTCTTGTATAATCTATTATCAAACCTCTAGCATATGCCTTCATTGTAATCCACACATTCTGCGTTGAAGTATCTTCTTTTTTATTTTCTCTGAAGAAAAAAGCCAATTCCTTCTCCATCCATTGTATAAAATCTTTCTCCTTTAAAATAGTATTGTTTAATGTCCATCTCGATCTTTTTTTTTGTCCCTTCCATTTAATTGTCATTGGGCTATGATCTGCCCAAGTACTTGTTTCAATATTTGTTTCTTTAATATTGGATATTAATTCTGTTGAGATCCAAATCATATCTAATCTGGACCATGATAAATGTCTATTTGAATAAAAAGTATATTGTTTAGCTTTAACATTTCTTTCTCTCCAAATATCTTTTAAAGTTAATTCATCTGTCATTTTAAAAAAAGACCTTGGGAGAGCCTTTCTATTTTGCTTTGTTGTTGTTGCTATATAGTCCAATTTATTGTCCACAATTCCATTAAAATCTCCCATCATAATTATATTAACATAGTCCAGTCCAGTTATTTTCATATGTAGCTTTTTATAAAACTCTTCTTGTTTATCATTCGGAGCATAAATTGCAATCAAGAGTATTTTTATATTATTGTCCATTATTTCTACCATTAATATTCTTCCATCTTCATCCGTGTAAATCAATTTTGCTGGGATAGCCTCTTTAATGTATAGAACCACTCCTCTTTTCTTACATTGAGTCAAAGAAGTAAATATTTTCCCCAATTTTGGCTGTACTAACAATTGTTCATGTTGTTTTTTAATATGAACTTCTTGTAGACAAATTATATCAAATTTTAATTTCTTTAATTTATGAAAAGTTTTCCTTCTTTTAACAGCTGAATTAAGTCCATTTATATTCATTGTAATCAGTTTTCTTTCTTCCATGATTATGCTTTATATTTAGGTCTAACAGCTCTCGTGGATCTCACTTCACGCTGTTCTTTACTGTCCACCTGTCCACCTACAGCTCCTTTCTCTTTTTCAGTCTCCAGTTGTTCCTCTTGAAACTCAATTAATGAGACCTCTTTCTCTGCCTCCTCTCTTCTTCTTCCAAAAAATTCTACATGGAAAAGTTCTGCTTTCTCAATTGAATCAATTCTATGTCTCTGCTCTTGCCACGTAAACATTAATCCTTCTGGAATCAGCCATCTATAATTCACTTCGTTTTCCAGTAGCATTTTGGTCAGAAATCGATATTCTCTTCTCATCTCTCTCATTCTTCTGGGTATTTGTTTTAAAACCACAATCTCTTTACCTTTGTATTTCAATGTTTTCTCTCTTACCACTTGTAATATTTGTGTTTTAATGGATTTTTTGGTAAATCTAATATGGACTTCCTTTGGTAATTTATTTCTCATCGCATATCTTGTATAAACTCGATATACCTCATCTATTCCATCCATCATCTTTTCCTCTGTAATTTCCAAAGCATCTGCCAAAATTTCTATCATTAGCGCTGCCAAGTTTTCTCCTTTTTTCCTCTTCTATATTTTGAAATCTGAGGTAAAATTCTGACCTTTCCATCTCCCACCTCAACATCCCACCTTTTTCTTGTTCAACCACTGTTAGTCTACTGTCAATATTTCCAATCTTCTTCTCTCTTTGTTTTCCTTCTTCCTCAATTTTTTGGAATCTCTCCTCATACTTAACCATCATTTGTTTAATGTTTTCCACTTTTTCATCAGTCTTCTCTATTCTTGGTTCAATATTTTCTGTTCTTTGTTCAATATTTTCTGTTCTTTGTTCAATATTTCCTGTTCTTTGTTCAATGATGTCTGATTTTGTCTTGAGATCTTGGATTCCTTGCATAATCATCTGTAAAGTTACTCTTTCTTGTTCCTTATCTTGCTTCAAGAAATTATTAAGAAAATATTGGAATGTGCTGAGATGAGTAGATTGACATTTGAAATCAGAGAGCAAGAGGATAAACAATTTTATGAAATTTGGGATCTTTTTAATAAATGGCTAGATGATAAAATACGATAATAGAATATTTTAGATAGTAAGAAATATCTTTATCTTGTTATTTTGCTATTATTTTGTTATTTGATATTATATTTATAAAGGTTTTTTTTTTAGGATTGATTTGGTATGATTATATGATTTGTTGAATAATTTGGTTAAAGTATTGTTAGCTCATAAAGCATGAATGATTAAAAGTATAGTCAAAAATTTTTTATTTTTTTTTGTTTAGTGATTATAGGATATATAAGTTTGGATTGATAATATGAGTTGTTATGTAACATAATTGTAACTGGGTCTACAGAATGAATGCACAAAAATGATGAACCAACTGACACACTGCATGTAAATATGAGAGGTGTATGTTTTAATGTTTTGTTTGTCTTGTCTGTTTGTAGAAAATTAATAAAAATTTTCTTTCAAAAAAAAAAAAGATCCCTCCCAAAGTAAAGTTGGTATTCACTCCTTCTCATCTTTTGCACCCAACCTCCATTTCTTCTGCCGTTTAATGCCATGATTCCCAAACTCATCATCTTTAGTTATAGGTAGGCTTTAATGGAAACACATTTTTCTCTTGACAAAGTCACAATCATTGCTAATATGTCTCATATCTAAAAAAAACTGCTGACATGCTGAAAAAGAAGAAATGCAGGTGTTTCATTCCTCTCTCTTTGGTGATGACTTCAATCATATAAGATTTCATAAGACTTTCATTTCTTTAAATAGAAAATCTGCTACAGATACTTTATGGATCATCTTGGAAACATATGAAACATTAATCATTTCCTGCAAAAATTCCAAAACCATCTCCTTGTGACTATTTAACATAGACAGTCCATCAACCTTTATGAAACAAAGTTGACTCACTTGTTATTTATTCTACAGTCTCTTCAGCTTTAAATTTTGTTATTTGGCGTATGGAAAGACACTACATTTTCTAAGCATACACTCTTCTTATCTTTTTTTCACTGAGCTGACTAAAGTGGCCCAGAGGATGTCCTGTAGTAATCTCCTTTATTACATAACTGCATGTTTCCCCCAAAGCCAAGTTAGTCCTCACCTGCTAACCTAGAAAAGTGGGTAAAAGCTATCCTTTTCCTCTTCCAACATTTTGGATGGATGACCTTTAATCATATATAAGAACATGTAGAAAAAAGGTCCCCAAACTCTTCAGCTCACCAATTCCTCCATTAAGTTTCAGATTGTCCATCAAGCTCCAAAATATTTATTTTATGAAAAGAATATAATAATTTAATAAATAGTAGTTTAATAGAAATTTTAAATAGAGGTCATGGTGTCGCAGTCGTTAGAATGCAGTACTGCAGGCTAACTCTGCTCACTGCCAGGAGTTCAATCCTGACGAGCACAAGGTTGACTCAGCCTTCTGTCGTTCTGAAGTCAGTAAATGAGGAGCCAGATTGTAGGGGAGATATGCTGACTCTGTAAATGACTTAGAGAGATCTGTAAAGTACTATGAAGTGGTATATAAGTCTAAGTGCTGTTGCTATTGCTATTTTGGATAGCCTTATTGACCTTGGGAAATTAATATTAACCGTGTTGGAGAACCCTGATATAGAGGAATGGTACGCTGCTATCATTTTATGGTCTGATGAAACAGAGAGCATATACTTATTTGTAATAAATTAAAATAATAGAAAAATAAATGTATCTATGTTTCCTAGAAAGACGACCGAGAAGAGGTCATGCATGATAGTCTATAATGGATTTATAATTCTGCTTGGTAAACAACATAGACATTCTGGGTTAGGTCTTTTTCAGACCTGGGTATTTTATTGCACATGGGTCACATCTGGTCCATGGGCAGTCCCAGTTAAGCCCTCAACAGTGTTGGGCAATGGGGCATTGGCAGTACTGGTAGCAGGACATTGGCAGCAGGGGGTGTGGCACTGATGCAATATAGGCATAAGGGGGGCATTGTCAGCAGAGGGGGCAGTGATGCAGTGGCATGGATCGGGCAATGCAACATCAGAGGGGGCAGGGCAAGAATGGCAGCCGTCCACAACGGTCCCATTTTCTCACGTGGTGCCTTGAAAAAATTCATTGCCCAAGCCTGTCTTCTTAATACTGAGATGAGACACTTACCGGGGAATTCCAGGAGTATAACTTACACTAAGAAATATAAAAATCAGTCCGGAAGAATGTCTGAACCCCTTCAGCACTGTTACTGAGAGGTTTTCTGGCTGTGTCCATGACATTGTAAAGGTGATCCTTGTTTAGCAATGATTTGGATTGGTGACTTGGTCATTGAGGGAGTATTTTATTTTAGTTTTCCTTGCTCTGCAGACCTGAAAGGTCATAAATGTGATTACTGATTATAAATGGTTTAGAGACAAACCAGTCACTAAACAAGGACTACCTTCACTTGACTCAAAAGTGTCTTTATTGTTAAACCTGCTTTGGATTATTCTGCACATTTCAATCTGCCAATTTAGCTACAATTCTTTATAATAGGGGTCCCCAACCTTGGCTGGGGAATTCTGGGAGTTGAAGTCCGCCAGGCTTAACATTGCCAAAGTTGGGGACCCCTGCTCTATAATACCATATTTTAAATATAAGCATTTCTCCAGCCTTTTTGCTTCTGTTTTACTTTTTACCCCTTTTTGTAATGTACTAAGCACAGTTGATTAGAGTTACCAAATTCACATCTGTAGTAGTATATTTTTGGATACTTTACAACCCTTCCCCAAAGGAACTCTAAGAGATATGAGGCAATGAAATTCATATTCTTTCATGTCAAGTTTTGGTAATATGAGTATCATCACTACATTGCAGCGTGATCATTATACCAGAAAAAGTTTTACTAGTTAAAAATCTGATATCATTGGCCTGGATAAAAAAATAAATTCAACATTTTGTGTTAGGGATAACATTGTTTACCCTAACTGGTTTAGGTAAAATAATAAATATGTTATCATGGTTTATGAGTTAAAGTGTCTGCAACTTTAAATAAGGAATGTAATTAAGGGAGTGGTTGTATTAGCACCATAAAAGAAGCAAGGTACTGCAGCTTGGTCTCTCTGACTTGATGATCCCTAATTACTGGATGAAGACTGCGTTTTTCCTTACTCGAACGGGAGAGAGAAAGGACTGTTGATTTAATATAACTGAACTGACATAGGATATTCTACATGGACTTTGCTAATTGAATATCCTTGAATGGACTGACTGATACGATACATGACTAATGGACTGTTATTTTGACTATGCTATAAACTCTAAATGGAATAAACTATCTTTTGATAGCACAAGCGTATCTGTAATTTTTACTGTATGTTAACAAACATACAAACTTATCTCATACATTTATCTTTATGCCTATCTGACTAACGCTGCACATTCTGTTCAGCTTGTCTCCTTAACCCTGGTTGGGGAACACAGGCTTAACACTGGTTATGGGCCCAGAGGCTGCAAAGTCAGTTTAACTAGGATAAAACAGATTTATGTAAAAAGTGAGAGTTTGTGTTGTTATACGTTACAGGAAACAGACAGCTGTTTTTTATTAATTATAGTTTTATATCCATAAAAAGTAAACATGGCACAAGTCAATCTACAAAGTTTGTCCCTTATATCCAAGTTGGATGGAACAAACTATGTATCATGGTCTATGAAATGTAGTCTACTTCTACGAAGAGAAGGTCTGTGGAACATAATTGAAAATCCACCAAACGTAGAGGTATGGGATCCAGAGATTGAGGAAGACAGACAAAAGAAAGAAGAATTTAAACAAAAGAATGAACAAGCTACTTGCATAATAGGATTAACACTGTCTGACCAGCAACTTGTTCATATCCATGGAGAGCAAACAGCTGTTGGGTGTTGGCAGAAGCTGAAGAGGATTTATGTCCGAGATAACGTTGGTGCACACATAAATCTAACACGGAAGCTTTTCAGGACGCATCTCCAAACGAATGGTGATATGCTGAGTCATTTGAAAACTATGCAAAGCATTTTTCAAGAACTGCACGAGAAAGAGCTTATTTTCTCTGAACTACACCAAGTCTACAAAATTCTATCATCACTAAATGAAAGTTATGACAACTACGTCACTTCCCTTGAAATATTGCCTAAGGAAAGTTTAACTTTAACTGATATAACTGGCAGATTGATTGAAGAGGCAAGAAGAAGACTTGAAAGAGACCAGTTAAGGAGGGAGCAACCTCAAAAAGAAGATAATGAATCTCCTACTGCATACGTAATTAAAAAGTACATTTGGCAAGATTTTGTAAAAAAGCAAAGTGCCAGAACGCTGGCCAGAATACTAAAAGTCATCAAAAGAAAAAGAAAAATTTAGAGTTAGCCATGTATACTAACGGAGCTGTAAAAAATAATTTATGGGTGGTTGACAGTGGAGCATCCCACTGTATAACAAATGACAACAAAAATTTTATTAAAATGTCCCAGAGTACACAGCAGATATTGTTAGCCAATGGCTGGAAACTGAAAGCTAAAGGTCAAGGTATAGCATATTGTTCTTTTATAAAAGAGAATGTAAAAATGTTATATGTACCGCAACTTAAGTTTAATTTAATTTCAGTTAGAATTTTGGTTAAACTAGGATATGTAGTTACATTTAGGGGAGATAACTGCATAATTGAAAAAGAAGATAAGAAAATTACTGCATCTTTAAGAGGTGAATTATATGTATTAAATGATAATGGTTTAGAGATGACTAACACGGTTTATGATAACAAGAAACCTCATGATGAATGTATTCACTTGTTACACCAACAGCTAGGGCATTTAAATTTTAAAATGCTTAAGAAAACTGTTGAATTATCTAAAGGAATAAGTTTGAAACCTTGTAATAAGTATTTGCAATGTAATGCTTGCATCAAAGCAAAGCCAGGGTCACACCGGCTAATAGAGTTGATGGATTTAGAGGTAGTATTTGCTGATTTAATAGGTCCGAAAAAACCAACCATAGGAGGAGCTCGATACATACTAAGTATAATGGACCACTATTCCAGATATGGGTTTTGCTATTTAATGAAGAGCAAAACTGAAACGTATCTAAATCTCTTTAATTGGATAAAATTTGCTGAAAGGAAAACTAAAAGGAAATTAGCAAATCTTATAACAGATAATGGTACTAATAAATAAACTTAGAATGTTAGGTATTCAACATAAAAAGTCTGCACCATATAGGCCACAACATAATGCCTTTATAGAGAGACGAGGCCAAACACTGCAGTCAATGGCACGTACTATGTTGTCTGATTCAGGATTACCTGACAATTTATGGGAAGAAGCAACAATGTGTGGTAATCATATATTAAATAATGTTGTTAATTCAACAACAGGTGAATTACCATGCACACTGTGGCATGGTACAAAACCTGATTTAAGTTACATGCACACATTTGGAGCACCAGCATGGGTGCATATCCCTTCACAACTCAGACACAAAGGACAACATAGAGCTAAAAGATTATTTTTTGTAGGATAAAAATCTAATCATAGATCTTATAGATTCTGGGAACCAGGAACATCTAGAGTTTACACCAGTGCTAGTGCTAAATTCCTAGAACATGTAGGATGGAATAGATTAGAGCAAGATTTAAATAACAAAGTAATTATTGAACCTTACAAAAGGAAGAAAGAACAGAATAGTTATAAGAAGAGTCCAATTAAAGAAGTTCACGAAGAACAAATAGGACCAGAAGAGGAAACAGTTGATCAGGAAAAGTTAGATAATCAAGAAGAGTTAATAAATGAAAGTCCACCTGTAAGTCCTGTAATACCTAGACGTACTACACGTATAACTAGACCACCTGATAGGTATCAAGCAAGTATAGTTTGCCAAGTAACTAAAGTTCCAACTAGTGTAGACAGGGCTGCCAACTCTCACGCAATCAGCGTGAGACTCACGCAATTCAATCAATTTTGACTGTCTCACTCTGATAAACAAAATCTCACGCTAAACCCCCAAAATCATGGAATGTACAAAAATATCCCTACATTCTCTGATTATATTCCGAATATTCCCTTTAGCTTAGGAGAAGGATGAGCTCCCAGCGCCGCCCCGCCCTGCCCAGCCACCCCGCCCTGCCCAGCCACCCCACCGCGCCTCTTTTCCCACCTTAATCCTTCTGCCGTCCTGTAACTGTGCATGATGCCGATCATTAGCAAATCGCTTCAGGAAAGCGAAGAGCAGGAGGCTTCTTCCCGCCCGGGGCGCTCGCAGCCACTTTGCCCCGCCCTCTCCCTCTCTGCAATGTCCTCTGGGACAAGCCAGCTGCCCTTTCCAAAGAAGGACACGAGGGGGCTGGCAAAGCCTCTTTTGCGGGCAACAGCCTCGGCCAGTAATAACCCTGGTAAGCAAAGCTGAATTGTCCACTGCCAGAGATGTAATCCTGTCAGTCCTCCAACCTTTCTATTAAGTATTTTGCAAAAAAGCTGCCCAGCCCCTTTTTAGATCAGCCTGGCGCGCTTCTCGCCTTGCTGGTTTGGGAAGACTCTTTTGGATCAGCTAAAAGAGAGCATAAGGCGTGTAAAGGGGTGGTAATAATAATTATTATAATAATAAAATTTAAAATAATAATAATTTTATTCAGAGTTGTGTTGGATCTCTTTTTTTGGGGGGGGGGTTGTCCCATTCTTTCTTGGTGTTCTTTCTGTCCTTTTTGCTTTTTTAAATGGTCTTTCTCCCCTGGGTCAGAAATCCAGCCAGAGAAAATAAAGAAACATCTTTGGTGGTTAAATGGAAGCCACTCCGTAATGGCTTTGTTTCAGAAGAAGGAATCACTTTTTCCTCTTTCTCCTTTGAGTTTAAATCCTAGGTCTCCATGCACCAGATCGACAGGACTGTACTACATTATTATCATATTTTCAAACCCTTAGATAAGGACTCAATAAGGACTTTTTTTGATGCCAGTAGGCTTCTCAGCCCTAAATTGGGATAGCCCTGACTCAACTAGAACATATTCTAATCTTAACACAATTTACCATCCAAAGAGCAGTAAGACCATTAAGTTCAGAATCTAAACTTACCCAATAAATATTGTTCGGCCGCACAGCAGGCCGCCACACCAGAAACCCGCTAAATTATTAGAGTTGACAGTTCATCTGTGATGAAGTGTAGTATTTAACCTGTGGCATTCAACTACTATTCCAGAGTTTTCTTGTGAATCAAGAGCTGCACTTGCTGTATTTTTTAGTCTCTACCAGGGCTTTGTTTTGGTTCTATAGCTTCTATGATGAAAGCTAGGGCCAAGCTTCAAAATACAGTAGATGAGTTTTACAGTTAACAATATGTATATTTATATGAAGCACTCATTATTCGATTAAATGTTTAATTTATACATGTCTGAAATTATGAACCCCTATTTCAGTCAACAAGTTAGTATATAATTAAAGACTGAGACTATAGCATTTGATATTGGCATGTAGTATGGTATTTGATACAGAAAGAAGAATACCCATTGATGTATTTGCATTATCTCTGTAGTTGTTTCGGGTTTTTTGTCTTTTTGTTGCACATTGAATTCATCCTATAGTGGTCTATAGTACATCACTAAGCTAATAAAGTCAGTTGAGGTAGAATACTGCAGTTACAAGTCAGGAACTTCAATTATTCATGGTCAGTGAACTGCATTATTAATATCTTACAAATCCGGTTCAAGTACATTGGTGCTGCTTGCATGTATGTATGTATATGTCCAAATCATGACTAAAGTATGCATCAGATTGCACCATTTAAAATGTAAAATTGTCAAAGCTCCCTACCGTGGAAGGGGGGACACCCCCCTTCCACACCATCCCCCCCTCGGTCGCTCCGCTCCCTCGCAGTGTCTCACTCCGAACTATCACTCAAGGTTGGCAGCCCTGGTGTAGATGAACTTAAGATGTATCCTGCTAAGGATCAGGAGAATTGGCAAAAGGCAATGGAAAAAGAACTAAATTCATTAAAGGTAATGAAAGTATATGAAGATGCTAAATTACCTCCAAGAGAAAAATCCATTGGGTGCAAATGGATATTTAAAGTAAAAACTGGAAATGATGGGACTGTTACCCATAAAGTTAGGTTGGTAGCTCAAGGATTTAATCAAACTGCATCTGATTACGATGAAGTTTTCGCACCAAGTCTTAAAGCAACATCTTTGAGAGCAGCATTAGTGTGGGCAGCTAAGAAAAACTATATCATTAACCATTTAGATGTAGAAACTGCTTATTTGCATGCACCATTGCAGCACACTATATATTTGAAAAAGCCAGTTATTATAAAAGACAATAAATTAAATAGTAATGATTGTTGGAAACTAAAAAGAAGTCTTTATGGATTGAAACAATCCGGCTATCAGTGGAACCAATATATTGTGAAAGAATTAAACAATATAGGTTTTAAATCTGGTTTAGCAGATCCATGTGTGTTTAAAAGAGAAAATAATGGAACAGTGTCATTATTGTTATTATTTACAGATGATATTGCTTTGATAACTAAGACTAATAATGAAGCTGATGAGATTATATCATTATTAGCCAAAAAGATAAAATTAAAGCATTTAGGTGAAATTAAAAGGTATCTAGGATTGACAATTAACAAAACAAAAAATGGATTTAAGATATCTCAAGAAGATAAAATTTGCCAATTAATTAAAACGTACAAAATGGAACTTTGTAAAATGGCAAAGACTCCAATGAGTCAGGAAGTTTGCCAAACTAATGATCAAAGTCCCAAATTTGATGAGTCCATATATCAATCTTTGATTGGTACCTTATCATATATAAGCAATTGGTCAAGGCCTGATATAGCTTATAGTGTTAATCAGCTGGCTCGTTTTAATTCGGATCCACATCAATGTCATTGGCAATCATGAAAGAGAATTTTAAGATATCTTAAAGGAACAATAAACCATGCATTGTATATAGAACCAAAGGGTGATTTGAGTCTTAGTGCCTTTGCAGATGCAAGTTTTGCAACTGACATAAACACTAGAAAATCAACATCTGGGATGGCTATATTATTTGGTAAGACACTAATAGGGTGGAGGTCAATCAGACAACAGCATATTAGCTTGTCCATGATGGAAGCAGAATTTTCATGTCTGTCATTACTATGCACTGACTTGATTTTGTACAAACAGTTATTATTAGACATGGGTATAACTGTTAAAGATTCCATTATTGTGTACGAGGACAACCAAGCAGCCATAAAGTTAGCTACTAATATTGCTGTAAAAACTAGATCAAAACATACTGATTTAAGATACTTAAATGTTAGAGAATCTGTAAAAAATGGGCTAATTAAATTGGAATACTGCATGACAGAAGAAAACATTGCAGACCAATTTACAAAAGCTCAAGGAGTAATTAAGTTTAAAGAGAGTTGTAACAAATATGATTTAAAGATGTAAATAGTTATATTATTATATTTACCTAAAAGAGGAGAATGTTAGGGATAACATTGTTTACCCTAACTGGTTTAGGTAAAATAATAAATATGTTATCATGGTTTATAAGTTAAAGTGTCTGCAACTTTAAATATAGGAATGTAATTAAGGGAGTGGTTGTAATAGCACCATAAAAGAAGCAAGGTACTGCAGCTTGCTCTCTCTGACTTGATGATCCCTAATTACTGGATGAAGACTGCGTTTTTCCTTACTCGAACGGGAGAGAGAAAGGACTGTTGATTTATTGTAAGTGAACTGACATAGGATATTCTACACGGACTTTGCTAATTGAATATCCTTGAATGGACTGACTGATACGATACATGACTAATGGACTGTTATTTTGACTATGCTATAAACTCTAAATGGAATAAACTATCTGTTGATAGCACAAGCGTGTCTGTTATTTTTATTGTATGTTAACAAACATACATACTTATCTCACACATTTATCTGTATGCCTATCTGACTAACGCTGCACATTCTGTTTAGCTTGTCTCCTTAACCCTGGTTGGGGTACCCAGGTTTAACATTATGTATAATTGCTTCCTACAATTTGGTACTTAGTGGATCTTAATTTTGTTTTACATGTAACACATTATACTATTTGCTTTTTAAATTTACCTCAAAGAACTTATTTCTGAATAAACACACAGCTCTCCACAGCAAATGATTTTCATATCATATGCTCAAATAGATCAGAGTACCTGATCCACACTTCCAAAAATACAAACAACCACTAGATGACAGCAGAGAGAAAACTGCTGCTGTCTATTGATTATTCAGATTTTTGCAGCCAGATATGGTATCTCTAAATATGGTTGATAGTTAGGGTTCAGGAACATCATGATGTTGCAGTTTTCCATCTTTCTTATAATGTGGTATTTAGTGATAGATGCTGGATCTTGACACCCTGGATGTTTTATTATTGTTTTTAGACTATTATCTTCAACAGCGCTTGAAATAGAATGCATTATAGAAAGTTAGCTTTGTGCAGCAGTTATTTTAATATAACTGCAGCTTTTGTTCAGTAGAATAAGTCATCTGCCATCAACAAATGATTCCACCCCCCTTCAGTTTAGAAAGATCCAGATCTCTTATATTAACTATGTAATTTTGAGGAGGAAAAGTTGAAAACCTTCTTGCTTTTTTGAAAAAAAAAAAAGCCTGTTTAATCCATTTATAAAAATATAAAGATGCTATGTTTTTGTAATTAATATTAATAGCTTTTCAGTTTTTTGCATTCATGAATAGATGGCAATATTGGAAAAGCATAGTTAGCAATGCATTTTAATGACATAGCTTATGTTTTATGCAGGGCTTATGTTTTATGCAGTACAGAAACAGAAATGCCCTTTCTTAACAAACAGAAAACCACTGACTAACTTTTTAGCCCTAATGGCTAATCAAGCTTTTCAACCACAATAAGAGTTCTATATTTATTGTACTGTCATTAAAATTCACCACACATCCTTTGATGAAAGCCAAGAGTATCAAATTTGAAATATAGATCATCATCATTTAAGGCTATAAAATATAGGCCTAATTATCAATTTTATAGGCAGAACATCAACAACATTCAGAACTCAAATCAAGGTTTCTAAACAGAACAGTTGTTTGGTTTTAATTGCCAAAATTTAAAGCTGCCTGCCTGGCAGTCTTCTCCTAGATCACGGGTGTCAAAGGTCATGGCATCACGTTGCTGTCATGTGACATTTCACAACATTTTTCCCTTCAGGGAGCTGAGGTGGGCATGGCCTGCGCGTGATGCATCCAGCCCATGGGCCACCAGTTTGACAACCCTATCCTATTTGTTAAATGCACTCTGCAATCAACTGCTTAAGTTAATTGTGATGAACTAGGCCACACTGATTCATTTCTATGATACTTCACATTTCTCATTTAAAGGTTGTTAAGTTACCTTTAAAAATAGAGCTACTAATTTGGGCTGCAAAAATTAAAATAACTGCTAAGTCACTCAAAAGGAGGGATATTCTATAACTTTTCCCTTCTACCTAGTGATGCTCTAGATAGTTGCAACCTAGATAAGAATGATTCATACTGATATGTATGCATGTATGCAGAAGCTGGATCCTTTTCTCTAGTATTACAAAAGGAGTGCTAGAGTTATTTCCAGATTCTGAATAGTTAATACAATTTAGTTAGCTCCATTATTAGAAGCAAACCTCACCATCAGAATAGACACAAAAATGTAGTGGAAAATATTTTTTTTTCATTCTGAAAAACATATGCCTAGTGTCTTTATTAGAGATTTGGTAATTGCTTGCATGCATGATCAGTACTTGCAAAAATAATAACTGAGTGTGTGCAGTATTTTAAGCAGACAAATTAGCATTTGACTAGTGACAAAATAGTAATTTGCCTGAATATGTTTAACACTGAAGATCAAGATGAAACTATTCACTCATTATTTATCTGCCCTGATATACAACAAATAGAGATATTTGTGAAATATTTTTAAACTGAAACTAGAATTCTTAAAGCCAAACATATTTTATGTAGCTTGAGTGCTTGTCATAACTGAATATTTGTTATAATAAAACATGGAAATTCATATTTGCGAACTACTCAAGCTGTTGTAAAATCAATAGGTATATACTGAAAAAGTAGGATGTTAAATTGAAATTAAGTTTGAATTTTAGTCAATTTTCTTTCTTTGCATTTTTTTTTTCATTTGTCACTCAGAATAAACAATATTTTGCTCAACAGCAACCACATACCAGTCACTCTCACATTTCTAAAAAAAGTATAGCTGTTAGACAAATTCTTAGTTACACTTGGACTGACGTATGAACTTTTAAAGGAATTCTTTCTATACCAGTTGGTGAACATGAACTCTAATTCATATAATACCAAGAAATTCAAAGAAATGTTTTTACTTTGCAAGATCTAAATTTTGATTCATTTCCAGTTTAAAAAAAATATGCAATCAATATCCTATGCTTGTATATCTAACTCATGAAACAAGCTACCTGAAACCTGTTTAAAATATGGAATTTGAAAATTGAATTGGTGAAAACAATGTTGAAGAAACAATTTGCTGGCTTCATCATGGCGAACAGAGTCTAGATCATCTCCCAGGCACATCCCAACAATTGTCAGTAAAATGATTTGTTTCTGGAAGTAATTGGACAGGAAAAGAAATTAAACCCCAGTGTAAAGACTGAAGGACAGGTTAAGTGCTTACTGAATCTTAGAAAGCATTTCTTGGACTCAATAACAAGTCATAAATTGCCTTCAAAAGAATAGCAGTAGTAATCATGGTCTTGCTCATTAGGCAAATAATAAGACATTCGATCATTTTCAACACTTAAAGGTTACATTTTCCTACTTCATATTTAATCCTCTGATTGAAATCAGTAGGGCATACAAGGGCTGAAATTTGGCTGCACCATGTGTCTGCAACGCAAGGTACAGAAGATAAATTTCGTAATTCTGAACTGCCATATCCCAAACCCCTTTGTTTAAAATTGCAGTGTAGACACCAGAAACATGGCAGTCCTAAATGTTATTCTGGTACAGTCATCCGTCACCCTCAAACTTGCTGATTATTCTACTCTATCTATCCTGATCAGACTGAACTGGAATACTGGGTCTAGGCTTGGTTACCAATACAAATCAATACATCAAGGAATTGGAAAGAGTGCAGAGAAGAGCACTAAAAATTAAGAGTACGATACTAGAAAGGGTAGAAAGAGTACTATGTGGGATCAACATAATAGCAATAGCAGACTTACATACCACTTTACAGTTATTTACAGCCCTCTCTAAGTGGCTTACAGAGTCAGCATATTGCCCCCAACCATCTGGGTCATTTTACCCACCTCGGAAGGATGAAAGGCTGAGTCAACCTTGAGCCTGATGAGATTCGAACTGCCAAATTGCAAGCAGCTGTCAGTCAACAGATGTAGCCTGCCAGTACTGCACTCTAACCACTGTACCACCAAGGTTCATAAGCCTTTTCTTTCCCTTTTTTTTTTCCTCTGCTGCCTCAGCTTAAAGCAGCAGACCACACCTATATGGGAAGAGGATATTTTCAGCACTTGAATATGGGCAAATATGTTGAGAAATGAGACTGCAGCATATGGCAGGGAGCTGAAGAAGAAGTGTCTCGGGTGACTAATTAATACCTAAGTAAGTTATTTTATACAGATCTAGGCAATTCAAGTCTGCCTATAAAGAAGGAAAGGGAAAGTGGGGAAGGGAATTTATGAAGGCTGACAATAACCATACATAAGAATCCTTAAAATCAGACATGTAGCACATGTAGAAATAGGTCAATAGATGTAGGTATAATAATGGAAGACAAGAGTCAAGAAAGGACAAACAACAGCAAGAAGAAAGGACTCAGTTACAGGGGCAATGAATACTCCGTTGGGAGAATGGAAACACTCAGTTAAGGATAGACCAGTAGGAGAAAACCAATGTATATTGACAATAGCACTCAAAATTGATTTATTTACAGCACTTACTTATTTTAGAAAATGTATATGGCCACCTACTCGCCCATGGTGACTCAAGGGGGCTTACACGAATATAAAAACATCATATAAAAATAAAAAATAACAGTAAAAATTAATAAATGGATTATACTAATCAATCAATCAATCAAGTTATACTTAGGGTTAGAAGTAAGCATATATTTTAATTGATTCAAGTTGTTTTTTAAAATTTTCATATAGTAACATTTCTTTTGTAACAAAGGGAAGAAAAGGACATTCTTTGTTCTAAAGAGGATCCTCTCTCACGCATCTGTGCAAATGCCCCAGTTGGTAAATTGCAAATGTAGCTCTACCAGAACTGATCCTCTTCAAAAACAAAACCCACGTCACATGATGGTGACTGTTTCTAGAACTGGAAATCATAATTGGTACAGGATTTGAAGTTAAACCACTACATACCGTGTTTTTCACAAAATAAGGCCGGTCTTTTTTTTTTTTTTTGAGCCCCGAAAAAATGGCTAGGCCATCTTTTCAGGGGTAACTTAATTCCCCCCCCCCCCTTGCATCTTCAGGTGGGCAGGCGGCGACAGCTTGGATGTTGACCTCGGCGTTGATGGGGCACATCATATCGGTGTCAACGCAGGCAGCACTTTAACCAGGTGTGCAACAAAAGTACTTCCTAATGGCAAGCCCCCGCACCATTCCCCCCCATTTTGCATGTTTTAATATAGGCCTTAATTTGGGGGGAGGGGCTTAATTTCATTTCATGCTCTTAAAACATGCTGGGACTTCCTATTGGGGGAGGCCATATTGTTGGAGAAACAGGGTATTATCCATCATGGTAAAAGAATGAGGGGAAAGATTCACCTCCTATGACCATATCTAGATCAATTTGCATTACTGAAGAGAAGGATGCCATGCAAAAATTCATTTGTATTATCAAAACTGCCCTAAGTTTTCTATTATCCCGAGGTTCTTATTTATTTATGTTTAGTGAATAAAATAAACATATACCAGAAAGCTGAAGGATGGGGTTAGAATTAAAGGTTCGATCAAACTACATATTCATATTAGAATTTAAGAGTATGAGATGATTTTAAAATAACAATTTGGGACAGAGTTACTTTTGGTCTGTTTATAGCAAGGTGAACTATGATTGCCAGGTTAGTCAGTCAGGCTACTTCTTCATTGAGTTTAAAGTTGGGGGTGAGAAAAGGAAGTTGGGTTGCTTAACTATTTCTAACAAAATTCCTACTAGGCAAAAGATTAAAACTCTCCTGTCTAGGAGTTCCCAATCCCCAGGCCACGGCCTATTATCAGGCTGTGACCTTTTTAAAACCAGGCCATGGGAGACATGGGCAAGCACACACACATGATGCTCCGCTTGCGTGAGTGGAGGGCGCTTGTGCTCATGTGCAAACTCCATTTGTGTGAATGGAACTTCATGCACAAGCACAAGTGCCCTCAGTTCATGCAAGTGGTACTTTGCACAAGTGCAAGCACCCTCTGCTGATGCACAAAGCTCCATTTGCACATGTGGAAGGTGCATGCACCCACAGCTCACATACATGGAGCTGTGTGCATGCATGTGCATCTGCCACTCACCCCCACCTTCACCCACTGCTGGGCTGAGCCAAGCTGGAAAGGTTGGGGACCACTGGTCTAGACTGAGAAGACATCTCAGAAAATAATAATAATAAAGTTCTAGTTGTTTTGAAAAGCAAAATAGCCTTAACCACTAATTGTGACTTGGTTTAATCTAGCACCTATTTGACAGATTAATATTAGTTATACAGGGATAGAGATGGGTGTATCAGAGGCAAAGATATACAGTATTTTCAAAAAGTCACCAGTTGTACAAGGTGGGTCAAATCCCTGCCTAGTGTTTGAGGAGCTCTATAAAATAAAGGCATAGTACATGGAAATGACCTGTATACAGACCAAAGGTCTTGCACTTAAATGTAACCATACAACAAGCAATGGACAATTGTTTTGCCAGTAGGCTTGCTCGTTTCTACTAAGCGTGACAGATGATTATGACCTATTCAAAGGGAATAACATAGTTCTGCTTTGCACTTGAGGGAAAAAATACAGATCATGTTTCTAGTTAGCAGCACCGACAGCTTTTCTCTTGGTGTTCCTTAACAAAATGTGCACCGCTGCAAGAAATATACACTGGCCCACGTCCTATTAAATATGTTTCACTGTTGAAGTGTTTCATCTCCCAGAATACATTACCAAGATTAATAAAGTGAAGAGTTAATCAGTCCACATGCCATTACACATGTAGGGCATGTATCCTTATTACATTACTGTCGTTTTAGTAAATTCACCCTATCTGATCATTTATATATATTTGATTATTTATACTTTCCCTCAGCTAGTGCATTTCCAAACAGCTTCACTACAACCCAGATTATAAATGATTACTTTTGACCATATGTACAGGATTTAGAGATATTGGTTCTGTGTGACTTTGAAAATGATATGACTATGCCTAGTACTAGCAAGCCTTTTTTGCTTTGTAGTATTTTCTTATCTATTCTATACTGTATGATGCTGAACTCAAAATGATGGAGTAGTCTAAGCAAACAGTTTATTCCTGCTTCTGCATCCATGGAACTGACACTGTAGTGTTGGAAGGTTAAATGAAGGCTACCTCTTTATACACATCAATTTGATTCTGAGATTCCTTGGCAATCATCGCATATTTGGAGGCTACGGAGAAAAATCAAATTGCAGTTTTCCTGTCCATCCTCCAAGTGCAATTATTTCACAATTATCTTACCCTCCGCATTTGACTCTAATATTAGAAACAATGTATTAGTCTCATTTTTTTAACAAGATGCCGTTTAAATAGAAGAGGTATCTGAAGGCCCTGCAAACATTTGCAAGGGCAACAAATTGAATATAATCAGAGCTACATTCTTACAGGTGATCTCCCTCCTACCTCCTTTTTGACAGCGTGAACAAAACATTATTTCCACAAGGACCAATTATTGAGAAACAGAAGATCTGCTCATGCAAGACTATTTTTAGCACAGAAACAGACAAAAAAAATGACAATATTATAAGATTTTCAACTTTAAGTGAACGTTTAGATAAACTGAACTGTATGTTAAAGATACATTGTTAAAGAGGCAGCAAACAATTTGATTGCATGCAACTGGCTCTCAGGATGGAGTAAACAACCTTTGCACTGTCCAGGCAAAAGGGGTGAAGAAATATGAAAACACCTGTCAGCAGCACCAAGAGACCTGGTTTCACACTGTAATAAATTAAACTGATGGAGGTCTGTATGAGTATTACCATGGCTACTGCCAGGGTATCAGTAAATAGACCAATGGAAAGAGTTGGGTACATATGGAGATAAAAGGGTAACTAAATATTAGTTGCTAAATGTCTGTTATATTCAGGTATTCCTTCATTTACAACCACAACTTCTTGCGGAAAAGACAAGATAGTTGTTAAGTGAGTTTTGCACCATTTTACCTTTCCTGCCACAGTTGTTCAGTAAATCACTGTAGTTGTTAAGTTAGTAACATGGATGTTAAGTGAATATGGCTTTCCCATTGATTTGCTCGTCAGGTTACAAAAGGTGATTGCATGACCCCAGAACACTGCAACAGTCATAAGTCAGTTGCCAAGCAACAGTCATAAGTGTAAAAAAGAGTCAGAAGTCACTTTTTTCAGTGCTGTTGTAACATCAAATGGTCACTAAATGAACTGTTGTACTCGAGGACCTGTACTACTTATGGGCTTTGCATTAAGTATTCCCTGGTTTCTCTGGAAAGCATTAGATGTTTATATGACCCTTTAGTCTGATCCAAAAGGAATCTTATATCCTTTATTAGAAAAATTAGTACCAAAATACACATAAATGCAGTACCAACCTTTGTTATTATACAGTATACAATCCCCCCCAACACACACAACCAATTTACACTTGATAATGTTTATTTTGGATTTAAGTTATTTGACTATTTCTGATTCAAATCATAACAGCTACTGAGTGAAGCACTTCATGTGATCACTCACTTTGTTTTATACCAGAGGCTTTTCATTCTAATTATAGCATTAAAACGTTGGGAGTGAAATGGGAATATAATTCAGTTTAGTAAATATCTGGAAGTTTAGTCATTCAAAAGAAAAATGATAAACTATACTTAGTCTAAATGTTATTGTTTGAGACACTCAGCAGCTGATTAAGAGTATCTAATGGGCACAGAAATGGTACCAACAAAAAAGACCTATAATTCCCTTTAAACTGCACTGGGCAATAGGCATCACATGCAGATGTACAAAATATCCTTTGGAATTTTGAGCAACTAAATTGAACTAGAAGTGATCTCTGCTACATGGGTCAAAGCTAGATTTGAACAGATGTCAGAAACACCTGAGGGAGAAAATATTTATAAAATATTTCTACATTCATAGACGAGTTGATTTTCAATAAGCATCAATAAAAATAAACCATTTTATATATAACCCAGCAGTAATAGTTAAAACATTTCCATTCACTATTTCTAGAATAAAACCATTTATTCTTTGGAAAGATAGTGATTCCTAGTACTTGGTATAAAAACACACAAAATATAAAGTGTTTTTAAAGACCAATATTAATTTTTATCAAGGAAAGGGGTTCTTCTTCTAAAAAGTGTGTATTATTTTTCAAAACAACTGCAATAAAAATTGTATAATTTCCTTCCAATTAATAGAATTAGACTTGACAACTTTGAATTTAGAGTTATGATAATTTGTTATAGAGAATGGAATTAATTGAAGTAGGAAGCAAAAGATTCCTTAGCCCAAATGTCTTATTTAAAAAAAAACAAAAAACATTATACTTAATATTTATTTGGCAAGATATATAAGAAACTGTGCTGATTAAAGCCAAGTCACTATGAGACATAAGGTTACAATTTTTATTTTCAGTCGTTAAACTGAATGTTATACAGTCACAGTCTTAAAAATCAGCAGCATAAGCTTGATTGCTATGGCAATCACCATGGTTTCAAGATTCTGAATATAATCCTATGGCTTATCCTTTGGGATCTCAACCTTAGAGACATGGACCCTATTTATATCATGGGACAGTACGAGGGATGATATATATAATTAAACATATGGCAAAAAGTATTCTTTTTAAAAGAAATGTGGGCCATATAAACATATCAAGTGAATTTTCAATGTAAGTAAGTCAATAAAATGTTAAGATTTCTTTTCAGCTGCAGAAACCAAAGATGTAGCAAAGGCTTTATTAAATAGCTTAAATATTGTTTAAAGTTTTTAAAAAGTGCAATTAACTATGCAGAAGCCACATTCACCGAACTATTATGCTAGTGCAGCAATTAACAAACAAAATCCTGAGACTGTCATATGGTTAAAATATAGGGAAATTTCCTGTGAAGGAAAAAGATTTAACACCTTTAATGCAACACATTGGACCAATATAATATAAAAGTAATGAACTGGATGCAGAGATCAAACCGAAAGCAAATAAATGCTATTTCTATATTTACTAATTATGTTTTTTTTTTAAAGCCAGGGAATTTGTAATACTTCTCTTTAGCTATCCCATTTTCTAAAGAGAAATTCTAAATTATTTCTTTAAAAAATAAAAAATACTGTTTTGAAAGTATAGCCACTAAATATGTAATATCTTAAAGCATATTTCCCGTAAAAGATTTCTACAGCTCAGTATTTATAGGTTTAATCACAGGGAGAAGGAAGGAAGGAAGGAAAGTAGGTAGGTTGGTTGGTTTTGGAAAAAATTTTTGGAAAAAAATGTTTTTAAATGTACATATCAGTATCCAAAAAAAAGAAATGAGGGTTTTTTAAACTCAGCTCAGAATTCATTATATAAAATAACCCACCAACTCTCTTGAATTTTCTTTTTATGTAGAAGAGACAATAAGAGACCTCAAAACCCCAACTCCAACCCCATTCTTCTTCACAGTCAAGCAACTTGAATGCATGCACATTACACAAATGAATGAAAAAGTTCTTATCTCTGAAGATCGCAGGTATAATTGAATTCAATAAATAAGTCTCTATTTGGAAATTCTACAGAAAAAAAAAACATTAACAGTTTAGTCTCTCTTTTTTTCCAATATAGTTTTCTGTTCTTGCTCTCTCTCTGGAAATTCTACAGGACTTTCACTGCTTTCCTCCTCTGCTTCCTCTTCAGTGCCTTCATCAGTTAGCTCCCTGCTTGTGGATTCCTTCTTAGATGTCTCAGCTTCATCTGATCCTCCCGAGTCAGCAGTGCAAATCCCGTAACACATGATGCTGATGACACCCAGTGGTAGACCAAAGAGAAAGCAACCAAGAAGTGGCGAACTCTTGAAAACAGACTGTAGAGAAATAATTGGCCATCAATTATATTTTCATAACATTTTGAATAAAGAAGATGGGAAAAGATGATTCCCACCATTTCTCCATGCTTATATATTTACATATTTTAAGAAGAATCAAGTCATGGAAAAGTCACTGTCACACCGAAACTTTAATGAAAGAAGTGGGAAGACTGTTACTTCTTTGCCTTTTTCTCATAATTCACCCTTAGAACCAGCAATACTGCCAAAAATAACCTCCAGTAGCTCAAGGATTATGTACACAAATGTTCTAAAAAATGGTTTCAGAGAAAGCCTGGGTGTTAGTCCCCATTTTTTCCTTCTTTATACTTTCCTTCATCTACCTTTGTAAAAAGTATTATATTTCAAATAGATCTGTTTAATTTTTGTTACAGGAATTTGCAAGGCGGCTTTTCAAGCACATGCATACAAATGTTACTCTTTTGCACTTAAAATTCTGTCAGAACCTATTCCACAGGTGGAGGATGGCCTAGATTTAGATTATGTAACAGTTTAAACCCTATAGAAGAACACAACATACAGAGGAAATACTGTGTTGAGGTCTACACAACATTGGTCCTATGTCAACTGGTGTTCATGGACAGCAACTACCAACGTTTACATTTTTATACACGCTCAACTGAATCAGAAACAATTTGGCATGGCCATAAAAAGTAAACTCAAAATGCATGCATATGTACAAGATAAGAAAGAAATGGAAAGAAAACTGTACAATCTGAAAGAAAATAAAATCCTTCCTTATCCAGTATATTTAGCAGCACAATTTCTAGCAGCACAACATCCAACTGAACATATTTTGAAAGTAATAGAAATGTACACCAGCCAGAGAAGGAAAACAAAATTGTAATAGTTAAATGTTATGTTCTCTGTGGGAAGGAACATACAAGAGAAGACTGATTTTGGGGGAAAATGTCCATGCTCTATCTGTCAATTATTCATATGTACTATGACAGATTCAGCAGCTGTCCAATTACTACCAATGACACATTTTATATGTCAAAGGTTTGTTTCAAAAACAAGATGTATTGTAACCAAGACAAATCCAACAAACTTAGTAATATGATTGAATGAAACCTTTCCAGATTCATTTCTGTGCTTAGCAAGTGGCGCATTTACTTAATTTGATGGATATAAATAGTTTCTAAAACTTTACATACTCCCACTGTAGACTTGGCATCATAAATTATTCTCTTGATTCGTTGAAGAATTCCATCTCCACCATATGCCTGAAATTTGAAAGATAAAGATTAAAGAACATCAGCATTATTTATTTATATTTTCAGTTTTCAATTACTTTATTTTACAATGTCATCATACCAATACTTCAGAAATATTATTTCACTGAAGAGAAATTACCTCATGCATAGTTCGGGATTCTACCTTATTTCTGCAGAGCAATAAAGTGCATAGCCCTCCCTGCGCTATTATTTTAACCCTCCCCATGCTACTATTTTAGAAAGTCTAAAGTAATAATAAAGTCATTCCAATTTTATATCCAAGTGGGTTTCCATGTGTCTTTCTTGGATGTTTCTGCTCTTTGTTTCTTTGTTTCTGCTCTTTGTTTCTCCCATGTCAATCTTATTTGTTTCCAAAACCCAAAATCTTTCCATGAATCTTACAATCAACTACACCACAGACAAATTTCAAAAAATAAGGTTTAGCGACACTCCAAAGATATATTTAAAGATGCTTCAAGCAAGACAATTCAAATGAAGTAAGATAATTAATGAACTGTTCTCATATTTTGGTAATTTAAAAAACTGCTGTGATTTTGAATAAATGTGCAATACTTACTTCAGCTATGCCTTCCAAAATATTATTAATGAACTGGACCAGGTCTTCAATGTTCTCTATTGGTTTATGAGGTAGGAAATATTGTTGATTAGATGTATTCAGGACAACAATAGTGGGGATTATCAAATCACTGAAACAGTAAAACCAAACAATTCAGAAACTGAAATATAACTAGTTCATTAATAAAGCCTTGAAGAATGATCACATTCTTACCAAAATAACTAGGAAGATAAGGGGTTTTCAATCATATTACTTACTACTGAATTCTTATGGAATAATACTGGGTACTGATAGATTGGTTTAACTTATTTCTTATATAAATGTAATAGTTATGGCTAATTAATCATCCTTTTCAAAGGTTCTGAAGTATTCACAGTTTTGTCAAGTGTTTCATTCTACTCAAGGTCTGAATTACCCTGCCGGGCCAATGAATCAGATATTAATTATGCTACAAACTGATAGTACTGCTGTTTTAATATTTACCCAATAAATTCCACTGATGAAAAATTAAAGGTATTATAACTGAATTCAGAGAACATTAATGTAGTAGTGGAAACAGTATAGAACACAAAAGGCAAAAGCAGCAGTAAGCACTGATAAGAGAATTTTCCCTTTAGCATATATATATATAGAGAGAGAGAGAGATTCTCAGATCCTGAAAATTAGTTATTTAATGCTGCCATCTAGTGGAAATACATTTAAATATTTTTTAATATTTCCGTTATCTTTGTTTAAAGAGTTCAATTGAAACAAACAAACAACTTTTTCTCCATCTGAAAACAATACAAAAATGGTTTTACTCACTCCATTAGTAAACTGTTAATGTATTCATTTCCATCCATATAGCCAAACTGGAAGTTTCTATTAAAAAGCAATTCACAATATTATTCTGATTTGAAATAAATAATGATGTTAATAAACAAACAAAAAATATGACATCAACCAATAAATTTAATGAAGGGAAAATTCAAAGAGGAAAATGAAGATGATTCTATTTTTAGGATAACAGAAACAGATAAAGAAAACTGATTATCAAACATTACTTACTCAAAACAACCTATTGCAATCGTTGATAACAAAATAACTTGCCTAAGGAAAAAAGCAACTAAGGATTTGGAAAAGAAATAGCTGCAAATGTAGTATTTTATCCTTTCAACTTATATGAAATTTTTGTTGTAAAATTTGCTTTACGTATATCTGGAAGAGACTTAAAAGCAGACAGGATTTGTTCCTGAGCTTCAGAAATCAATTCGGCCAAGTAAAATTATGGAATACCTCTAAGCTCTTATTCATTCGTGTTGTAATTAATTATGAAACGAGAATGAAGCAATATTACAGGACAATTTACAGGTAATAGCAACATAGACCACTGTTATACTTTGCATGTACATCTCTCTAAACTACCAAACTATCCTTGAAAGAGCAGCGCAAACTTTTAGTATTGCATAAGGATCTGAAAGGCAGATCTGGAAACTGAAACAAGTAAAAGGGGCTTATTACTCATGATCTTAAGATGATGGCAATGATTTATATGGCCATCCATATTAGATAAACAACTTTGGGTGTCTAACACAATAAAAACATCAATATTATAAAAGATGCAGGAACTAGAACACATAAAAGAGAAATGGCCATGAAGGATGAACCAATTAATAACAGCTACATTCCCTTCAATTCTCCTCCATCTAACAGAAAATAGATATTACAAACTTCACAAGAGGCCAACAGGGTTAGAATAATCTAAGCGGTCCTGATTCCTGATAGATGACAGGAACTCTTTAATTGAAGGGAACTGAGTAAACGCCTTTTACTAGATCTGATGGGATAGGTAAAGATGATTAGAGAGAGATAGTACTGGTCCCAGGTTATGAAGGTCTTCGGAGCTGACAATCAACACCTTGAATTGCACTCAGAAAACTACTGAGATTCATGAAGCAAAGTGGGACATTAATCTAACAGTGTAACATGGATTTTCCCATGCTTTCCCATCCCATGCCTTTCTTTTCTTAAGCCACCTAATGGCTCAACACCGACAAAGCCCAATAAGAGATGATAAAATATTGTATTATGAAGGGCTTGGATTGTTGAGCTTATTTGTAATTCTATGCTGCTGCTGTTTTATGCTCTTTGTTTTTTTAGCCTGCTTATTTTACGTACCATTGCATTTTTCATGTGTATATTATTAGTTGGGCTACATTGTAAACATATAAAGAACAGAATACATTTTGTAATATGTACAAATTTTAAAATGCAGAAAACTGCAAATGATTTAAACTGCAACCTTGTCCCTATTTATGTAAATTAAACCACTATATTCACTGGACACTTTTTAACATTACGATTCCCAAACAAAACTATATTACCTATTAAAAGATCACAGATTTCTGAGAAATGTAGTATAGTCTATCAGAATTGGAAATGTATTCATGTAACAAAAGATGCAGAACTAGATTATAAACATAAAATAATTAACTTAATTACCTATGAAACTGTTGCCTGTAATTTTTAGCCACATCTTGAACAATAGACTTCAATCTGTAAGACAAAAAAAATGGATTTCCGTATCTCTTTATCTGGTCAAAATATACAAAGGAAATAAAGAATACAAGCATGAAGCCATTTAATGAGAAATGAACTATATCTGAGCATGACATCTGAATTTCTCTGCAAATCTTTTTTTTTTTAAATCAAATCCATTTTTCTACTTTAATTTCAAATTAGAAAGAAAAAAAAAGTCAATTGTTATGAAATATTAGGAAATCTGTACCAAAGAGAAACTTGGTGTATCATTTTTTAATTTGAATTGTCTATTCAAAAAAAGATAACAGAAATAGATTTCGAATCCAATTCTTTATAAACATCACGTCCCCAATGTTTCAAAATGCACGTTCACAGAGGTTTTGAGTGGCTGGGAATATTATAAGTGGTAATATTACAGCTAATAATTATTTTATAAGAAATATGTGATTTCTGTAAGAGTTAAATAGCGGCATTTGGTTCTGTAGCCAACACTATACACTGGTATATAAGTATGGCAATATTCAAGAACACTTGCTAATGAGATTGATTCTGTTAGGGATAACATTGTTTACCCTAACTGGTTTAGGTAAAATAATAAATATGGAATCATAGTTTATAAGTTAAAGTGTCTGCAACTTTAAATATAGGAATGTAATTAAGGGAGTGATTGTGAAAGCACTTTAAAAGAAGCATGGAACGTCAGCTTGCTCTCTTTGGCTTTGATGATCCCTAATTACTGCATGGACTCAAGACCGCGTTACTCGAATGGGAGAGATAAACAAAGGACTGATTTGTAAGTGAACTGACATAGGATATTCTATACGGACTTTGCTAACTGAATATCCTTGAATGGACTGACTAAATAATACATGGACTGTTATTTTGACTATGCTATAAATGGAATAAACTATATTTTTGATAGCACAAGCATATCTGTTATTTTTACTGTATGTTAATAAACATACAAACTTATATCACTCATTTATCTGTGTGCCTATCTGACTAACGCTGCACATTCTGTTTAGCTTGTCTCCTTAACCCTGGTTGGGGAACACAGGCTTAACAGATTCCTATAATAACTTTTGCTTGAATTTGTTCAGTAGCTGCATTGTAGTCTGTGTAATAAATTATTCCTTATGAAATTTTTCAACTTGAAGAAAAAAATAATCCCTTTGGCCAAATTTTCTATTGGTTCGTTCTTCAGCACAGACTACTACTAAATATACTTCTGGAACTTTGGTATAAAAAACAAAGGGGCATAAGTTCTGCTTTCTTGTAGCTATATTGTACTAGAACTGTTATGACCCGGGGCATGGCACAGAAGCAACAAAGTCACAGAAGTAGGTAAAGTCCCTTTAATATCTCCAACTTGGCCCCTAATGTCCAGTTATCTTTGGCTGGAGAAAAAACTCTCCCAAGAACAGTCTTTAAAGGGAAGAAATTCAGTCTGAACCCAAAGTACATATAAATTATAAATAAAAATCAACACAAACCACGCTGCAGCAATTAACGGGACACGGCAGGATAAGGAATTGCAGACTTCAAAAGACAACAAAACACAGAGAGTTGGGAGGACACCAGAACCCACATAAGCCTTGACAAACAAAGATAATGCACGCTTTACTTCCAACAAGGTGATGTGCGCAAACACCCTTTTTAAATCCTGTTTTCCCAGCTGCAGCTTATGAAGGAATCAGGGCCCCTTTCTCCCCCATAATTCACATAACTCATGTTGCTCCCTTCTCCGTTCCTCCCTGCGTACCCTAGGATGAAGAGGGGGTGGGCCTGAATCTTCCTCTGAATGCCCAGCCAGACTGTGCCCTTCTCCAGTTTCTTCCACAGCCACCGGAGCCATACTCCTACTTCCTGTCAGCTGCTTGCCTTCCCCCTCGGAATAGGTGGATAGAAGGAATTGCAGCACCCTTGTGATATTAAGTTTGGGCAAGTTGCCAAGTTCTCAAATTTTGATCATATAAAAACAGGGCTGCAGTAATAGCCATAACTTCAGGGACTGGTCATAAGTCCCTTTGTTTAACATTGCCGTAATTCCAAATGGCTGGTGAACAAATGGTTTTAATTCGAGAACTAGCTATGTTATTATTTATATTTTAAAGTATGATTATTCTAGTTAAATTATGACTATTTTATACCAGGAACCCTGGTAGCACAGTAGTTAGAATGCAGCATAATAGACTAACTCTGTCCACCACCTGGAGTTCGATCCTGATGGGGTTCAAGGTTGACTCAGCTTTCCGAGGTCAGTAACATGCAGACCCAGATTGCTGGGGGCAATACGCTGCTATTTGTAAATTGCTCAAAGATGTTATAAAACACTATGGAACATCATATAAGTCCAAGTGCTATTGTTATTGTTACATAAAGTCAACTATTTTTCTTTAAAGTTCAACATCAGTTTTAAAATAATAATTCATATTTTAAGACAAACCCCCTGGACCTACCTTGCATGATCTGAAGAAGCATTTTTATCATCAATAACCGCAATAGCTACAAGTTTTCCTAAAATAAAGTAAGATTCATAATACATATTTGTTTTATGTTCTATCATTATGTTCTATATCAGCTTCAAGGCAGTCAATAAAATTTAAAAACAAAAGCAATATGTAAAAATTTAAAATTACAGATTGAAATTAGTAATAAAATAAATCCAAACTTATCATAGATTTTCTAAATACTTAAGAAAACTGGGGACGGGGGACAAATACAACTCCTGAATGACTACATTCCATACTTGGAAACAGTACAGAAAAAGGCCTTCAAAGAAGTTTCTCTTTTATTTCTTATCAGAAAATATTAAATACAGATAGTGCTATTTACCATTTACTAGTCACTGAAAGTTATGTTGCTAAATGTGGGGTACTGATGGGTCCTCATAGTTGTGGTGGTCACTCTGTCCCTGCAGTCACATGATCGTGAATTGGGTGCTCAACACTTTAAAATTATGATGTTACAGTGTCCTGTGGTCACATGATGGCCATTTGCAACCTTCACCGCCAGCTTCCAACAAGCAAAATCAATGGGGAGCTGGCAGGAGGTTGCAAATGGCGATCACATAACTATGGGATGCTGCAACTATGTCAGATTAGTGTAATGATGGCAATTGGGACTACTAGAACTGCTGTTAAAAATCAGCAGTTACAAAATATTGTGCCTCATGACTGCATTGCTTAGTTGCATGGTTCTGGTCCCAATTACCATTGGTAAGTAAGGACAATCTGTAAGCCCACATAGAAAAATATTTCTTATTTAATTGTAGTTCCCAATAAAGAATGCCACATGATTTAATTACATAAACAGAATCAATGGGGAACCACTTTTCCATTCTTTTCTTTTTTCTCTAATCACTCACACTTTTACATCACTTTAAAAGTGCCCTCCCCCAAGTATGCCCTGAGGAGGTGGACAATCAGATCTTCTAGGAGCAATGAATCACAATCCAATCACAGATCTTCATAACAACACTGGTCTTTTCTCTCCACCACATCAACTGTCCAATTTAAAATCGCTCCCACAATGTGCCAGCCACTATTTAAATGCCTACTACTTCAAAATCTACACTCTTCTGATCACTCTACTCCGACTAAACCCAAATGCTTTTAATGGTCCACACAGGAAATAGTATAAGCAAGACAACACTCACACTGCCTAACATGCAATTTTGAATATTATAGAATATTCAAAACAGCATTCTTCCGTACTCAGGATAATACATTCAAACACCAGTGCTTTTTCCCCATGGCCAGAACAATTGAAATCCCTGCTTCAAACTCAAAGCGGTTTATGCCCTATGGAAAAGGTATTAGGAGATAATTAAAGTTATTCTGGATACTAAGAAAAAATGTAGGTATTTAGCATCACAATCTGAAATAAAATGCATACTTAAAACACATTTATTTACATAGTTCTTTCTGGCACAGCATGCAGAAATAAATAGTTATTTTAAATTGAAGCTGACATTTTAAAGTTCTATAAGATAAAGACGGAAGAATAGTTATCTTACCTGTGTCTCCAAGCTCATAGAGTGTAAATCCATCTATATTAAGGTACCCTTGAAATCTTTCCCTATTTATCCAGGCTGACAAATCACCATCAACATACTCTTTATGGAGAAAAAGGGAAAAAGTGAGAAAAAGTGAAAAGATGTACATAATCAAGAGTTTCCCCCTAAGTCCAACAATACATTAGAAGCACATAAAGATCATAAATGACAATTCAAAGCTTTGTGCCCCACCGATGCTTCCTAGAGGATATGGACTCACGTATTGGAAATTGCTGGTGCTGTCAAAATTTGCAAGATTTCAAATTTGCCACTAATCATTTAGGAGTCAAGAATGTAAAGAAATATTGTAAATGTAGCCTGCATGCCAGTCGCTCATTCCAAACTGTAAGTCCTTATGAGGAAGAGTAGCCCCCTTCATGTCAGACTACACATTCCCATAAAGAAGAAACACACTTGGTCACATACAGAATAAAATATCCTAGTTCTTCCTCTTCCCCCAAATACTCTAATCAATGGCTGAAATATACTAAGAATCTGGAGGACAGACACCATTTTTTTGGTGTGATCATTAAAGAACCTGACAATCATTAAGCAAACGCCATAGTCATTAAGTGGATTTTTTTAAAGGAACCAAACTGGTCAATATGCACCAAAGGAGATTCATTGTTCTACTGTAGCAATTCAAGATTTTATTTCTCTGTATAGCATACATTTCCTGATGTCTATTCAGCACTAATCTCAGCTGACTTGCTTAGCTCAGCAACCTTCTACAACCTACAGATACATATATTAGCAATTCCAGCAATCTGCAATTAATCTGACACTGCACTGCTTCTGAATCTTTGTAAATATGAAAGGACAGTGTACTGCAAAATAAACATGATCCTGTTTTCAAAAGAGAAAAATTAAGGTCTATAGCCTATCCATGATAAGAACCGATGACTGAACTTACCATCATACACAAAATAAGTTCCATCTTTTAAGACTAGAACGGCGGGCATCTCAGGGAGTGTTATATGCTGAAAAAATGAGGAAAAAAAGCAGAACAGTTTACTGACAAATTGCCTTTACTCATTCAGAGTCTACATTTTTCTATAGACGATATGTATTGGTTTTTATTTTCATTTCTCAGTTATTAATACTGGAATAAAGAAAACTGGCAATAATAGTCTCTCTGAAGTGTTCATCTTGCCAGCTAAAGTTTTTTTTTTTTTTCAAAAAAAAAAAACCTGAGTTGACTTTATGTAGTGGCAGAGGGGAAGAGCCATTGTTATTTCAAGGAGTTAGTTACATATTTTGATTTCTTCATCGTAGTATAGAAAATCTAGAAGTTTAGAATTCATTCTGAGCTAGCCTGCTTGCTTTTCTCTCACTTGTTGAAAGAGAAAGGAGAGGATTCTTCACCTCGTTTCATAGCTTTGCCCTCCGTGAGAGTCTAAGACTTTCGATGAATATTTTACCCAGAATTCTATTTCTGTTCCAAACAATACCAATTAGGCTTGGAAAAGACTATTTTGAAGATTTAAATAAAATCATGTTGAAGTTTATATGGCAAGCTAAAAAAGCGAGAATATAGCTAAAGCTTTTGCAAGACGCTAGAATTAGAGAAGGTTTTGGCCTGCCTAATTGGAAATTGTATTATCAAGCTGCAAGTTTGATGTGGATTAAGGAATGGATAACATTAAGAAAGCATAGATTGTTGACATTAGAAGGGCATGATCTGCTGTTGGGCTGGCATGCTTTTTTATGGTATAAGGGAACTAAAACACAGGGTTATTTTAGAAGACATTATATACGGGAGTCTTTGTGGTTAAATTGGGAGAAGATAAAAAGACAATGTTATTTGAAAATTCCAGTTTGGTTATCGACCATTGAAGCATTTTCCTATCCTATAATCTGCAAGAAGGAACAAACAGTTAGATATGGGGAACTTTTGGATGAAAAGGGTGAACTTAAATCGATCCAAAACTTAGAAGAACAAGGTATAAGGATGAATTGGTTTTCATATGCACAAATACATTCAAGGTATGATGAAGATTCCAAAACGGAGGGATTTTATGATAAGCAGACTGATTTAGATAAGATCTTGATGGGTACTGATGAGAAGATGATTAAACAATTATATGGTTATTTACTGGGAATGAAATTAGAGGAAGAACAAGTCAAAGAAACTATGATTGTTTGGGGGAAGAATTTTGGATATGGGATTGATTTAGAGAAATGGCAGAAATTGTGGTCTCAAAATTATAAAATGACAATGTCAACAGCATATAAAGAAAACTTGTATAAGATGTTTTACAGGTGGCACTTTCCTCCGACAAGAATAGCAAGAATGTTCAAGAACAAATCTGAAAAATGCTGGAAATGTCATCAGATACCCGGCTCGTATTACCATATGTGGTGGACTTGTGAGGATGCTAGAAAATATTGGACTATAATTCGCATGTGGTTGGAAAAAATGACAAAGAAACATATAGACTTGAAACCAGAGATCTTCTTATTGGGAATTTTACCTGATATATATAGTAAAGATTTGAAATATCTGATTGTAAATGTATTAGCAAATAATCAATCTTGAAAATCCCTTTATTTAATGATGCACTTAATGTCTCCAAAAGAACCAACTGCCAGACCATCCAATCGTTTCCCTGATGCCTGACAAAACACTTTATTTTAATTCAGTTTTGACAGATTTCAAAACATATATTAAACATGAGTCTGGTTTTTGTTTTGTTTTTTGGTGAACTGCTTTTATTTGTTCCCTTACTATTTATCTTTTTAAAGTATTCTTAGTTAAATTATGGGTATTATACACATAAAATCATTATTTTTTTAAAAAAAACGCAAACAACATAAAAATTATGTTATCATCTGTGTCCCTTCTTTTCCTTCTTCCTCTTTTGGATCATGAAAAAACTAGTTGATTTTATAACAGGGCGAAGAACGAAATTAAAAAAAAAATATTAACAGATGTACCATGAAGAAAGACCCAAATGTACCTTTTAAAATGACAATTCGATTCATATTTTGCTTACATTTTCCCAGTACTAAGTTAACCAAAGAAACTAGTTTATGAATTATATAACTATTTGAAAATGTTTATATGTCAATTAGTGTATACATGTTTAATGTTACTCTTAATAGAAAGAAATTTCAAAGAAAGGTACATTTGGATCTTTTATAGAATTTGGAAATTTGTATCTTAATTATTTTTCTTCCTCCAATTTTTTCATTTTCAAGAGCTGAAGATAACAAAAACTATCAGGACCCAAGGCAGAATGATCTCTCGAGCAAAGAAGAGCTGAGATGATCCCCTGTGTCTGAATCCGGTTTCATAACTTCTCCTCATATAATAAAGCCCCAGAGGATACTAAAGTCACTATAAATACTTTTAACAGAAACAATTCAGTTGTGCTTATAACAAAACAGTTAAGTGTTCTTTGCTGCTTATATTAATCATCTGTGTGACAGGTTGTCCTTTTTAATTTGCTACATCAAAATATAAACAGAGAAAATATATTTAATGAAGATGTGCCATGTTTTACATAATTTGTAATATCAAGTATACGTGAAAGGGCTTTGGTTAATTTAATTTAAACTTGCACTAATAAAAGTGTACTGGCCTTACTAAGTTCATAATTTAAAAGTAAAGTGCTTGCTTTCACATAAATTAATACAGTAACTTAAAATATAGGGTTTTTTTCCCTAGTTTTCTGAATGCAGAGGGAAAAAAACATAAAAAGCAGAAAGCATTAAGAGATACTTAAGTTACACAATAAAATATTTCTTTGGGGAAGTGGTAATAAAGATGAATTTTTTTCCAGGCTCAAATTAAGTTGGTCTTCACCTTTAAAATAATGAACTGCTGAAAGCCTGGCTCAGAAATGACTTGTCTTGTGAGCTTTTATAGTTAGTAAGATCTGCAGGAAGGTCCTTTCAGGATATTCATTTTTCAGAGAGATATTTCTCTAATTCAGACGAAAGGTCATTTGCCTACATTGCTTCCAAACCTAGGAAAGCTTTCCTTCAAGGATTAACATTAGTCCACCACTTTTTCAACTTTCTAAAAAAGAAATTGGCACCTTTGTTTAATCTGGCATTTTAAATTTTGAGTAGTGATGTTTTTTTTCCCTCAGTTCTGCTTTTTTGTATTTTACTGTTCTGTGAAATGTCCATATATTCAATAAAATGCTACTGTTTTAAAATTAAATTGATCTTGCAGGCAATGTTGGTTGGACTATTCACTTACATTCAGATATGAACATAAATTAATATTGGGTTGCCAGTTATCCACAAGGACATCATTCCCAATATTTTCATAATAAACCTATGTGCAAAAACAAAAGCTGATTTGCACTCATCCTTTACTATTCTAAGAAAAAGAGAGGCCTAAGTTTTAAATGTGCAATTAAACTCTCTAATTGTAATATTTTCATTTACACTAAACTTGAACACGGTTTGACTAAGAGCAATATATAAACCAATCACTGTGGCTGAGTGTTTCATAACCAATATCACTACAGCTTTTAGGACAAACCAATGTAAAAATAAATTAGAATTTAATGTAACATGTGAGCTCAACAGCCAGTGAAGAAAGTTTAAGATCTACCATGAAACACAGTTACACAATAAATAGTTCTTTGAATTAACAGTCAGAGGTGTAACTGCTCAGAGGTGTAACTGAGGCATTCATTAAAACTACTGTCAACAGTAAGCGGTATATTGTCAATAGATAAAGAGGTATTTTTCAACACGTAAGTGTTCAATCAGGTATATCATAATAACTGTTATTTTTTTACCTTGGGAAGTATCTCTTCTGAGGCAGAAAAAAAGTATGTATAAACAATTAGTTCGGAAGCAACTTCTATGTATCTTTCCTGTGGAAATACAAATGGGTAGTTTTAATGCGTTTCTTGATCTTCATAAGCTTCTTCTGGTAACAGAACAAGACCCCATTTTAGTTCAATTTCACATATGAAATTTGCTTAATGGGTAAGCAACTAATGCAGGTCTTTTGCCTCTCCAATGATTCTAGAAAATGTCACTGTATTTGTTTTTGGGTTTTTTTTTAATTACACTTCAGAATTATTTGCAGGCTACCACAGATAAATATAGCTTTTAAATATCTCCCCATTCTTTTACTAAATCAAATAACACATCCTTTTTCTGTCCAACTTTATGTATGTTAAGCAAAAACAATCTTATGTTAATTTTCTTCTTGCATTGTTGATATTTATTGTATCTCAGTACAGCAATACTTCTACTTCCCCATTTCAATATTATCATAAATATTTCAGGAAACCACAGCATTTCCTCCCCCCCCCCCCACACCCCGCATTTTCACAGTGTGAATTGCATATCACAATCTGCCAGCCCATTTTAATTTTTCCAAGTCATTAACCCTATAGTGGCCTTTTTTTTAGAAGTGAAAAGAAAAACAAAGTGGAATTCTGAATGTGGCTGTTCAAGTATTTCCCCAGTTTCATGATTTCTATCCAGTTAAATGGAACATCGTCCCTTTGATGTTGCTGTTTTAAGTAAACTTCTACCAGTTTACAAAATCCTTCAATAACAGAACTTTATTAGGAGATAGGCATTGAAACTCATAAACTACATCTAAAATGAGCAAAACAAATATTTGTGGTTAGCAAAGTTTCAAACCTTTAATGGAGATTCCCCACCAATGTACAGAAAAAATATGCGATGTCTTTTTTGAACATGCTCAAACATATGTTGGCTAGGGAGATTTCGAATAATAGGCCTGCAGATTAAAGACAGGGAAAACAACAAAAGATCAGAATAAGTAGGAAAAGGCAATGAACTATTTCTTAAATGCTATTGCTAGAGTGTTTATATATTTCAGAGGATAAGGATTCTCAACAATCCCACTTGGAAAAACATACTTATCCTAAAACAGATAAGGTTTTAAATTTTTGAAATGCATTATTTAAAGCTGGATGCAGACTTCCATGACAATTAAAATGCATACATATATGAAGAGGGGGCCGGGGAATCACAGTGCTAACTTCATGTGCTTAAAGTTGCTGTTTGTATTTACATTTAAAGCCAAAACATTTTCATTATCAAGGGGCAAGGTTTAGCAGCCATCAGCACTTATAGTACATGTGAAAACTATCAGGATAATTCTGATTACATAACCAAAATACTTGCTTTGAAAATAAAATCTTACCAGAATTCATTGCAGTCCAGAATCTAGATGTTACTAGCAAATATTTCATCATCCTATCTTATTTTACCACAGTAACTATCTTTTACAATTGCATCATTACTAAAGGTAACATAAAAACATTTGAAGAGTTAGTAATGCAATTTCATCAGACATTATTATTGCCCATTAGAATAATTTTAAAGAAAATAAGAAAATTTCTAAAGTTTGTTTTCAACTGACCATGTTAAAACAGTAACTGCTACAATCATTTAAAAAGTTCTATGTAGGGACAATAGTAAATACATCATTGTTACAGATATAATGGCAGTGGAAACAAAGATACATTATTATTTAATATAGTGTATTTTAAGGCTTTAAACTGATATTCTGTTTGTCATATTCAATGGATTATTTTTTTATTTCTTTAAATCTTATTTTTTAAATCTTTCATATCCCAAAGAAGTTAATTAAACTATTTTAAATGGCAACAATAACCTTCCATTTTCACTTAAAACAGCAAAAGTCATTGGAGCTCTTTATTTTACCTGCTAGACAGGTCTGAGCCCATAAATACTTACCCTGCAACTCTATTTGCAAACTCAACAATATCATCTTTGGTTCTTGGTCCTCTATAATTGTATGCCAAGTCACCCTTCAACCTAAATCAATAGACATGAAACCAGTGAATACGTTGAATGCTAGATTTTTTAGGCTTAATAATAACCAATAAAAGCATTGCATATGGAATTCAATTATAAGAGATAACCCTAGTGTAGCAATAATATTTTAAAAACATATTTTGGGAATAGTAAAGAGAAATGACTCTTCATAAAGTTTCAGTTGCCTTTTAGCTAATACAAACAAAATTAAAAGAAAAGATTGGCTTAAGTTTTATACAAATTTGCAAAGCTTTTATACAAATTTGAAAAACTTAGAAAAAAAGTGAGACATTATAAAGCACTCATATATTTAATACAGGAAACACAACATTAAACTTACAGTTTAATTGTTGGATAGCCTCGAACTCCAAATTCAGAAGCAATACCTACCAAAAGAAGCAAAATAAAACAGGGGTGGGGGAATAAAAATTTCAAGCATTTGATTTTTCTCTTTGACAAATTCATCTACTCCAAACTAGTGTACTAGTATAAGCAGCAGCTATAATACAGAAAAAGAATTATAAACTTTAAAAGTATTCTTTTATTGAGGAACTGATTTGGACAATTTATAAACTGCCCTGAGTTTTTAATTACCAATATTTTGGAGCAATAGCTAATTGAACTTTTGTTAGTTTCCAAATTTATAAATTATATAATATGGAGTACATTGGCAGTAAACTTACTAGAATAAGAAGTTGCATCCATCTTGCCAACCTTTACTGGAGACCCAATACTTCCCATCTCTTTACCAACTTCATTCCACACTGGCTCCAATTTCTTGCAATGGCCGCACCAAGGTGCATAGAACTATGAACAAACCATAACCATTCAGAATTTAACCTACAAATAAAGAATGGCAGTTTCCTATTTGTTCCTTTAAAAATGCTTTTTGTTAGAAGGATACTTATAATACTTTTTTTTTTTTTTGGGGGGGGGGGAGGACTCAGTATTGAGATATTTGGTCTTAATATGCAAAATAATACATACACAAAGTAAAATTGTAAATATAGTCAATACTTAGATCATCTCAGTATGGAAAGTATATTACAAATAATTAACATTAGCAGGTCAGATCTTCCAACAATGAGTTCCAAACCAATGTTTCACACATTGTAACACAACAGTACTAATTTATATCAGATTATTTTGATTTATAAAATCAACTCTTAATAAAAATAATTAAACTGCATTTACAAGATTAATAAAGCAACAGCCAATCACTTCCATATTTGTCAAAGAAAACTACATGGTCATGTCTATCAGCTACTAAGAGTTGAATTTTATTCAAAGTAGTTTTTATTGTTAACTGAATGTTCTGCTTTTGCAAAAAGTTAGGCTAAAAGTTAGACAGAAGAACTATAAAAAAATAAAGCAAATTATATTTAAAAGATTTAACAAATCTGTTACTCACATCAACAAGCCAAATGTCATCTTTACGTTTCTCTTTAAACCTATAAAAGATGCATAACCAGTAAATAATTTTACTAGATTTAGTTATTTGTCTAGATATTTACATTAAGTCACAACAAAGTGATGTGTGGGAAATCACCTTTTTAAATAGAAAGATGTCACAGAATTTAGTATTGATTAGAGTACCATTTTGTGTGTACTTTACAGCCATGGACATTTTCTGAAAAACTTGGTGGGCAAAGCATCTCTCTTCAAATAATTAAAGCAGCTATGTCTTTTTCCAGGCTTACATGGTTGTTTTCAAAGTTTTCAGCAAGCCTCACAATCATTTCAATTTGCTTTTTTTCCCCCGTTCCAATGCATTGAAAATCATCTCTTTTAAAGGACTTGCACAACCCTTCTGTGTAATATGGATTATAATCCTATTATAGAATTACGATTAAGTAGGCACAATGCAACAATATAAATAACATGGAGAGATTGCTTACAAATCATATTATTCCTAAAGAGTTAAGCATATCATAGAACTTGGTTTCTCCCTCACTACTGTGAATGTAAAACAGAAAAAGATAATCTTAAAAATAAAATAAAATGTACACTTCCCACATCTAGTTTTAGTAATAGGTCATTCACCAAGAGAACGAAACAAACTCAGTGCCAGATCCTGGGTCAGTAATAGAAATATAGAATGTCATGATTCAATGGGAACTTATAGATTATTTATTCAAATTCCCTCCCAATACATGAATCCAATACTAAAGCATTCCAAACAGATGACAATGCAGTTCTATTTCAATAGCTCCAGCAAAAGAGAATCTACACCATCCTAAAATAATCTAGTTCGCTATCACATGTTGCTATTATGTGTTATTATTTACTACATGTGAATACATTAAATTTTTATTTCACATATACAGTGATTACATTATTTTTGATATCTTTTTGTTTATGGAACTGCTACTAAAAATAACATGTCAAGTCTCATGTGTTGGAATTTTTAAATTTCTAACTAAAACTGTGATTCCTGAAAAATCTTAAATTTCTGATTTAAAACTGTTGATATTTGTTTATAGACCAAAAGAAAGGGTTGTTTTTTCTTTTGAAGCAAATAATTAATTGCACTAATTCCACTGTATTTGTTTCAAAAGAGTCACAACTTGTAATGAAACAGGAAAGAATGTGAATACTTTTATATGACAAAGGTTATTGGTATCATCATATATAAGGGCTCTTCAGAGTTTTAAGATTTTTGTAGTGAAGAGTAGTTAGGTAATATGATCAATTTTAATTTATGCACTATGGAAAGACATTTTAAAGCAAATCCTTAAGCAAAAAGGGCAATTTTTAAGCAAACGGTGTAGTCTCTCTTCTATAGTTGTGATCTACAATACACTAATGTACAAGCAAATGGATGCTTAAAGGATATTTGCCATTCCATAAAGGTTCAGTAAAACATAAATCTCTAAATTTGTAATTGATGTAAATGCTACATACTTACGATTCATCTAAGTCTTCCACAAATGATGCATCTATGGCAAGTATAAAGGTAGCAAATGCTGGAAGAAAAAGTTGGCAGAAAAAAAAGTAGAATATAATGTGTCTTATCTCATATACACTAAAGCCTACATATGTCTTTTCATTCTCTACCCAAACCACCTCTACTCCAAAATATTATAGGAACTTTTTTCCCTCCAATTCTCTTTCTTCTAATAAGGCAGTCTTCAACTTATAACAGTTCATTTAGTGACCATTCAAAGTTGCAATAGCACTGATAAAAGTCACTATGATCATTTTTCACACTTGCGACCTTTGTAGCCTCCTAATCATATGATCAAAATTCAGATGCTTGGCAAATGTTTCATACTTACGACTGTTGCTGTGTCCCAAGGTTATGTGATCATGAAACAGGGCAAAAGTCACTTAACAATAGAAATGTTGGGCTCAGTTATGGTCACAAGTCAAAGACTACCTATACATTTCAAAACAGCCTTTTTTTAATTTAGGTTTTTAGGAGAAAGTTGGCTCCATCCTTCTCTTACGGTAGAACGAACAGCAAGATGCAAGCAGCTTTTTCTTTCAGACCAGTGCCAGAGCTCTATCCCTCTCCATCTCTCTCAATCCAAACAGTAGAGAGAGAGACAGCCACCTGTCTCCCAGAGATGGCCTAGTAAAGTAATCCTTTCACAATAGAATAGAACAGAATAAATAACAGAGTTGGAAGGGACCTTGGAGGTCTTCTAATCCAACCCCCTTATACCATTTCAGACAAATGGTTATCCAATCTCTTCTGAAAAACTTCCAGGGTTGGAGCATTTACAACTTCTGGAGAGAAGTTGTTCCACTGATTAATTGTTCTGTCAGGAAATTTCTTCTTAGTTCTAGGTTGCTTCTCTCCTTGATTAGTTTCCATCCATTGCTTCTTGTCCTGCCCTCAGGTGTTTTGGAGAATAGCTTGACTCCCTCTTCTTTGTAGAAACCCCTGAGACATTGGAACACTGCTATGTCACCCCTAGTCCTTCTTTTCATCAAACTAGACATACCCAATTCCAGCAACCGTTCTTTACATGTTTTAGCCTCCAGTCCTCTAATCATCTTTGCTAGTCTTCTCTTTCCAGAGTCTCGACTTCCTCATCTGTTCTAAGCATTCCAGGCTTCATTAAAACTCCCCTGTAATCCCTTAATTCAACATCTTTTTTTTTTTTACACCCTGGCGACCAAAATTGGATGCAGAATTCCAAGGGTGGCCTTACCAAGACTCAGATTTAGAATAACTTTACTGTCACTTTGAACGTGCAATACATTAAAACTAAAATGCGTTGCACACAGCCCTCAAAAAGGGTCACCACCTCCAATATACACTACATCAACGTGGCAAAAATAAATACCTAAATGCAAAATTAAGCACATAACCCCCTACATCAGTTTATAATGTTTAGATACTTTATACCAGGGGTCTCCAACCTTGGTAATGTTAAGCCTGGAGGACTTCAACTCTCAGAATTCCAGTCCTCCAGGTTTAACGTTACCAAGGTTGGAGACCCCTGCTTTACACAATGAACATGATAGAAATCCAATTCGAGATGTCCGGCTCTTGTTTGTTAGCTGTTTACAACCATGCCCGGCCGGATCCCGTCGGACATATGATTTTAATTTGGGGGGGAGGGTTATCCTATACCCAGGACGGGGCCAAACAGACCCCCCCCCCAGCCCCGTTCTGCCTTCCATTTGAGGCTACCTACTTCCGCGGCAGATCGGTATTATTCAGAGTTGTACTCGTTTCTCTTTCCTCCCCTCCACACCCCCAACTTTCAACCCGCTTCCTGCAGCATCAATCGATGCACGGGGCCATTTCCTCGCCCCTCGCCTCCTTTCCAAGGGAGGTGAACGGGAAGCAGTGGCGGGAGCGGCCGCTTTCTCCCCCCCCCCCCCCACATTCCCCTCCGAAACCTCCCCCCCCGCGCGTCTCCTGGCGCCCCATCCCCATTCCTCCCTCCCCCCAGCCCTCCTCCCTTCCTTCGCTCCGGCCAACTCCTCACCGCCTGGGATACCGCCCCCCCCTCGCCTTAATACGTTCATCCGCGGCAATTGTACCTGTTGCCCACCACAAGCCCAACCGCTTTTTCCTCGCCGCCCCCATGCTGACAGGAGCCGGTAGACAAACCCGAAAAGAACCATCAGCCGGAAGGGGAAACGGGATTTCTTGCCTTTCGGAGCATGCGCGTAGGCGGCGACGGCGGCAAAGCGGCCTCCGCGATTGTTTCGTTGTTTGAAAGTGGGCGGGGCGGGTTGCTAGGCGATGCCCCGCCCGGTAGCTCAAGAGTTTTGTCTTCTGCGGGGTGAGGTATTTTCGGGTGACACTGATTTGTATCTCGCTCTTCTGCTGTATGTTAGGGGAATTATTAACAAGCAGCACAGAAAAGAAAGGCTCTTGTCGGCCATTATGGTTTTCTCGAAAGGTGCAATGAGAAAAGTTCGAGCTCCCTCTTTTCTACCCTCGTTGCAAGTGCTGACGGAGAGAGCTAGTGACAAACGCATCCGAATGTCAAGTTTTCTGGCTGAGTGGAAATGCTGGGATTAAAGCTAGTAGTTTCTGGGGGGGAAAAAATACACGCTATCCTATCCCTTCCTTGAAAAAAAATCATGTTGGAAAAAGTAAGGGACAAAAGTCCCATTTGAGGGTGAACGATTTAGCCAAGATATTCTTATTAAGCTAATGCTTAACAGTATTTTATTTGGTTCCCCATAATATTAGGAATACCAGCGGTGTAGAAGAAAGAATCTCAGTTTTGTTTTATATAGAATAACAACTAGCTGAAACAGTTTTGATTCTCGACTTTTATACTTACCCGTTTACCACTATTTCTGGTATACTTACCTACTTTTTGAAATATTCTAAAACAAATAACTTTTAAAATGTATTTTAAAAGTTGTATTTTATTCCTCTTGTTCTAGCACCAGGATTTTTTATTTCTCTATTCTTTATGTTAGGGTGACATCTTGTGGTAATAATTGCATTGTGGTTATATATTCTACTGTAATTATTTCATATTTTGTCACTGATAATTTATCTTATGATTTTGTTCTTAGACAGCTCTTCAACAGTTAGTTATTACTGACTGAAGAGACTATGATATGTTACCAAGTCTGCCTTTTCGATGAATCTGTATGTTCATGCTAATGAGATATATTGCCATTATCCTTTCACTGGTTGAGATGCTCTTCAAGATTAGTCCTATTGACAAATAAGAGTAAAAATCTTTCAAATGTTTGAACCGATGTGAAGATTTTTAAATATTTGTCCTTTATATTACGGTAGATTGCTAAGCAACCCATATCCTTTTCAGACCTCGACTCAAATGAAGTATTTTAGATGCTTTAAAATGCAACCAATAAATTACTACTAGTGTACAAGACAGGACCAGAGAAACTAGTCAGGAAAAATGTAGGATATAAGTGGAATATCCAAGAGGCATGATTCAGAGAAGGGAAAGAACTACCCATAGGTGCACAAAGGTGAGCACCAGCCAGTCACGGACTATGCTTCTTGTTTTGTGCTGCATCTCAACAAACTATACAGTTTGTGGGAATCAGAAAGAGTTTGTGGGAATCAGACAAATAGGCACCACAGTGGTCTTCAAGTTATAACCATAACTGAGCCAGGAATTAATTACCATTGTAAGCCATGCCAGTCATTAAGTGGATCATCATGTGACTGGCCCAATTTTCAACAGTTTTTTGTAGCAATCATTAAGTGAATCACCTGGTCCTTAAGTGAATCCACAGACATTAAGCAAAACAATTGTCTGCAATGGGTATTTTTGCCAGAAATCAGGAATAAACACAGATTTCTGGCAAAGAGCATTGTAAATAGCAATGGCAGTTAGACTTATAAACTGCTTCATTGCACTTTAGAGTTCTCTCTAAGCAGTTTACTGAGTCAGCATATTGCCCCCAACAATCTCAGTCCTCATTTTACTAATCTCGGAAGGATGGAAGGCTGAGTCAACCTGAGTCAATGGTGGTCATGTGACCACAGGATGCTGCAGATGGCCATAAAGGCACTGTGCTTGCTAAGTGCTCAAAGTATGCTCACTTGATCACAGGGGTGGCAGCTATTAGAACTTTGACTCTGGGACCTAAGTACCTTTTCTGCCTGTATTATATATAACTTCAAATAGTCACTAAGCAACTAATTGTAAATTGTGAGCTACCTATGATTTGCATACAATTAATTATATTTTAATGTTTGTTAAATCCCTTCTTCTCCTTCCCTTCTGCCCCCACTATGTCATACTTTTGCCTACTGATTACACCATGATGGTTTAAGGGAAAATATGTTGCAACTGTGTTTAATGATGAATTAAAATGATCTGTGTACCAGTAGCAATTGTGGCACTTTAGCTAAATGGATTTGCTAATTTCTGATCTCTGTTTAATGGAATAACTATCAACACACTGTGCTATCAAACTTAATCTGCAAGAGATGCATTCTAAAGAACACAAATACTGTGCTTTGACAATGGAGATGGTGTTTTTTAATGTATTTTCAGGGATATACTTCAAAGTATATACTAGTTCATTATATTGTAGTTTTCAGTAAGATTATTATGGCAAGAAGTTTGGCAGACAGTTTTCCTCTTAAAGCAACATTAAACTAATGTTTTATTTATTCATTATGCAGTTATTCATTGAAATGGCTAACATTTTTGCACACATCTTCATTTTTATATATTTCTGTACATAGCAGAATTGTCATAACCCATAGTAGCATACATCAGTAAACCTAAAGAAGTTTTATGCAAAGTGATTAGAACTAATGTGAATCGTGCCACCATTAAGTAACGTAGGAGTCTGCATTTAATGGTCCTAAAAGGGAAGAAGTTATGTTTGGAAAATGAATGTACACCAAATGCAATAAGCTCATACAGGTCTGGCTGCTTTTAAGCATAAGAACCAGTTTAGGATTTAATTCTAACGAAATAGGCTTATTTGAAAATATGTGTGTTGATTTCAACCAGTTTTAAATTGTTTGAACTAAAACAAAACAGATACATAGAGACAATTTAACTAGAGTTCAGGTTAATTATGGATATCTGATATATCTATGGCTCAGCAAGCAGTGACCTTCATGTTCTCTCTCCAGGCAATAGCTACAAAGATCCCTGTGGTGATGGAAAGCACTTACACTATATGCATGCATATCTGCATTTAAAAACAAAGAAGCAGAAACACAATGGCCTGAAACAATTATTGGCAGAGAGGGTAATCTATTGTTTGGCTCAGTTTATAATAGTACTCTTTCATGTATTCTCAAGGAATGTAATCAAGATGGGTATAGCAGAGATTTGCAGCAAAAATGAATCTCTGGTTTGCAATAATTCCTGCATTCATTCTATGTTTGAAATCCAAGGAATGAATTAATTTCCCTTCTGAGAGCTCTTCTTCATGATCATGTTAACATGTTCCTCGAATCCTTGAATTGGGCAGAAGGCTATGTTTCCTTAACTTGTACTTCTCCAATGTGTCTCAATAAAGACACTTGCAAGCAGTCCTGTCCCTACATTTTTACTGCAGGATAATTCAAGGGTAACTATTAGTAGATTCTCCTGGTTTTGTTTTTCCTTCTGTCTAACATCAATAGCTAATAGGAAATGCAGAAGAGCAGGCTTGGACACGTATGGTTGGGTGCTAGGGGTAGAAGATATATTCACTTTTCAAGTTATCGGAGTGACTGGTTCTGTGTGCAATGTTTCTCCATGTTATTAACTAGTGTCTCAGGTGATTTCTGAGCACAGGTATACCAGTCTATGACCAGTATCCAAAAATAAGCCAGCTGACATGCTAGTTTGTAGAGAAGGGAAACTATATCAGTCATGGGGAACCTCAATTAACACATCAGGTCATGTCCAACTTGTGCCCAACCTCTATCCCACTGGCTTACCCACAGGGCAACTTTTGGACTGGTGTCAAAGGACTAGAAAGAAATGTCAATTTCACTGCAATTCCCAAAGATACATTGTGCATTTAATATCCACACACAGCAGCTTCTGGAAGTACTTAGTATGCAAAATGACATTTGAGTCTGTAAAATGGTGCCTCTATGTAATAAAAACTATAGAAAGCATATTCATATAAAAACGTTAGCAGAAGCAGTGAAACACCTGTAATGTACTCAGATGGTGTAAAATTAGGAGCAACTGACTCTCTAGATTTAAATTAATATTCCCTGCTTCTTAAAGCTGGGTCAACCATGTTTCAAGCACAAACACATGTTAAAAGCAGGTTTCACAGTTTTTCAAAACTGTAGACCATGTATACGAGCCCATGTATAGCCTAAATGTCACTATACATTATGTGGGAATATGCCTCTGTAAAAGTCACATGATTTAACTCTTCCATTGCTAAAGTTAAACTGGTTATAAAGCTCATTGATCAAATGAGATGGGAACCAAGCACATCCCAGCTTCTGACTGCACCATTAACAATGCCCACAATGGGAGAGACATTGTAGAATGTTTATATGGCCAGATTTGTGTTGGAAAACAAAAGTACTTTCAAACTGGAAATAGCTAAAGACAAATGTCGACAGTAGGCTGGAAATGAGGCAAAGACAATAGCATGAGTATGTGGAATCTAAAAATAGTGCTCAAATTTCTTCATGTCACAACTAGGAGGACATGAAAATAAATCCTGAGTTCAGATGGAGGCATGATTGAAGCAAATATCTTGGGGTCTAGATTGTGGTTACAGTACTACAAACACTGGAATAGCATGCAAAGAAATAGATCTGTATGTCATCATTCCAGAACAAATCTGTAACAATAATCTGTACTGTTGTATATTTAACATATAAATTTGTGGGAATATTATATAGCAATATAAGTTGTTTATATTTATTAATGTTCCTCTGTTAAGAAATTCTTTAGCACTCAATAATGAATAGGTAATGTTTGAGTTCCCAAATTGTTGATAATCACATTTCAAAATCAGTTAGTGTTAACCATGCTATAAGTCACTGTTGCCCATAATCGAGAATTTTGTTTGCATGGAAATATGCCCAGTTTTTATGCACTCTATGGAGAAAACAGCATCAATATGAGATCTGAACGTGATTTGACTCCCAGAAACTCAGGGAGTCAATCTGAAGCTATAAAGCAACTTAGATTTTTATCTTCATTTTTATCTCCTCTGGCTTTATAAAATTCAGCACTATTTCTTCCAGCTTTTAACTATAAAACAAAGTAATGTTTTCTTGGCTCAGGAACAAGGCTGTCACTGTCTTGCACCTTTAAACTAAAATATGTTTAGTGCAGTCATGTTGACATTATCCAAAGTATTTGTAGAAATATCCTGCTGTTAACAAAACAGATATTAATCACATGGAAAAACATTTTATGATAAAACACTTTACTGCCTCTGCCAGGAATAGTAAAAGTAGAAATAAATAATACATTTCAAGGCCTTCTCTTAGCATTCTATTTTTTCTAAAATGTGACGATTTTTTTAAATTGTATTAGCCCTTTTATAGCAACAAAAAGAGAAAAATGGATTTTTATTAACATCATGAACCCAATTAAAACCAAATAAAATTACAATAAAGTCACGGAGAAGTCCAAGGGCTAATATATTTTGCTTTAAAAGTAGTAACCAAAGTATCTCCAATTGTAATGTTTTCAACATATTTCTTATATGGCCTTTTTTTACTTCTCTGGATTATTTTTTTCAGATAAGACACACAAAAATTCCATATAAAGCACATATTAATAGTAGAGCATGTAGGATGCAAGGTTACAATTATAAGATTATTTTCTTTGGAAAAAGACAGAGAAGAAACTAGATTCTTAAATTAAAATTTCAGTCTGGGCAGCTATTTAGCCATTGCTGTGTTGATCTGAACATGAGGTGGGTACTCAAATTGAGGAACCTATATTGGCACAATGACTGGAAAATGCTGATAGACAAAACTGGCATGTTAGACTGGCATGCTCAGCCAAAATGTGGTTACCCTTCCATTAATTTAAAAATAAATTATTTTGGTTTAGTAAACTTTTCCTTCAGATAGGCACATTTAGGAAAAATATTTTAAAGGTCCAGACAATGCAGTTGTTGTATTTGCATGACATACTTATCTATGCATAGCTAAATTACTGTACTCAATCAGCCTAATTTTCTGTGGTTGTACAAGACACAGAATCATAAGGTAACCAGCTACACTGAATTTGCACAAAATGGTAGCATAAAAATAGTGGGCTAGTTTGCAATTTAGTGGGATATCCAAACCGTATAATAGTCTGGTAGGATGAAAGATGACCAGCTAACAGTAGATTGATAATTTGATTATCCCAAAGGAAAAAAAAATGAGCATACTAGATCAAATTGCTTAACATATGAAGTAACATACAATATTTCCTGCTTTTCTTCCCCCCTAAGGAATAACTTTTAGCAACTACTCCACTTCCTGAAGATTGTTGACGTTCCTTCCTCAGTTGGGTTAAGGTGTTGGCCACAGCAGCATGGTGCATTAAAACAAAACTAGTTGTTTAGATAAGATTAAAAGGCTGGTTGGGAAAATCTGGTTTCATGCGTGTCAACATAGGAGGTAATAACACTTATTTTTATGTTCCCCCAAATTGCTTAAAGGTTTTGTTCCATATAAAGAAATATGCCAAAAAATAATAGCAAAACATTCTTAATATTCTACGTCTAAAGCCTGACCTTTATAGAGTATGTATACTGGTATGTTCTGCAGAATAAGGAAGTGCTTTTCAAAACAAATAGTTTTGGACATAAAAAATGTCTAAAGTGCTGGATGTTCTCAGGCAGGTTCTAAAAAACATACATTTAGGCTTGATAAAAGAATAGCCTTTATTATTCTATATGATCCTACATACTTTTTTTTCAACTATTGCAGCTGATGAATTCCAATCTTCAAAATTCATTTTGAAGCTTTTATTAGGCACAAAATCAACAGAACTAATTTTTGAGATGGATCAAAAAAAATATTGCCCCCTTGATTTAAATTTGCAAAGGTAGGAAATATTGGATTTCCAAAATGATTACTTCTGGAAAAAAAAATCTGTCTATATTTCCAATGTTAATATCAGCATTTTCTGTCTGTTGTTCTTCACACATATAGGAAACTTAGACTTGCATGATAGTTGAACTTTAATAATATTGCAAAAGAGCATTGTGGAATGATTTTATTCATGAAGTTCTCTGAATTTCAATATGTATTGTACAGAATGTTCCTGGAAGGAATACAGTAACAAAGCTGATGACTGGATTAACATTCTATCTTCAGTATTTTAATGACTTTGTATCACAGCAGAAAAATTGCTTTGGGGGAAAAATGAATACAACTTAAAAAAAAAACTCTTCAAAAGCCAAACAGTTAAGATGCAATTGATAAATTTACTTTAGAATAAGATAGATTGTGTGTCTTACTGCTCTGTCAGGATATATTTTTTTCTATTTATTATATTATTTTCATATTATGTGTAGTGTTGTACATTTCCCATGGAGTTGGAAACTCTTATAAGTTTGATAAATAAATGTTCTGTAGAATTGCACTGAATATGACTTACAAATTGTTCTGTACGATTCATTAACATACTTGCAAGCGCCGCTCTGTGATTGGTCAAAGCGCATGGTGACCTGATTGGCCGAGCGAGCCGCACTGATTGGCCTGCTGCGAATCCCCACGATTGGTGGAAACTAATCGCGGGAGATTCAAAGTGGTGCCATTGGCCGTGGCCAGGGAATAAGAGCTGCCGCTTTCCTTCGGAAGCCAAGCCAATCTCGGGACTTAATAAAAGAGCTGAACTAAGTCACAGGTTCCCGAGTTTCCTTCCAACGCCGGACATAACACTGGCGATGAGGATGGGATCATGGAATTGAAACCCACCGAGCACGTGGCGCCGCAGACAAAGAAACCGACAAGATGGCCAGCATCACACCACCCGCACCCTTCAACCAAGCTACTGAGGACTGGGAATCCTACATAGATCGGTTCCTGATGTTCCTAGAAAGTAGCAACCTCAACGACGCGAGCGGACAGAAAAAAAGGGCTGTTTTCCTGACACACTGTGGGCCCGCAGTGTTTAAGATGGCAAAAGCTCTCGCAAAGCCCGAAGATGTGAAAGAAATGGACTGGGCCGACTTGAGCCTTTGCTGCGAAGCCACTACGCCCCCGCTGGACCCACCCTCATCCGGCGGCATGACTTTTACCACCGGAATCAGAAGGGGGGTGAGAGCATCGGCGACTTTGTAGCCGACCTCCGAAACCTGGGGGGCCTGTGCGGCTTCACCGATATGGATGAGGCACTCCGAGACCGCGTCGTCCTAGGGCTCAAGGACCCGGTTCTACAGAGCCGACTGATGGCCAAGGGTGACATTTCCCTCACCGACACCATCGCCGAGGCCACCGACGCCGAAGCAACCCGAAAATCCGCAGCTCGAATGCGGAGACCAGGTACCGGGGATCCAGCTATGACAACCGAGATGACACCAGAAGCAAGCTGCCAACTCACCACCACCCACCATGGTGACCTCGACTCCGCCACTGACACCACGGACGATGAGGACGTCCACCGACTCCAAACAGAGCGAGACCGGCGAGACCGACGGGATCATAAGTCGAGACCCAACTGTGCCGGGTGCAGAGCCGACCACCCGCAATCAGAATGCCGGTTTCTCAATGCGATCTACCGGCACTTTGACAAAAGAGGTCACATCGCCCGAGTCTGCCGGCTCAATAAAACCTACAGCCCCCGACGGCAAGACAACAGCAACCGGAGATGAGACGGCATCCCCCCCAGACCCAGGGACCGCCCAACCAAGAATCGTTGGAACCGGGATGGACGGGGCCGACGGGACAGTGAGAACCGGCAGAGAGAGAAAACCCACCAGACTGTCGTCATCAGCCATTCATCTAGCGCAGACGCCCGAAAGGTATACGTGGAAGTGGGCATCGAGGGCAAGCCATGCAAAATGGAGGTGGACTCCAGGTTCTACCTCTCCATGGTTGCATGGCGGGAAATCAAGCGCCTGGTGCTCAACATCCATAAAAGGGGGCTGGAAAGGCAGAAATTAATCCTCAAAGACTACCAAGGGAACCGCATCCTGGTAGTCGGAACAGGATACTTTAAAGTGACCTTCAAGGGGCGCACAGCAAGGCTTCCACTAACGGTCGTGGATAGAGACCGCCCCAGCCTTTTGGGACTACAGTGGTTCATGCCACTCGGGATCAAAGTGGTGGGCATCGACCACGTCGTGGAAGCCGACTGGGAAGAGCAACTCACAAGGGACTTCCAGGAAGTGTTCGACGGCACCCTAGGCAAGTACCGAGGGCCCCCTATTTCCTTCAGTTTAGACCCCAGCGTTCCCCCGATATGCCTAAAACCACGGCAGGTACCTTTCGCACTCCGGCCCAAGATCGATGAGCAAATTGACAAGCTCATCAAACAAGGGTCCTAGAGCCAATCGATCACGCCCGGTGGGAGACCCCCATAGTCACCTCAGTCAAGCCCGATGGGTCGGTGAGAGTCTGCGGGGACTATAAGGCAACCCTAAACTGCGCCTTACAACAGAGCGCCTACCCCGTCCCAGTAGTGCAGCACCTCCTACACTCACTGGGGGGGAGGCAAGGTTTTTGCGAAGCTCGACCTGGCACAAGCCTATCAACAGTTGCCGGTCGATGCAGAAACCGCCGAAGCACAGACCATAGTAACCCACCGGGGAGCTTTCTGCTGTAAGAGACTCCAGTTTGGAATCAGCGTGGCTCCAGGGATTTTCCAGAGCCTCATGGAGAGACTCCTGCAAGGAATCAAGGGGGTGGTGCCCTACTTCGATGACGTACTGGTGTCGGCAGTCAAGCAAGGAGAACTGGAGGGTCACCTGAGGGAGGTACTAACGAAGTTCAAAAACGCGGGGCTAAAAGTCAAAAAAGAAAAATGCAAACTGCACACTGAGAGGGTCGAATTCCTGGGATACCTTTTAGACCGGCATGGAATTCACCCTACCGAAAAAATAGAGCAATCAAGGAAGCCCCCAGACCGAAGAATAAAACGGAACTGCAGGCGTTTCTAGGACTGCTTGATTTCTATAATGTTTTCCTGCCCCAGAAGGCGACCGCAAAACCAAGGACCTGCTCACCTTGGATGCCGTCCTCATCCAACACAACGAGACCCTACCGCGAGCACTTACATGCGATGCATCACCTTTTGGCGTCGGCGCCGTGCTCAGCCACACGCTCCCCGATGGAAAGGAAGCACCCATCGCCTTCTTCCCCAGGGCCCTCTCCAAACTGGAAAGGAATTACAGTCAACTGGACAAAGAGGCCCTGGCAGTTGTCGCTGCAGTGAAGAGGTTCCACGTAGAGTACCTCTACGGCAGGGTTTTCACCATCATCACCGATCACAAGCCGCTGCTGGGAATCCTGGCAGGGAACAGGGCCACCCTGAACATTCTATCGCCAAGAATGACAAGGTGGTCCGAGTTCCTTGCCGCCTACAGCTACCGGCTCACGCACCGACCCAGTAAGATGATCACCCACGCAGACGCCTTGAGCCGCATGCCGCTACCCGACCTGGAGACTGACCCAGCACCCACGACATCCACCCTGAGCATAGAGACTCTACCCGATCTACCCATAACCGCGTCAGACATTGCCCACGAAACTAATAAAGACAAACGTCTGGCGCAGGTGTTACATTGGGTAGAGAAGGGGTGGCCGGAAAAAGATGACGACGAAACATTCAGGACATTCCGAAACCGGCAAACAGAACTGTCATTACAAAAAGGCTGTTTACTATGGGGGGATAGGGTTGTTATTCTGGGAAATTTACAAGGGAAGGTATTGGAGTTGTTACACGAGGGGCACCCGGGCATCGTTAGAACAAAAGCCCTGGCCAGGAGTTACACCTGGTGGCCAGGGATGGACAAACAGATCGAGACTTGGGTGGCAGCATGCAAACGTTGCCAAGAAACCAGGCCGAGCCCTCCCGCCACACCATTCCTGGAATGGGAAACCCAGGGGACCATGGTCCAGGATTCACATAGATTTTGCCAGGCCCACGAAGGGACACATATTCCTTATCATGGTAGATGCTTACTCCAATTGGTTGGAGGTAAGCAACATGAAAACCACCACCATGGAGGCCATGACCAAGGAACTCAGCAAGCTGTTTGCAACCCACGGCCTCCCAGATGTCATCGTGTCGTATAACGGGCCCCAATTTACCTCGCTGGAATTTGAAAAATTCCTAGCGGAACGGGGAATACAGCATGCACTGACAGCGCCAGCACATCCGCCGGCGAATGGGAGGGCAGAACAAATGGTTCAATTCACGAAAAAAATAATCCAAAAAATTGAACATGGGGAAATCCAAGAAAAAATAAACAAAATGCTTTTTATACAACACATAACCCCGAACACGACAAGCAACAAAAGCCTGGCAGAACTATTAATGGGGAGGAAATTAAGATCCCCACTTGACAGACTACACCCCACGTACAACCCAGAAAAACCCCCAAACTCCTCAAGCAAACACCGAACATTTACACCAGGCAACGCAGTATACGCTGAGAACCTCACCGGGGACCCACTCTGGGTACCAGCAACCATAACCCAGGGAACAGGTCCCCACTCGTACCAGCTACAAAAAACCGATGGACGAGCATGGAAACGACACATCGATCAAATAAGATCGAGAACAACCATGGGAAACACAACCGATATGCAAACAAACACAGACGTACACCCAGAAAGAGAAGGGAACCCTCCCAGCACAAACCAAGAGGGGAGGGGAGGCCCTGAGAATCAACCCCAACCAGAAAGAAACCAGGAATACTCACCTACCGAAACAGAAATAGGCAGCCAGCTTGAAGCCTCACCAGGAAGAAGCAGCCAAGCCAGCTCAACCAACCCAGAAAAATCAGGTGGGAGCGGCAACAGCAGCAGCTCGACCAGCCCAGGTAGACTGGGAGGGAGCTGCGACAAAAGGACAAAAAGCTCACCCTTCCAGGTGGTTCCTTTGACGAGTCAGAGAGCAACACAGAACCCAACCGAACCGGTCGGGAGCCAAGCACCAACTAACCTGCACAGGTCAAGTAGACAAGTACGGAGCCCCGCCTACTTACGGGACTACGTTATGTAGGACCATACCAAGAGGGGAGGGGTGCAAGCGCTGCTCTGTGATTGGTCAAAGCGCACGGCGACCTGATTGGCCGAGCGAGCCGCACTGATTGGCCCACCGCAAATCCCCGCGATTGGTAGAAACTAATCGTGGGAGATTCAAAGCGGTGCCATTGGCCGCGGCTGCCGCAGCCAGAGAATAAGAGCCGCTGCTTTCCTTTGGAAGCCGAGCCGATCTCGGGACTTAATAAAAGAGCTGAACTAAGTCACAGGCTCCCGAGTTTCCTTCCAACGCTGGACATAACACAAATCTTTTGCATAAATAACATAAATTAATATGATTCCAATATTCTCCCACAACCCATCACTTCCAGATTGGTCATTGCCCACCATTTGTCATATCTCCAGCCCAAACACACCCCCAGCCAGCCACCCAGATGAAACCTATCTTCCTAATAAATGATAGCCGTCCATTCACCTGAAGCCAAGCTGTGCTAAAAGCCCCCAATACACGAAACACAATGTTGCCAGCTAATCAAGACAAAAAATGCTACAAAACAGACAGAAGATATTAGAAACACCAATCAAGCAGAACAATAAACATAAACCAAGACTCCCAACCAATCAGGATGAAGAAAAAACCATTCTAACAAAGCACAAGGCTAGCATCAAATTTAAAACAGAAATGGCAGTGAAAGCCTGACACACAGACGAATCCAATACACAAGCCTGATGATGGCAGATGAGATTCTACTGAAACGTCACTAACAATTTTAAAAGCACAACTATAAAGATGTGGGAAAATACCTGAACAAAGCTGAATACCATACATATAAATACCCACGAAATCATAATAAAGCATATACATATATACATACACACACTTTAATGCTAAAGCAGAACCACCATTCAAAACATTTTGAAAAACAACAAATAGAAGTTTAAGAACTACTTATATTTACACAGACAATTGATTATCCTACTACTTTACAATAAATTTCAAAAGCACCTCAAAAACTTTGCCAGGTTTTGACTGCACCTAATATCAAAACTGAATTTGGATAACATATATGCTGCAGTTGTGTCTATAGCAAATTGATGTCCCTCCAATTTGCACAGCTGTTGTGCCATATTGGTTGACTTTTAAGACACTACATTGCTGCAATAAACGCTTTCATCTTTAAGGAAAGCTACCTTTTTGGGAATTATAGTGAATTTAAAAAATAGCAGAATGAGTCCCAATAGTATTTGGAAGATAACTTATTGCTTCCATGTAATTCTGCCTTTAGAAATTGCTTTGCTTTAAATTGCATATAGTGCAGATTCTCCCCCCACCCCCACTGCCTTCTTAAAGAGATGGCTTCCTTTGCAGTCTCAGTGGTTTTCAAATTGAAATATAAATTTCAAATTGAAATATTTCAAATTGAAATATAGAACAGTGGAAACAGTTGCCAAACAATGAAAATAATATTTTAAAAGGTTCTATATTTTTTGCCAGTTCCTGAATTGGAAGGTGAGCCAGGAGGTTATGCCATCTTTCAGAGCTGATCTCCAGAAGTTGCTTTAGAAGTCTAGACAGTTGCTATATTTGTGTCCCTCTGTACACCAAAGAATCTTTTGGAGGCCAACTCTGCACAGCCCTAGTGTAGATTTGTGATTTGCTTAAAGATTTATAGCTTTCTTGCCATCTAAGGGAATCACACAGCAATTTGCAATCCACAAAAAATAAGATTAAAACAATAAAACAAATTTGAGGCAAGGGGATTAACAGGCTTTTGTCACTATTCTCATTTAAATTTAGTTGAATTGTCTTAAGGAAGGTGTAGAGCACTTGGCATTAATATTAGAAGAAACCTAGGAGCAATGTTCAAGCTGTTCTCCAAGCATTTGTACCCACCTTTAAAATGGAATAGTTCATTGAATATTTGAATCAGCAGCAACACTGAGTTACAATGTTGGCATTTCATTTAAATGCTTTCTTCATTTAAAGGATTCTATACTGTTGGAAGAAATGTCCATCTCGGTTCAGTTCCAAGTGGGAAGAAACATAGAGGCTGCTTGGAGGATGGTTTAATGATAAAGCAGAACCAGCAAACACATGTGATTCTGGGTAGATGACCACATGGAATGAGAGAGAGATTTATACCCTCTCTTGGGCTTTGAATTTGAGCTTCCTGTCCTTGTGGCAAGGGATACAATTAGAACCAATCCTATTGGTTGCAGTCAGACTCCAATGGGGCTATGCAGTCATAGCTGAGGTTGTCTGTGTCCCAGGCTTGGTTGCATCTTGCTGGGTGATGCAATGAAGGGCAATTTCCTATTGTGGCTGAATGGCCTTGCCCTGAAGGATAATCCCATCATTGGGGAGCAGAGATCTTTTGTTTTGTAGATAGACTGGCCCAGTCTTTTGTCTTGTAGATAAGCTGACACCAAAATATCTGCTGAGGGGCAGGGGGCTGGGGTCTTTTGTTTCTGTTTCCATTAAGATTTTTATTTCTCTTTTAGGGGAAATATTCTGCCTTTTTAATATTTCCTAGAATATTTCATTCTTCTAGGACGGGGTGGGTGCTAACTTTTTACAATACCATCAACAATGATTTCTCAGAATAGAGGAGAAAATGCTTTCCTGGCAGCTGATACTTCAGTGAAGATGAATTCTGGTATACTAATATTTCCTCTCACTCTCTCACCAAGCACATGGGAACTGATAAAAAAGTAAAGGGCTGTGTCATGAAGAGAAACAATTCAATGAAAATGTAAGCATTGATTAAACATCACAAACTCAATGAAGGATATAATTACAAGTCTTATATCAAAATATGCATCTTTTTCACATTTGCATAATATTATTCAGAAGCATAAGTTTGGTAAGATAAAGAATGCCTTCAAATTCAGCTTCTAGTAACCATACTGATATATCCATGCAGCTTTCAGGGCAATCAGGTCAAAAAGGTTTACTAATGTCTTATTCTTAGTTCAGCAGAAGAACGGAACATTCAGCTATACTGCAAATGCTGACTGAAGGACATAGCAATTATATAGCAAAATAATCCGAACAGCTGCAGTCTGCATTCTGCTTTATAATGCAAATAAAATATTCTCTCTCTCAAGGCATGTACTTTGCTAGAGAATATGATCAACTGTTGTCGTAAAAGGATTTACGTTTAGTGATAGTCATAGTTCGATCTGCTGAATAAATTCCAATTTTGAATTCTTCTTAAGCTAGTTATTTCCCTGAAGATTTGAATTGAAATCATCTGGAGCCATTTAGAATATAATCATATATTATGTTGCTAAAATCTTATTTAATTTATCCACGTTCTATATTCGTTGGGAATTGTTTTTATTTCTGAAGGTTTCTGTCAGTATTGGGACTTTAAATGCAAGACCAATTTATAAGCAATGTTTGAAAGAATATTACATGAATGCATTATTGTCAATGAATCTCTTCTTTGAGCAGACAGTATAACTGCACAATTCACAATCTTCAAATCAAAAAGGCCAAGAAAGTAATTTAATCCAACTACACTATTGCTATAGAGGAATCCACTTCCAGCTCAGTCTATTATTTAATTCTCTAAACTGGTTTTTGAAAATCAAATGCACGTAAACAAATATTTGGGTTTTCATATCACACTAAGCCATAATGCAGTATATTTGCTTTTGGTATTTTTCTTATGTAAATTCAATCATTGTGGTTTATAAAACACATGATAGCATGTTGTGTAAAGAAAACTAATTGTTCATTATGAGTGATTCTGATCAGTCAGGACAGCAAGAAATTTTGACTAATTAGTCAATGTGACCATTAAAAGAATATTTCCATAAGCAAAAATGTAATGTTGAACAACAACCATAGAACATAGACTAACAGAATTGGAAGGGATCTTGGAGGTCATCTAGTCCAACCTTCTCAAGCTGGAGATCATTTCAGACAAGTGGCTGTCCAGTCTATTTTGAAAGCCTCCAGTGTTGACCCACAACTTCAGAAGGCAATCTGTTCCACTGATTAATTGTTCCCACTGTTAGGAAGTTTCTTCTTAATTCTAGGTTGCTTCTCTCCTTCCATCCATTGTTTCTTGTCCTGCCCTTAGGTGCTTTGGAGAATAGCTTGACTCCCTCATGTTTGCGGCAGCCCCTGGGATATTGGAACATTGCTATCATGTCTCCCCTAGTCCTTTTTTTCATTAGACCAGACATATCCAATTCCTGTAAACATTCTTCAGGGATGTTAGGCTAGCTTTTTTGTTGATATTCTGTGCACTCTTTCCAGAGTCTCATCATCTTTTTTATAGTGTGGTACATCTAAAACTGGATGCAGTATTCCAAGTGTGGTCGTACTAAGCAGTGGTGGGATTCAAAAATTTTTACTACCGGTTCTGTGGACATGGCTTGGTGGACGTGGCAGGGGAACGATATTGTAAAATCTCGTCAGAGGTGGTATTTTCCAGTTCTCCGAACTATTCAAAATTTCTGCTACCAGTTCTCCAGAACTGGTCAGAACCTGCTGAATACCACCTCTGGTACTAAGGGTTTGTAAAGTGGTACTAATACTTCTTGTGAACTTAATTCTATCCTCTATTAATGCAGCCTAGAATTACATTGGCTTTTTTTTTGGCTGTTGCCACACACTCCTTGGCTAATATTTAAGTCAACCAAATATCATTCACCAAATACAGTATCCAAAATTTGGACTACACGTTTCTGGAAGACGCTTAAGCATAACATTGTATTAAAGAAACTCTGACTAAGCTAAGTAGGTTATTACAATATAAGGTGGATAAACATTTGTAACATCATTCTTGAACAGTGTCATCACATCTTGTCTCTGTGCAGTTGTAGTATCTTGATATATTTCTAAAAACGTCAATCCTAGATTTAGGGAGTAAGCAGGTGGCTCAGTGTAAAGTTGAAACCTGAGGAGCAAAGCTGATTTGTTAACTCCAAATAAATAAAAATGTCTAAGCTAAGAAAAAAAACAAACCTCTGTTTTGTGCCAACAACTCTTGATTCCATCAATTATGATGAGCACACTGATGAGATCCATGTTGAATGTGAGAAACCTCTTTCCATAAGGCAATAAACTATTCTGCCAGAATTGCCACACAACCCTATCTTTTTTTTTTCTTTCAATTTTCTAAAAGAAAATCTCAGTTTATTACATCATTGTAATGCATCTGATAATTTGATGCAATACTATATCCTGCCAAATGTTAAATAATCCCTAACATTTGGCAGGACACAATATTGCCATAAAATGATAACAGAGAGTTGATGCTTAAAAAATGACTTTGCAAAGCAAAGATAATCCTATCCATAATTTTCATGGCACACATGGCCTTCTGTTATTGCAGCTGACACCATTAGCCTATTATTTTAGATGATTTGTTTCCAATAGGTTTTAGTATTTTATTGCAAGGCTTAAATATAAATAATTTGCAGAGTAAATTAATATGGCAACCGAAATAAGTACATGTTCAAAGTGCAAGCTTAAAAAATCTAAATATTTTGAATCTAAGAAGGTATTTCAGATCTAAGCATATTTTTTTCTTACTTTTAAAATGTTTTCTAAGCAAACCCATTGCAAAGAATACTTACTAGAACTATGGAATGTTATGTACTACTTTGAAATAGTTTAGCTATAGGCTTTCTAGTTAGTCATCCACATATAAAGCATAAACGCGATGAATCTTTTTAAGCAGTTTTGTATAGCTTTTCATGTCTCAGACTCCACTAAAGAGGTATTCACAAGGTATGAAGAAGTGATGAAGTATGAATCATGTCACAATACAAACCCATGACTTACAGAATTGCCTCAGTGATTGGGATGTATATCCATAAGAGTTGCATAGTGATGCCACCACCTGCTGTAGATGCCTATGTAAAACAGTCTATTTTAGAGCTGATGGAAACAAAATTCATTAGAAATGCCTTTTTTTGTCCAATGAGCCCTTTTTATAGTGATATCTATTTATGTCTTGCCATCTTCAATTGAGACCATTTTGTTTTAGAGTTATTTAGGAAACCATTTTCGAGTTCTTAAGTATTTAATACTTCTAATTTTGGTGTAATATTATTTGCTGTGGTGTTATTCTTTATTGTTTTTATTTCTTTGTCATTTATATATAGCGAATGAGTTCATAGACGGAGAGGGGAGAAGCCAAGTAGTTGATGAAGTTTTCTCCCCATTAGGTGCCTTTTATTGTGAACTGCAGCTTAACTTATGAAAGCCCAAGACATAATAATGAAGTTGGAATCCATTGTTTGAATACAACCCTCATTTGGTCCAGATTTGGCACTGTGCAATATCTACCTATTCCCGACATTGAAGGAATGCCTTTATGAACATGAAGAAGTGAGTCTCTCAGTGTAGCGTTCTTTCATAAAAGCATCCTTTTATCTGGTAGTAAATTCTTTCCCCAAAATTCTACCTGTAAAATAATGTAAATAATAGGTTGATAGAAATAATCAAGTGATGATTTATGGTCATTCTATGTTACAGAATTTGCCAAATCCCATTTTTTATATTTGGCAATCCATATAAAAGTAGATTGGATCCGACATATATAAGTACCGTATATACTCGAGTATAAGCCGAGTTTTTCAGCACATTTTTTGTGCTAAAAAAAACCCCCTCGGCTTATACTCGAGTCAGATTCCCCTCTGAAAAAAAATGGTGTGGAGCTCCGAAGCTGGGCAGCCGCTTCCCTGCTTCCGTGTTTCCTTTGCAACTTTTAAGCATGGGGGTAATCGGAAGCAGAAAAGTTCTTGCTTGAGGATATATTGTTTTTTCTTTTTTTAACTGTTTTTTTTGGGGGGAAGACCCACCGCCATGTGAGAATGCTCAGACACGAAATCTATCCAACCGAAAATAAGTGTGTGTGTGTGTGTGGGGGGGATTTTAACAGAGGGAAGATGTAGGGAGAAGGCAAAAGCGACAGAAGATCCTTCAGGGGAAACTGAGGGGGAGACTCACCCTTGGTCCAGATGAGCCCCCTTCCCCTTTCTCTAGGCTGAGAAAACAACGCGAGCCGAGGTTGCTTCGGCTCCACTCAGCTTCATTTCCTCAGTTCCAGCTGCTTTCAGTCCACTCGGGAGGAGGGGGAGGAGGAGGGGGAGGCAGCTCGCGTTGTTTTCTGAGCTCTAGGCTGAGAAAGCAACGCGAGCCGAGGTCACTCCACTCAGCTTCATTTCCTCAGCTCCAGCTGCTTTCAGTCCACTCGGGAGGAGGGGGAGGAGGAGGTGGTGGTGGCAGCTCGCGTTGTTTTCTGATAGTGAGATCATTTCCCAAATTAATTGATTCACTAACCCAAAAGAAGAAGATGTTGATGACAGTGGGAGGCAGGAGTCACTCTCTCCCTTGCAAGAAAAAAGCAAGAGCCGTTCTTATGATCTCTCCCTCTCTCTCTTTCTCCCCGTAATACAGTAAAGCCCTTTCCAGCACATGCGCGCGATCCGCCCCCGCCGCTTTGCACCTTGCAAATGCAAAAACCCTGGGGTTTTGCATTTGCAAGGTGCAAAGGGGTGGGGGCGGATCACGCACGCATGCTGGAAAGGGCTTGACTTTATTGGGGGGGGGAGAGAGAGAGAGAGAGAGAGATCATAAGAACAGCTCTTGGTTTTTTCTTGCAAGGGAGAGAGTGACTCCTGCCTACCACTGTCATCATCATCATCTTTTGGGTTAGTGAATCAATCAAACCTTTCATGATAGTGAGATCGTTTCCCAAATTTCCCTTAAATCAGGGAAGAAATCAGAAACAAACCTTTGGGCTGAGAATAAGCCTGTTCCTATGATGCCATTTTTGTTCACTTCAATGTGAAAAGTGTGAAAAAACACACTTCTTTTTCTTCATCTTCTTGTTCCCTATTTACTGGTCTCTTTCAAAGAGGAAATTGTGAACATCAAACTTATTCTCAACTGTCCTAGTGAAAGTTTTTATTGGCATCTATTTTTATTTTTGAAATTTACCAGTAGCTGCTGCATTTCCCACCCTCGGCTTATACTCGAGTCAATAAGTTTTCCCAGTTTTTTGTGGTTAAATTAGGTGCCTCGGCTTATATTCGGGTCAACTTATACTCGAGTATATATGGTAATCCATAGTAAGAATAAGAACAATATGCAAGAAACTATGTGCTGGTAGATGGAATTTTATTAGCTTATGCTGAGCAGATTTAAGAATGTAAATAGCTGCTTTTGAAGCCAAGTATGATTTATATTAAATAAATTGTCTCCAGATTTGTCTCTCTCTGTAGTAAAGTTTGCTTTTTATGTGTCTTGCCAATAGTGTTATTTTCTTTTTCTGGGCTGGATATATCTGTCTATACCAGTCAGCTGACTTACTGCAACATTTTTCAGAAGTTCTCTGCAGGTTGTTCTTAAGTATATAGCCTCCGCTAAAACACAGTGCTGGTCCTAAATTTAAAAGATGATTCTTCAGGGTTTTTCCAAGCAGGATCCTTTTCAGCACTGGTTTAAACAAACTTGCAGTCAACTCTCCCGCCAGTAAGGGAGCTCTAAGGGTAGGTTTTCCTCTCTTCTGAGGGATTCAACAACAAAAAAGTCCCACCATAATTTTTAACTTTTTACAGCTTTCTTTCATCATTAGGAAACTGCCTACAGGACAGGTGAAAGAAAAATTTCACTGCTGACCTCATTAAGTGAATTTCCCAGGCCTTCCTTTTTCTCTCACAATAGAAGGCACAGTTTCCCTAAAGGTGCAGTGCATTGTAAATCGATTAGACCTCCAACCCATTTCTTAAAGCTCTCAGCAGAAAAATGGCACTATCCACTATAGAAAGAATTCTGGTACTGACTTCTCTGCTTATTCCTGTTCGTAATTCATGGCTACATGGCAGTATGTGCAGCAAAGTCTGCAATGTGTGCAGTGATGTTAGCCCACACCAGATTTATGTAGTAGCATCCTAATGTCTGACTCAAATAAATACACCAAAGCATTTGTGTGATAATATTATACCTGTTTCATTATTATTCACCTTTCTCTTCCCATTAACTCTCTGTGTGTTTTCAATTCAGCATCATTATCAATGCTGATCAGGAACCATTGTCAAATTTATGGTGTGGCATTTATTTATTCTATATTCTGTAATCTATGTTACAGAGACTAAAAGGAAAATGCAACAATCACATAGGATTAAAAATAATAGATAGAATGCAACAATCACATAGGATTAAAAATAATAAAACAAGTTAAAACTGAGTCTCATGGAATAATTTGTCTGGTCTTTCCACTGTATCAAAAGATACAAAGTCTATTGAAAATTGAGTATATACATTTCATAAAGTCTTCATTTTTTCTTTCAGATATACAAATATCTTTCAGAAACATATTATTTTCTGGAACAATCCAAACCTGGTAGATCTAAAGGGTTTTTTTTCAAGAAATAAATTCCAAATTTTAGGAATATAGTTTAATAGCATATTAACATCTCTAAACCTCAACTGCCTTACTAGATTGCTGACTACATCGCTTATTAATTATATTAAATGTTTTTAATCAGTATGGAAAGCCAGAGAGAATGACCAAATCTTATTTCTTAACACATCTTCAAATTTATTGACTTTCCAACCTAGAAAGATAAATAACCAATTGTCTTTAAAATGTGCTGAGGAATGCAAGAAACAAACAAACAAAACAGATTTTACTAAATTAAACATATTTTAAGATTTTAATTATATATATCATTTTTAAAAAGCTAAATCCACTGATTATTCTTGCTCTGGATACTTGGATTCTTTATTCCACATTTTATAGTATGGAAAATTATTGAATTATGTTTTATAATTATACATTATATGTTTTAATCTAAAGTTAATTTTCTTATCACTAAATTATGTGACTTCCATATATTTAAGTAATTGTTTGAATTTTTCATCCCACACTACCAATTGCATCTATGTGAATGGCTTCCTGCAAATGCTGCATAACCGCATTTTTGTTTTAGAAAGTTTATGCTTCTGAAAATTGTTTAGAAAATAAACAAGGCATAGGAACTGACTTGGAAATTCTCAATTCTGAATTCAAATAAGGATTCCATATGCTTCAAATTTCATGAAAAATCAAAACTCATACAAAAGTAATTCAATCCATTCTCAGCAAGATAAAAGCAATACATATATTAATATTTCATTTCCATCTTAATAAAATCCACAAAAAATATTGTGAAAGTAATAAAAGTAGATGAAAAATTCAAGAATTTATTCAATCAATATTTTCTGAAGAAATACTTTGAGGTGGCTCTCAGTAGTTCATTTTGGAATCAAAGTACATCGTATATTGCACAGAATGGAAAGCAGACTCTGTTTCCAATTTCCTGAGGTATATTTTTCTTGTCCTCTTAAAAGTCCATATTAAGTCTGCAAGCAGAGGATTGGCAATCATCTGGAAGTACTAAGGCACATCTTTTTAAACTGCCTCCAGAAATTCCTTTTACACTGCTGTCGGCAATATTTTAAATCATGTTATTGACAGCATCTTACTACTCATATTAGTATTTTATTAAATATTGATACCAAGTGGATAAATGTAATTGCAGTAATGCTTCTGCTTTTGGTATGTAATTTTAAAAATGTACTTAAGTACAGCATTTGATCAGAACTTTAAAGGTTTCATTGATTAAATTGAATAAACTTAGATTTAAAAATTATTTAACTTCAGAACAAAATAATTATGTGATTATTATGTATATGTACCCATATACATGTGTGCGCCCACCCGCGCACACACACACAAAATTTCCAGGCAGAAATGTTAACTTTTTCTAACTTGTTTGAAAAAAATCTAATTATCTTGTTCATTTAGAAAAAACAGAATAATTCCAATTGTTCAGGCATAGGTGTATACCCGCTTCCATCATTCTACTTTAGACTATATAGATGGAACTTCCATGCCCTGTAAATCTTTTCAATAGCATATTGCTATTGAAGTTTATTTAATAAATACATTGTATTCTAGTCTGTTTCAACTTCAGAAACAGTCTGGAAGAAGACATTGAATGGCTCATCAGGAAATTTGGCATTTGTCTCCCAACTACTTTTGAAAATGCCATTCCTTTCCTGTTCACCAAAATTGTTTGTTGCTCCCAAGATATTATTATCTGTTTAATAATCATTTTGAAAACACTGCAGGGTTTACTTGTCCCTGGAAAAAGAAACAAAAAAAAAAAGAGAGAAATCAGAAAGATCTATCAGTTTGCGCCTAAGTTTAATGACTCTCTGGTGTTTCAACAGTTTCAGAAAGATTGCTTTAGGATCTGTAAAGAACTTCTGACTATTGTAATATGTCTCACTGCCAGTGGTGGGATTCAATTTTTTTTTATACCGGTTTGGTGGGTGTGGCAGGGAAGGATACTGTAAAATCTCCAGTCAGAGGTGGTATTTGCCGGTTCTCAGAACTACTCAAAATTTCTGCTACCTGTTCTCCAGAACTAGTCAGAACCTGCTGAATACCACCTCTGCTCACTGCCCACAATGATATGATTGCATTTCAGGTTGGTTGGTTTATTGTTTCTATCTCACCAATGAAACAACTTGGCAACTGGTTCACATTTAAGAGTGGCTGTGTTGTCCTGTGGTCATTGTGACATCATTTATGATATTTCTTGCTAGTTTCCACCAGCTTTTGCCTGTTTCTGGCTTTCTAAAATCTGGATGAAAGAACTAGTAAATTGTCAAAAGCAAATTGTGTTTCAAATCATGAAGATTTATTTTATTTTATTCTTATTATTTTTGCCAAAATCACAACAAACCAAAGTTGGGAAGTATAGTGTATCTTTATGTCAGGCAGATAGATGATTTTTTTATTATTCACCTGGTTACTAAGGTAGGGGGTATCATTTGCCATGCTCTTATTCCTTCTACATAGTTTTCCACCTATGTACCAAGATCATTCCCTTAACAAGAAATTAATAAGAAATTTGTATTACAAGAAATTTATATTACAGGATGTTTACAGATTTAGAAAATGTGTATGGATGCTTTTGCATAGGGAGATGAATATTGCATTTGTAATGCAATAGGAACAGAACCAAAACTACACATGAATAAGAATATGGAATGCTTGGTGAATATTTTAACATAAAGCATGGAGCAGAGTATGTGTTGTCTCCGTTGCAGCAAGGAGACCAGGAGTCAATGACTTGGTCCAGCTCTTAATTAGTCCCGAGAACGGCTCGGGTTCTGAGAGGAAAACAGCGGCTTATTATGCCCAAGCCACGGTGGCCGCGACCAATGGCACCGCTTTGAATCTCCCGCGATTAGTTTCCACCAATCGCGGGAGATCCGCAGCAGGCCAATCAGGGCGGCTCGCTCGACCAATCGGATCACTTTGCGCTTTGACCAATCACAGTGCGGCGTTTACAAGAATGTAAATGACCGTACAGAACACCTCTCCCCTCTTGGTTCGGTCCTACGTGACGTAGTCCCATAAATAGGCGGGGCTCCGTACTTGCCTACTGGACCTGCGCAGGTTAGTTGTTGTTTGGCTCCTGGTTCGGTCGGGTTCTCTGTTGCTCTCAGCCTCGTCGAGGGAACCGCCTGGAAGGTGTCGCTGGGCCTCTTGTCGCAGCTCCCTCCCGGTCTACCCGGGCTGGTTTAGCTGCAGTTTTCGCCGCTCCCACCTAGTCTTTCTGGGCTGGTTGGCTGCTTCTTCCTGGTGAGGCTTCGAGCTGGCTGTTAGTCAATAAGTGTTGCTGGTTTCTTTCTATTGGGTTTTGGTTTCCGGGGTATTCCCTCCCCTCTTGGCTTGTATTAAGGGGATTGTCTGTGTTTGATTGCGTGTCGGTTGTGTTTCCTGTGATTGTTCTTGATCTTAATTGATCGATGTGGCGTTTCCACACTCGTCCGTCGGTTGCTTGCAGCCAGTACGAGCGGGGACCTGTCAATTGGGTTATGGTTGCTGGTACCCATAGTGGGTCTCCGGTTAGATTCTTTGTGTAGACGGCGTCTCCTGGTGCAAAGGACTGGTGCTTGCTAGAGGAGTTTGGGGTTTTTCCGGGTTGTATGTGGGGTGCAGTCTGTCGAGTGGGGACCTTATTTTCCTCCCCATTAGTAGCTCTGCCGGGCTTTTGTTCGTTGTCGTGTTCGGGGTTATATGTTGTATAAAAGGCATTTTATTTATTTTTACTTGGATTTCCCCGTGTTCGATTTTTTGGATTATTTTTTTCGTAAATTGAACCATTTGTTCCGCCCTCCCATTGAATACATTAGCCAAATTTGGAAAGTTTCTAAACAATGAGAGGGTTCTAAAGATGTCTGGAGTAAGGTATCTAATTATGTGCTATGGTCTTAATATTTTGAATTATTGCTACAGTTCCTGATGTCATCACTATCTCTAGACCTGCTATGTCAATGGCAAACTCTATAACTGTAAATGGAGTTTTTCTTAGGAGAGAAAAATACAATGTCTCCCTGTATATATTTGGGTATTTTCATAAAGCAATTTGAATGCTACCATTTAACACTATATTTAAATGTTGCTTTTTAATTAAATATTAAGTTAGTCTCTGAACTGTAGCATTGCAGGGAATTACAAGTATCAGACCTGGGAATCGAAAAATAAGGTGGCTTTATTTGCGCAAACAGGTTCAGAGTATTTTAGTGAGAGTCACTTCTGAGCAAATTTCTTATAGAACAGCACATGCCTATATACTTCTTCAGAAGGGGTAAATCACAGAAATATAACTTGTCAGTCATTCATTGGTTACTTGAAACACAGCTTTCCAGAACTTCCGGTTGCAAGGCTTCAGCAGCGGCAGGAATCCGCTTCTCTACAGGTCCCTGCTGCACTTGCCGCTGAGGTACCCCCGATCCAACTGGATTTGGGGGTTGTCGCTGCCCCGAAGAGGTAGCGGAAGACAGAGGAGATCTGGGCAGGGGTCTGGGGATATCGCACCCCCCTTCCCCAGCCGGCTAGACTCCTTTTTCCTGAGGCGGTGGAGTGGCTGTCAGAAATGGCAGCCTCAAAGGAATCTTCAACTGGATAAGACTGTGCAGGAGGAAGACAGAAGGAGAAGTTTTCTTGGCTGGAACGGGACATTAAGTTACTTTTAAAACACCCTGGAAACCTGACTTTCGGATTGATACATTTGTTTCCAAAAGAAGTTGTTACAGTGGCAAAAGTGCTGAAGGAAAGTTCACTCCCATTCCTTACGGAAAAAGCAAATGAGCACAGAAAAGCCTGCTTCTTTAAGGTAAAAACAAGCTCTTTGTTATAAGTGGGACGGAGAGGACTAAAAAAAAAAAATCTTTAAAAATTTGTTGGAGGAGACGCTTTGAAGATTATAAGACCAACAACTAACTGTAATACAGCTTTAAAATATATTTGGGATTTTGCCCCAGGAGGAAAAGTTGTGAAGAGAAGAAAAGGAAATAATTTCTGTCTGTTTGGATTGTTTGAAAACTTTGACATTTGCAAATTACTTTAAGATTAAAAACATCTGGGTTGTTTTTAAAAATTTACAATGGCACCATCTCTGGATCAACTAAAAATGGAATATGAAAAATTAAAAGAAAGAGGACCAAATGGCAAGGATTTATTGGGAGCTGTCTTCCACTTTTTAGAAATGGCGGTTTCTATGTACCAGCAAATACTTGAGAAAGAAGGAGGAGAAGAAGAAGAAGAAGAAGAAAAGGAAGCCCTTTTTAATAGACAAAAAAATTTGATTAAGAAAGAAAATAGGAAGAGAGGAAGGAAAAACGAGAATTTAAGATTCAACAAAACAATCAAGAAAAAGAAAAATAAGGTGAAAAAAAGGTACAATGTTAGAAAGGAATTGAAAAGAGAATTACAACAGAGAGGGGAAGATAAAAAGGTGGAAGTTAGAAGGGGGGGGGGGGGCAAAAAGACCAGACTGGAAAAGAAAGGGAGGGAAAAAAGGAAAAAAGCCACGGTCTGAAACAAAATATCTTTTTTAGAGATAAAGGATAAAGGACAGTGTATAATTTAAGAAAGATTCTGCAAGAGTACATAAGATAGTATTGTAGTATTTGCATTTGAAATAGTGTATTGGAATATTATAAGACTTAACAAACTATTAAAATATTAAAATGTTTTAAAATGATAGATTTCAATATGTAATAAAATATTAAAGAGAATGTGTAAAATGATTAATGCTCAGTTATACTAGTAATTAGAATTAGAATGGAAATTATATACTTAACTATATCATAAGTTTATTTTTATTATTTTTTCAAAATGCAACATGTAGAATGTACTAAGCAGAATCAGGATAGAAATTATGTATTATTTTAAGTGTTACTTTAGGGGAAGGCGTCACACCTTAAAAGTGATTACAGGGGAAATTCTTTGCTAAAGAGAAGAGAAATAGATGATTGAAAAAAAACGGACAAAGATACAAATATAATGATTTTGAAATAAGATGAAATAAACAAAATATAATTAAGAGAGTGAAAAGAAGGGAGAAGTTATATAGAAAATATAGAATGGTTAATAAGATATGAATGGTATATAAGGTGAGCATGAATTTGATTTAGGTCTGTAAAAAAAGATGTAACCCGGGGCTAAGCCACTTTTCAAAAGAAGTTTTATGTTTTGTGTTTTTGTTAGCTATGTTTTGATTGTGAATTAATAAAACCTTGGAGGAATAAAACTAAAGGGAGAGAAATTTGGAAAAGACATGTATAAATGATAATTAAGAAGGTTTTATCTTTTTATGTTTTGTTTTATGTTTTATATTTTTTGAGAGTTTTTGCTTGATTGAGAATTAATAAAACCTTGATAGAAAAAAATATAATTGAATAAAAGTGAAGGGAGAAACAATGAGAAATTTGGAAAAGATATATATGTGTCTAATGGAAATGTGATAATGTGGAACTGTGTCTTAAAAATAATGTTTTATTTGTCTTGTTAAAACTTATAAGTAATTTTTGAGAAAGGAGGTTTTATACTTTGATGTCTTATGTTTTGTTTGTCTTTAAAATCAATAACACTTGTATAAAAAAAAAAGAAACACAGCTTTCCCACTCCCCTGTTGCTAGGCTGGGATGGCTGGATGTCACAAACCCAACTTACTGAACTCCCTAGCTTGTGGTTTTGTTACAAGCGAGACAAGGTATCTTGGCCAATATGACTTTGTGACCGATAGATAATCCTTGTGGTTTGGCTTTTCACACTTCCTTGTTTCTTTCTCTTGCTAATACCACATATTTCACTATCTACAAAACTTGTATCATTATTTCTCTAAAATTAATATAGTTTTATGTCCTGCCTTAGTAGAGGCCTCAACTAATATGACTAGATCAGATAATTTTCTATAGGATGTTAAGTCAAGCACAACTGCAGGTATTGTAAAGTTTACTGGTTTTAAGAAAACATGACATGAAAAGGAATCAGTAGGGGGTGCAAAAGGCTCACTGTTTGAAGACTCAAATCCTTGGTAGGCTGAACACTTAAAAGTAATTTTCTGCTTCACATCACAAATAGAAGGTAAACACATAACCCTACAATCATGCATTGAAATTCTGTATACAGTATTCAGATAAGCGTTCACACCTGCTATAAATGTAAACATATATCTACACCTGCTTGATTATATAGAATAAAGAACATTTAGATTTGTTCATTGGAAGTGGACTTTGAAATGATTTTATTTACATTTCTAATCAAAGCAAAAAGAATATAGAATTATTTGAGCTTTGAAAGAGATAGCTATTTTAGGACTATCAGAAAAAATCCAGATGAACATTAGATGGCAGCAAAAAGTTAAGAGTGTTCTATTTTTCTGGCCTGAATTTTTTTTCAACCCAGATTTGATAATCCTACACTAATGCATTTGTAGAAAGAAAGCCATTGAAAAGATTAAATCAGGCATTAATTTCTCTGATCTGTTTAATTTTCAGCACAAATTGATCTGGCTTAGCTCCTTGATTTAAAAAAGTAAACAATGTCAATAGGATGTGCTTTTTCTGGACCATTTGACTTTTTTTTTTCTTTTTTTCCCTTGTGTAAAGCGGAAAAGACTTACAAATAAGCCTTTTCAAGTTGATAGTTATATTTGAACAAAATAAGATACTTAGGGCTCAGACAGGTAGATATTTTAAAGTAAAATTCAACACTTTTTAGCAGAAAAATAGAATAGCATAAAATATTGTGCTCCCATCAGTAGGCCTTGATTTATCTCAGTATTAAGGCTGGCAAATTACAGCTTTGTTTTGTTTTTTAATGCAATTTAAGGCAAGTGTTTGATGGATTCACCTGGCCTTGCTTCCAATTTCTTTAAGTGTTTCCTGCTAATGAAAAAACAACCATCAACTGGTTTTCAGATAACATACCCATTAATTTTAGAGATCAGATTATCTATATCTACCTATCCATCTGTAATATTTAATTAATTACTTTGGTTTTGGCTATTCTCTAGTCCTGACCCCTTTAAAAGGGTGGTCTCAGACTTAAGAGCACTATCGTTTTATGTCCAATGAATGAACGCTATGTAGCCTTCCTCTTTCCCATAACTATTGTCTATTTTGTAGACTCTTCTGCTACTTTCATTCTTTTGCCTATTTTTTAGTTCTTAGTTTAAAAGCTTTGCTTGGCTACAAATCAGATTTCTGCTGATTCAACCTGTTACTTTTTTTTTTTTTTTGCCTGTGGCACTATATTGTCCAAAGAGAAAGGAAAACAGTACACTCATCAGTTGTTTAATAAGAGAAAGCAATTGCAATAGCAGATCAATCTCTTTAAAGGCTGTCAACCGACCATATTGCTGGAAGAAGACTGTTGAAAAATGTTAGTTAAATCTAATACACGGTTTAATTTTCACATTATTTAGAAAGAGGGAGCAATAAACTTTAGTTATACTATCCATTTTCAAATATATTTAAGGTCTTTCATTAGACAAAAGGATAGCATAATCCTTTGAAATGTAAATCAAGCATCTGCTGATTCCCCCTTTGAAGTATATATGGGAATGAATAAATTGGAGGGGGAGGGAAGCTCCCAATAAAATAAGAACATCATTGACAAAAATTAAGAGCTGAAATCTCATTCAGATCTTTCAGTTCAGACTACTCCAAAGCAGCTGCCCATAAGAGATTTAATATTAAATTAGAATAAATAATTCCTATAATCCCTTTGCCGAAGACAGGTTTTGATGTTTGTATAGAGTTTTGAGTTTGTTTAATCTATTACTATGCCCAGCTTGTTGGTTGTGCCATAATAGCAATAGCAATAGCATTTAGACTTATATTCTGCTTTACAGTGCTTTACAGCCCTCTCTAAGTGGTTTACAGAGTCAGCATATTGCCACCAACAATCTGGGTGTTCATTTTACTCACCTCAGAAAGATGAAAGGCTGAGTCAACCTTGAGCCTGGTGAGATTTAAACTGCCAAATTGCAGGCAGCTGTCAGTCAGCAGAAATAGCCTGCCAGTACTGCACTCTAAACACTGCACCACCGTGGCTCATAAACCAATTAGCTACTAAAAAAAGCATTTTCTTGCATATTGGAATTAATGGTAGAAGGTTTTGTTTTGTTCTCTGATGAGTTGTGGAATATCAATCAAATTGAATCAATATATGTATCATGGTGTTGAATATTCCTTGAAAAAGTTGGTATGTTTGGTATACTAGAACAACTTAAATAATATTTCATTACAGAAGAATTTAATTTTCAGAATGTTTTCCAATTCTAAAACTTAATCATGAATTTTAATTTAACTGGCAATGTGAAATAAAGAAAAAGAAAAGGGAAGAAGGAAAATATTCTATTCTATTGTGTTGATATGTAGCTGGAACATTCTAACACATTATTTTCCACTCCAATATTCATTGAAAGAAATTGGGAGATTCCTGGAAAATATTGGAAAGTCTACTCACAAATTACTATATTAATTTCAAAGAAAAGGTATTTAGTTATATAAAAATCCATTACTTCTTTAAATTTTAGCAGCCTATCACCCTGGGTATACATAACTTAGAAAGTATCATTTGGTATAATATAAATATAGCCTAGCAATTCAAATACTTAAAAGTAGTATTATTAGTCCAATTGGTATGACTACCAATTAGGCCCAAAATATTTCTTTTTAGAAATTAAACACTGAAAGTTAGCACATCAAGATTCTCATCTGCGCTTTTACACGATTAATGTGAGCAGTATTATTATTTAAGTGTCACTTCTAGTTGTCATGGCTGTCTATTCTGTCTATATGGAGATATGCCAGTTTTAAATAATCACCAAGAATGTAAAGATAAGGTAAAAAAGAAAGAAAGAGTCAAATATGTAAAAACATGAAGAAATAACAACCTAATAGAATTATAATGCAAGAACAGCTAACATAATGAATACTTTTTTCATTATAGATTGAGCCAACTATAGTAGTAGTGGTATTAAAATAAAGTACTTTAAAAAAGAAATATGGCAAACTACAGAAGAATCTGTAAACATAACCAAATTATTTCAGAAAATCTGATCATGCAGTGATTAATAGATTAGAAGAGGCAAATCTACGTGGCAAAACTAACAAAAAGATTTAACAGAGTGTGTAAACATTCATATAACATTTGATTTCACATGTTAGCAAAATGATCTTTAGGTTGATACAGCAGAGATAAGAGCTTTACATGGAAAAAGAGATGCCAGATTTCAAATTGATTTTAAAAAATTCTGAGGAACAAAGGCTATTATTACTGCATGCTGGATAATTGAGAAAGCCAATGAATATTAAAAAGAAGTCAAAATGGGCTTCATTGATTGTAGATCTTTGATTGTGTAAACTATCAAACTATGGAATAGTCTTAGGAAAATGGAAATACCAGAGCATCTCATTGTCCCCATACAAAACCTAAAAACCTATTTGGAAGCCATAGTCTGGATGGAACATAGTTAAACTGTCTTCAGATCAACAAAAGAAAGAGACAAGGCGGTATATTTAGTTTATTAATTCAAACTATATGCTGAATATATATTTAGGGCACTTGGATTAAAAGATAAGTGTGCCTTTAAATACTTAAGGTAAAAATATTTACAACCCACACCATACTGGTGACACTATGCTGATAACTGAAAATGCAAATGTCTGGAAATTGTATTAAAATAAAAGTCTACAGGCACAGTGAAAAAATAGGACCAAGAAGAAATACAAAGAAGACTAAACTAATGACAGCAGGTACAAAAAACAGCTTTAAAACAAATAATGAAGAGACTGGAGTAGTGGGAAATTTCTGTGGGTTTGATTTTTTTTAGAAACAACTATCAACGGTAAAGGAAATGGCAATCAAATATATGCTTCAAACTATTGATAGATGGAATAGCAATAAAAACCATAGAATATCTATTCAGATGTCATGATATTTCTATGCCTACAGAGATCAGAATCATGCAGGCAGTTGTTTTCCCTGTGACATTATAGAAGCGAAAAGTTGGCCTTAAAAGAAGCATGATAGAAAAATGTATCATAGAACAAATCAAACTCAGAATTTTCAGGTTGAGACAGAAATGACTAGGCTCAAATTATATTTTGTATATATTGTGTGAGGACCATTGTTGTTTTGAGAAAGCTCAAGAAAAGAGAAAAAGAAGATAATTACAAGTAAGGTGGATGGAAGTAATTGCAGTGATGTTTGGTACACCAAGTTAGAGACAGAGTTTTCTGGAGAAAATCTAAATTGTGTGATTGCGAAGAATAGATATAGACTCAGTGGTATAGAATTAAATCAAATCAAATATATTGATAGCCATTACATTTAGCAGCAATCTTAGAATTATAGGATAGCTACTGTCTTCTGTTAAGGGTAACTTGTATAGATTCATTAAAAAAAATCTGATAGCTATTTCTTTTTCTTCAAACTATATTCTGCAAATTATCAGTTTATAATCTATGCTAAGATTTTAATTTAAATAAAGATTTAAAGTTAAACTGAAGTGTTTCAAACATAACTTCTCCAAATGCAAAGGCAGTAGAATATATATAGTTTGGGATTTAAACTAATTTGCTGTTTTTTCATTAATTTGTAGAGGATATTCTTTTTTCACATATACTTCTACATGTTTCACAAATACAACATTGTTTCTGATTATATTATTTTTCAATTTCTTCTGCTTTATTGGATGAAGTTATGAACTCTTCAATAGGCTTCACTTCAAACTCTGATTGTGTTAATTTCTCTCCCAATTAAAAATATCAGCCAGTTTTAGAATATTGAATATTCCTTCCCTAAGAGGTGATCATTGTGGAAAATATTAAGAAGGAAATTTGATCTTTTTTTAAAAAAAATGGTATTCTATTAATGTGTTACATCTCTGGGATACATTTAAGGCATTTAAAAGCATCAATCAAGAGATCCATTACTGCTTTTATCTCAGAAAAAAAGGGACTTAGATACTTTAATCTTATGCCATTAGAAAGCATGATTAAAGATTCAGTCTTGTTATATACTAGAAATCCCACAAATGAATCATATCAAGCATTGATAGCAGCAAAGCTTAAACTGAGACTTCTACTTTGAGAAATGTATTAACTAGAAATATTGGGCGTTATGTGAAGAAAGTTGCATGAATGAGAAAAAGCTACATTTTACCTGGACTTCAGGCCAATGATGGACTATTATAAACTAAACAGAATAATTAATCATTAGTTTTGTAATTTTTATACTGATTTTTAAAACTACAAAAACCTAAAACCAAACAACAAACTAATTTCTTGGGGAATATTGACAGAACAATTCCCAGAAAGATAAAATAAATTGGCACAACCCCAGAAATCACAGAAACACAGGAATCTATAAAACAGGGGAAAGCTCATAGACTGGATTGACCTCTAGCTGAGTGGTACAACACCTTTATAGGTCTATTTTCACATGATGTATATTGTTGGGAGTCTATAATCAAAGTTGTAAAATGTCATATTTTCTTTATCCTATTATATTATAGTACATTTATAATGTGAAAAAGAGCCCCCCAATAAATAAGGTATAGACCAATGTCTTTGTTTAATGTGGATGCTAAATATTAAGTGAAAGCAAGGCAGGAAGCTTCAGAATATATTTCCATCAATAATATACCTCTTCTCTATCTGGATTTATAAAAAATAGACAAGCATCTAACAATGTTCACCTAATGATTGGTATGATGGACACTGACATATATATCAATTGGAATGAATTGTTCTATTTCTGCTAGATGCTGGAAAAATCCTTTGATGTGGTTCAGATTGAATATATGTTTATGTTTATTTATCTGTATTCCTCCATTATTTTTACAAGTAACCCAAGGCAGCAAACATTTAGAGCTCACTTTCATTCTCCTATTTGAAGCTTGTTCTAAGATGTGGATTTCCGCCATATTTTGTCCATTTTGTAAGGATTATAAAAAATAAATGAAAGTCAGCATTTGTAGGAGATGACTCAGCTGAGCCTGAGGGAAGGGTCAAGCATTTCATCAATCTTGAGTTTATTTGAACCCCCAAGATATCTAAATCCATCCCATCTTGAATTCTAGTGATTCTTATTTCCTGCAAATTTGCTTTAACTGTCAATGGTTCAGATTCTTCTAGAGGGCAATAAACCTGTATTCATTTGAACTGCCTTGCTTCCTGGTTTCTTCCACCTGACAGCAATTCTTATTTACCTGAATTGTGAAATGAAGATCTGGAATAACCAGTTCTAGGGTTTCAATGAGTCAGATGTTGAAAAATGTGGAGTATATTTATTGTTTCAAAAAGTAATTAATTCAGCAACAATATTTTGTGTCTATCAGATTTTTCAGATATTTATGTTTGCAAGGAGATGGACATCAGATATTATGTTAGCGTAATAAGAATTTGAAGGGTTTTCTTTTTAAAGTGATGTGATCTTGCCCAGCTATGGGTTTGTTTTGCTTTCAAATTGCTTCATATGTCAATACATTTTTTAGAAGAAATATTATGGCTAAGGATCTTAATGTGACATGGAACTATATTCTTAAAAATGAAATTTATCATCTTGGAATAGCTTTGGCTCAATGAAGCCTGGGGCATAACCAAAGAGGAAAATCTTATATAATGAAAGAATCTGATTTTAAGGAATGGATCCAGAACAAGAGCTTGTAATCTTTATTCAAAATATATGAGTAGTGTTACATTTAATGAATAAGCTTAAAAATTCAATTAATCTTATATTATTTGTGTTATTATATGTATCATTTTTCTGTAATTGGATCTCTTTTTGCCACATTTACTTTATTTTAATCACTAAAATATATTTAGGAGGAATTTTTATTGTGTATTTGTTATGTTTTTTTCCTTTATGAGATAGTTGTTTCTATTAGACTATACATAAAAAAGAGAACTATAGCTACTTATATGTAATCATTATCAGGAGAAACATAATATATTTCAGCTTCGGACTAATATCATTTTATTAGCACATTAACTTATGAAGCAAAGGAGAAGACCAAAAATGCATGTTTTATTACTACTATTGCAATAATCAACCAGAGAATGGTGTTGCCTAGCAACTCTTTGCTCCTCAGCTTTGGCTGGAATGCATGAGTACAGGAAGAATATTTTGAATCTCAAACTCTTCTCAGGTTTCTTAGGATCTACATCTTCCTGTATATAGTCTGGGGCTCAAGTGTTGGAAATTCATGCATATCTCTGTGCATCAATTTTGCAACTAGACTAGTGGGATTTGCAAGAGGAGCAAACCCACTCTCCTTTAAAGGCAGCATGGATTTTACTGCTGTTTAGATACAATATATGTGTTCCTAGTTTATGATATATGCTCAGGGTAATGAATAAATTATAACTTAATAGTTTACAAAAAAATTGCAGTATTTTATAACCAAAGAAGAGATATTAAATTTTGAGTATTTTTTTCCAAGATACTCTCAGCATATGCCTATTGAGTTCTATGCTGAATATTAACTTTGGATTTTTCAACAGCTCTTTTCAATCTAATGATTTTTAAAAACAAATTGTTATTTGTTTATCCTCTGTTTATTTCAATACTCTGAACAATAATACATTACATAGTAAAAATGGACTTCTTGAGCATCAGAGTTCAAAATAAAGTAAATGAGTAATTCTTTGTGTACTATAGCAGTGGTCGCCAACTGGAGGGCTGGGGACCACTGGTGGTCCACGAGAAAATTTTGGTGGTCTGCAGGGAAATGTCTCCCCCAAAGCAATTAATCCAGGCTGCACGGAACACAAGGCTGTGTCGCCCACATGGCCCAACCACCTGCTGGCCCCCACCCTTTGGCTGAGCGCAAACCTTACCTTGAGTAGAGCCACACAAGCTGGAACTGGAAGGTAAGACCAATGGCGGGGGAGGGAAATCCACCCCAGGATGGCTTGTTGACATTGGTGGGAAAGTCTGTCCCATATCCCAGAGCAGCAGTAGTCACAAGACTGGCCCTTTGATCATCCCAGAGCAGCTCCTCCAGTCCATGTCAGGCTGGTGCACCCAGGTGGAGGAGCAGCTGCTCCAGGATGACCAAAGGGCCAGTCCTGTAACTACTGCAGCTCTGGAATATGGGACTGACTTTCCCACCAATGTCATCAAGCCACGTCAGTCAAAATTCATATTAATGGTCCGCGGGATTTAAAATTATGAGTTTGGTGGTCCCTGAGATCCAAAAGGTTGGTGACCCCTGTACTATACTATAGCTATATAAATTTAGAATACATGGATGGAGGGATGGATGGATGGATGGATGGATGGATGGATGGACGGACAGGAAAGTTGAAGTGCCATTGAGATACCCAGTCATCTACTTTCATATAAGAATACATTTGTATTTCATTCAGAAGCATACTTCATTGAATCCAATTTTCTTTAGTTTCTCTGTGTGTGTGTCTATCTCCACAAACATAAACAGATATACTATTTTTCTGTAAGAAATATTAATTGCAAAGTTATAAGATGTATATTTAATATTAGATTAATTATATTGTTATTTCATATAAAAATGTCACACTATGTATATGAGACATATACAGCACAGTCTGCACACAAATACAGCACTGTCTGTTCAGGAATATAAGCCTTGTTTAAACTCAGTTAATCATGCTGTCTAGCATTACCAGTTTTATCTATAGCTGGTGAAGGATGGCTGATGGCCAATAATATCAGAAATTAATTGATTGTTTCTACAGTAGTAATATTATGCATGAACTGTTTATAATAAAAGATATATGAGAAGAAAGGCCATCATCCAAGCTAAACTGTGATACAAATATCCATTTTCTTTTTGTTTTGTAATAATTTTCAATGCTCTTATTACATAAGACTGAAGTTTTCCTGCCCTTTGTTTATGCTTTAAAAAAAAAAGTTTAATTAGATTTCTGGTGAGGACTTTAGTATGAAAATGCAATAGTTTAATTTGATATGTATTTTTTTTTAAAAAATCATACTTTTAGACAAAGAAATTACAAACATATAAGAATTTCATGAAAATTGGACTGAATCTGCTTAGATACAATATGGAATTTCAGGACTGCAAGCTAAATTGGGAAAACAAATAATCATTTTTGTGTGTGATTGCCAAGGAAACTACACTGATCTTTCCATGAAGTTACCAGGAGAGTCGAACTCAACTCCCTAGTCCCAAAAGAGCCTTTCTTTTTTTATGACTAGTAATGGTAGAAAAAATTCTTCCTACACTTACCAAATTACTTACCAAATACCTACACTTACCAACTTACCAAATACACAAAAGATAAAATATTTGAATCACAAATTCTGCACTTTCACAATGCTTACATCTGACTTATGCTTTGAAGAATGCTCAGAAAGAAGATGTGAATAAATTGCATTATGCTAGAGAAAACATATTTATAAAAAGTATGCATGCTTGAACATTTGTAAGTATGGGCATACATGTATGTATATAAACATTCTTGTTTTCTTAAATATCAATTTCCATATGGAGCAAAACCACACTTCAAACAAAATGTGTTTTAAAAGAATTAAGCAATAAAATGAGTAAATGTTGAAATAACAAATTTGTTATCTTTTATGTGTGTGTAATTAGACTTAAGAAGCACAGTTCTAAGCTAAGTTAAATAAGTCTGAGAATTAATTCTTCAGTCAGTTTTTGAAAGATAATTCTGCTGGGTTAAACTACTGAAAGCTACAAAGCTAATTAAAATCAGGCATCAGATTCTTATGTATTGCTTTCGATTTGCCATTCATGGAACTTAAAACTTTTTCTTTTTAAAATGCTTCCAAATGATGCTTTGACATAATTTAGACAGGAAAAAAAATGACTTTACTATATTTTTGCACATGATCTGGAAAAATGGGAAACAAAAGAAAAATTTCAACACTATTTTCCATTTTCCCTATTATCCTTTCATTTGCCATTATCTTCATTCACTAAGTTCCATTTTCTTTCATCTGTCCAGATAAGGACATTTGTGCTCAGAAGTTGTTTTCTGCATGCATAAATATAATTTGCTGGAGGTAATGTACTCAGGGACTCATCCAAATGTAGCTTTGTGTAGACATCTCTGCTTTAACTTTAGTGGGGTTGATGTTTTAACATATGTGTTTCTAACATATTGTTTCTGATCCAACAAGAAATCAAATGGACATGCTGGCTTAATGGAATCAATTTTGGAAATGCTCCAGAATGCCTCCTAGAACAAAGGAACAAAGCTGGTTTATAAGTATAGAATTAAATTTGGGATGGGAGGGGGGGTAATTTATCTTGCCACCCAACCCTCCTGTAAACCACATGATCAGATGAATAAAATATTCAGAGGCAATGCAATCAGTCTTCACTGGATGTATCAACAGCGCTCCATTTGAAAAATGGAAATAACCTTTTCTTCAATTTGGGGAGAATTTAGGGTTGTAGGTTAAGGAAGCACCACATAACACTTGAGGTAGAGCTCAGGCTTAGAAATAGGTTTGGGAAGTTATTTCATATCTGTAAATCCCTGTTATAGAGTTTCTACTATAGTTTTCAATACTTACTGAAGATTGTGCTTTCAGTTTTCAGTGATCATGATTGGTAGCTGCATAAAGAGACTTGTCAGCAGTGTGTGGTCTTAGAAATATAGATTGCCCATTGTGAGTTTAAATTGTAAAAAAAAAAGTTCAGCAGTATGGGGGCAGCATGGTGGCTCAGTGGTTAATATGCTGGGCTTCTGTTGGCTGGAAATCCAGCAACCCAGATTTAAGACCCAAGTACCACATGATGAGGTGAGCTCCCACCCTCGCCCCAGCTGCTGCCAACCTAGCAGTTTGAAAGAGTGCAAATGTGAGTAAATAAATACGGTGTTTCTCCAACAATACGGCCTCCACCAATAGGAAGGCCCAGCATGTTTTCTAAGCATAAAATCAAATTAAGCCCTTCCCCCCAAATTTAGGCCTATTTTAAAACATGCAAAATAAGGGGGAAGGGCGGGGGGACTTGCCGTTAGGAGCGCCCTGTGGGCAGCAATTCCTCGCCACCACCTGCTCCTAATGGGCAATCATGGCAGAGCGTGGAGAGCTCCCTAATCCTGCAAAGCACCTTTGCAGCAGACCCAAGACCGTCAGCATCCCCCACTGTTGATTTCCCTTCTGTCCATGCTGCCACCACGTTTGGAGCTGTCGCTTCCGTGTTTGGAGTGCTGCTGCCATTTGGGGTGCCGCCGCCATTTGGAGCACCGTCGCCACGTTTGGAGCTGCCGCTTCCGTGTTTGGAGTGCCGCTGTCATTTGGAGTGCCGCCACCATTTGGAGCACCGCCGTCATGTTTGGAGCTGCCACTTCTGCATTTTGAGCTGCCACCGCGTTTCGAGCTGCCACTTCTGCGTTTGGATTCCCACCGCTGTTCGGAGCACTGCTGCTGTTTGAAGCACCACCACCATTTGGAGTGCCGTCGCCACTCCAAACATGTGGCAGCTCAAAATGCAGAAGTGGCAGCTCCAAACATGATGGCAGTGCTCCAAATGGTGGCGGCACTCCAAATGGCAGCGGCACTTGAAACATGGAAGTGGCAGCTCCAAATGTGGTGGTGGTGCTCCAAATGGCAGTGGCACTCCAAATGGCAGCGGCACTCCAAACATGGAAGCAGCAGTTCCAAACATGGTGGTGGTGCTCCAAATGGTGACAGCACTCCAAATGGCAGCACCACTCCAAACATGGAAGCAGCAACTCCAAATGTGGCAGCGGTGCTCCAAATGGTGGCGGCACTCCAAATGGCTGTGGCACTCCAAACACGGAAGCGGCAGCTCCAAATGTGGCGGTGGCATGGGCAGAAGGGAAATCAACAGCGGTGGGTGCCAAAAGTCTTGGGTCTGCAGCAAAGGTGTTTGGTGGGAGTAGGGAGCTCTCTGCACTTCGCCATGATCACCCGTTAGGAGCGGCTGGTGGCAAGGCTGCCCGCGGGGTGTTCTAGATGAGGATGCAAGGGGGGGGATTAAGTCACTCCCGAAAAGATGGCCTAGCTGTTTTTTCGGGGCTCAAAAAAAAAATAAGGCTCGGCCTCATTTTGTGAGAAACATGATAGGTACCACTTTAGCGGGAAGGTAATAGCGCTCCATGATGTCATGCTGAGTACATGACCAGGGAAATGTCTTCGGACAGGATTGGGTCAATGACCTTGAGACAGAGATGAGCACTGCCCCTATAGTCAGCAATGACTAACAGAAAAAAATCTCCCCCCCTTCTTTATTTTAGCCGTATGAGAGATTTAACTGATATGACATCCCTCACTGGTCATTCACTAGTCAAGCTTTTAGCTTCAGTTCATAATTGTAAATTATGGTTTTTGCATCACCAATATGCCCAGAGACAGACTGGGATGCAGGGTAGCTGGAATTTTGAAGTAAGATTCTATTGTTGTCCTAGTTGAAACTAAGGCACTCTTTTAGCTGATATTGACAACTCTTACCAAGAAATTCACTGCCATAAATTTTATGTTATCCCTCAAAACCCACTATCAAATGTTTCTAACATATTTAGACTTCATTTTCCAAAACTGTTTTTGTATATCAAAGTGCTGGGAGGGGAATAGGTGGAATTATATAATGAGCAAAAGATAATTTACTCTTCATTGGCTGCATTGCCAATGCTTTATTTTCAAAATGAAAGATATCAATACCCTATAGTGCCAAATGCTAGCTATGAAGCTTTGGGTTTTATAATCAGAAATTCCCTTTCTACATTTACATTGGAATGGGTGATAATTTTCAGATTCAGATGTTCTGAATTGCTATATAAACATGGCTGCCAACTCTCACGCAATCAGCGTGAGACTCACGCAATTCAACCAATTTTGACTGTCTCACTCTGATAAACGAAATCTCACGCTAAACCCCCAAAATGGAATGTACAAAAATAAATATATCTCTACATTCTCTGATATTCCGAATATCGATATGCCCAAGCCCAAAGTTTCGAGAAGTGAAGCCTCCGATCCTGGGCAGCTTCAGAGGGCGAACAGAGCATGTGCGAGAGGACGTTGCCCGCATTGATTTCTGTACTGGGGTGAGGAGAGAATTCCACGCTGCAGGAAGCGGTTGCTCCTTTCCGCTCTAGGATGTCACAACTCTCTGGGCTTAACCCTTGCGCTGCACTCTGCTCTGGCAGGCGGAGATGAGAGAGACGAACTCTCTATCCCCCATGAAGTATGACTACAGGGCATCCCTGGGCCTTTCTCGAGAGCTGAGCTCCCATCATCCCCTCCCCGCACCCGTCTGGTCTCAAGGCCGCTGGGATTGGGGCGCAAAGGCGCGTCCCTCTCCGGCCTCCCTCTCGCAAGGGGAGCTGCCGTGGCTGGCCTCTTGCGCGCCTCGGCTTCTCTCGCTCCCCAGCCTGATGGGAAGTCCCTGGAGAGGGAGGGGGAAGAGGGGGGGAGAGCTCCTTCCCGGGTACATTGTGTCCCTCCCCCCGCCCTTTGCACCTAGATATGCGCCCCCCCAGCCTCCCCTGGGTCCAAGAGGCTGCAAGAGGGTCTGGCAGGGAGGAGCCTCTCCAGGAAGGGGGTCCCGCCAGAGGGCAGGCTGGAGCGGGGCGGGGGGGCTCGCAAGGAGGGGGGGTTCCTGTCCCCTCCGAGCCCCAATCGCAGCCGGTGCAGGAGTTTCTCTCTTTTTAGGCTTCTTTCCCCACTTGATGCCAGGAACGTTTGGATGCTCTTTGGGAGCCCCTGGGAAGGAATCTCGCCTTGAGGGGTCTCCCCACAAATGCCAAGCAAAGGGGGGGGAGTGGCCACTGTCCTCTCCTCTCCTCCCCCAGACAATCCAGGACTTCCCTGCAGGGGAGCAGCTGATGGCAGCATTGCTGGGGGTCCCATGCACAGACTGGGAGGGGGGCGTTTGGGGAGTGAAGGACACCAGCCTCCCCCCCCCCATTCTGTGTGTGTGTGTGTGTGTGTGTGTCCATCTGCCTGCCTGGCCCTTTCCGACCCTTCAGCTGGACTGTGAGGCTGGTGGGTCCAAGACTCAGCCTGGATCCCCCTCCCCTCCGCAGGTGGGAGGCCCAGAGGGTGGGAGAGGGCTGGGAAGGGCCGTTTCTGCCCAGCTCCAAGGCCGGGAACCCTGGCAAGGCCCCCTCCACCCCCGGGGCCATGTGAGGGAGGCTTCTGTGGCCCTGAAGAGGCAGCCTGGAGGGGCCGGATCCCAGGCACTTGGGACGCCCCTCTCAGCCAGGGACCCTGGAGGAGGAGGAGAGCCGGAGCAGCCCAAAGGGACGGAGCAGATGGGCAGAGGCCCAAGAATGTGGACCCTTTCCGGCCAAGTTGGTCAGTGAACTGCATTATTAATATCTTACAAATCCGGTTCAAGTACATTGGTGCTGCTTGCATGTATGTATGTATGTATATGTCCAAATCATGACTAAAGTATGCATCAGATTGCACCATTTAAAATGTAAAATTGTCAAAGCTCCCTACCGTGGAAGGGGGGGCACCCCCCTTCCACACCATCCCCCCCTCGGTCGCTCCGCTCCCTCGCAGTGTCTCACTCCGAACTATCACTCAAGGTTGGCAGCCCTGTATAAATCAGTTCAGATTTGTGTGTCAATTACATTTTTGTTTTCCCCTCCAAATTCTGTTACATTGTTTATATCTCAAAATATGTGTAAACTTCAAATAAAACTGTTAGAAAATGCATATTATAGAGCAGTACCTGCACAAATAAAATGCATATATTAAAAATTAGGAAATGTAAAGAATGCAGATATTCAACAATATATATGATAAATGTGGAATCAAGTAAATCCTCATGAAACTGCATATACCTTTGCGTTCATTTATTTTTTAAAAAATACACAAATTGTGGAAATAGAGTGAGCTTAAAACAGGAAAAGTAGAAAATTAAGCAAAACTATAACATTATAGTTTCATCGATAGTGGTGTCAGCCAAGCTTTAAAGAGAAGTTTTAAATAAAATTATATTATTCAATTATATCCAGGGGTGGGATTCAGAATTTTTAATAATCGGTTCTGTGGGCATGGCTTAGGTGGTGGGAATGGCTTGGTGGTCATGTGACTGGGTGGATATGTCTTGGTAGTCATGTTATTGGCTGGGTGTGGCCAACTCAATATCACTCACATCGAGGCACGTATCTCCTCGCCTGGCTTCTCATGACTGTGGGGATGCTGCAACAGTCGTGTGAAAAATGGTCATAAGTCACTTTTTTCAGTACCTTTGTAACTTTGAATGGTCACTCCACACAAGCAAAGTACCAGCAAAGGAGGGGAAAAAATCTCCAGAGACGTTCCTGAGACAGGAAGTTTAGTCCTGCCAAGAATGTAATAAGGGTTAAGAGGCAGTTTTTGTAAGCAACATCAGAATGTTTTCTTCCTGCCTTCCTTACAGGATTAGGCCAGTAATTTATTCTAACAACCGGTTCTCTGAACTGCTTAGAATGTTAACAACTGGTTCTAGCAAATAGGTGCGAACTGGTAGAATCCCACCCCCTGATTATATCTTGATCCTATATTTTGTTTGTCTTTGATCAAAAAAAAAGTAGTCTCAGTGATGAAAATAGATAATTTTTACTGAGTTGGTGTTCAAATTCAACTTCACTGAGGGCAAGACAGGTTGAGGATAAATATGAAGATTACATTGCATTTAAATTTGGACCCACAATACACTTTTCTTCTCCATAGGGAAACATCTATTGCACAACACTTTCCATTATTCTGAAAGCACAATACGAATGCTTTAGCAAGGCCTTGGTTAACTCTTCTACTGTAGTTGAATAATACATTATTACTTTTCCACCTTACCATCTTGAGTTCTGTAAATGGTATATATCATATTTCCCTTCAGCTCTACTGCCAAGGTTTTTAGACAGCTGCCTTGATTGCATGAAAAATGTGTATCAAATCTAATCTCTGCTGTACTTGAAATTTTTTTAAAAATACTACCATGCTATGTTTTTTTTCAAATATATTATAACAGTCTGTTGTAAAAGTGCCTTTTACTGTATTTTATTAGAGACATAAAATATGGAAATCAAAATGTTTTATTCAGTTCTTTGAAAATTTTACATACTCAACATTGAGACACTCATATGACAGGCTGTACGCAGGGAAATAAATCATTTGAATAAATATTCATATGAATGTTAAAATATATTATAAAGTATGCTATATTTGCAATCATTGTAGTTTATACTTTAAAGCCATGCCTGTTTTATAAACTTTTTACACCTAGTATAGTAGTGTAAAGCCACTGAGAGAAAACATAACCATGGATTGGTTAAAACTTTCTATGAGTATGGTATTGCAAAAAGCACTCTAACTCAATGTCCACTATCTAAAATATCACTTACCATTAGGAGCATGTTTTGTCATACTTATACAGCTAGTCTTCAACTTTCGACCACAATTGAGCCCAAAATTCATGTTGCTAAGTGAGACATTTGTTTAGTGAGTTTGGCCCCATTTTGCGAACTTTCTTTCCACAATTGTTAAGTGAATTGCTACAATTGTTAAGTTAGTAACACAGTATTTAAAGGAATCTGGCTTTCCCATTGATTTTGCTTGTCAAGAGGTTGCAAAAGGGGACCACATAACTTTGGGAGACTGCAACTGTCAGAAATATGAGTCTGGCCAAGCATCTGAATTTTGATCACATTAGCCATGGAGATGCTGCAACAGTCATAAGTTTAGAAAAATGGTCATAAGTCACTTTTTTCAGTGTCATTGTAGCTTCAAACAGTCTCTCAATGAAGTGTTGTAAGTTGAGGACTACTTGTATAACAAAAAAAATGAATAAATATATCTACAAATGAAGCAAAAATGGAGCTATTAACAGTTTAGCGCAGGTGTATCAAACTCCCACCATCAGGACATTCTCATGTTATGTATCATGACTTTTTCCCCCTTTGCTAAACCAGATGTGGACATGGCCAGTGCATGATACACCCAGCCCACAGACCGCAAGTTTGACAGCCCTGGTTTAGAGGTTATAAATTTGGTATAATTCCATGTGCCATTGAATGTATGTTATGTATAAAAAGGATTTGATGAGTGAATGCTAATCCACATGTTTTTCCAATGTGCAAAGGCTCTGAAATGGGTTGGGCTTTCAGACAATATTGGTCCTTGGGAATTTTTCTTCATGTTTTCTTTTCTATTTTTTTTTTAAATCCCAGAAAAAAAGAAAAAAACAGAGCACGATGAAGTTTACTGTTCCTTTATTCAAGAAGATCAAAGTAGAGCTTGGGTTATGACCCTTGCAATGCCTTCAGCAATAGTACTATTCTGGTTAGGAATGTCTTCAAAAAATGGACACTCATCAGTCATTTCTTTCATTCTTTCATTCTTTTTTAATGTTTAACATTTTTTATTGAGCTATAATTTATTATAAGATATAAAATACAAAAGTAAATAGAAAAGCAGTGGGGAGGAAGAGGGGAAAAAGAAATAAGGATAAGAAATAAGAAATAAGAAATAAGAAATAAGAAAAAGAAGCATTGACTTCCAACTCTCTCTGTTACAGAAAAATGAGGCATTAGCACCAATTCACAACTTTTTGCTTTTCCATAATAATATAAACATGCCATTTCTTTAAAGATCTATCAATCTATTTGGTAAAACCCAAAATCAAAGACTCTTTTCTACTTAAAGCATGAAGTTCAGAAGCAGTCTACATGTAGAAATAAAAGGACTTGTATTCTTTTCTTTAATCAAAACAGTCAATTTTGCCATTTCAGTCAACTCTATCAACTTCTGCAAGCAATTTCATTCTTCAAAACAAGAGTAAAGAAAGGTGAGAATTATGTTATGTTAGAGATAATAATAATTACATAAACTTGTAAACATCAAAATTCATTAAAACTATAATGTTTAAACATTTGGAAAACTTATATTATCATTGTCAGAAAGTATACTACACATATTTCTGTCTACTTTTTTACACATTGTCATGGTTGCATATTTTTCTACTACAAATTTTGGATTCTGTTTTGAAGATCTCAGACATATTCATAGTTTCTGCTTTGATTTATAGTTAAATCAGTTATTTCCACTAGCTGATCTAACTTCTCTAAGTCTGTTTCATACACTATAGATCTGTTTTTATTTTATCTTTTATTTATTTTACATTTCGATCTAGCCACTTTCAAATTCATCCAAATGTCTGTACAAAATAGTTTAACTCTGAAACTCTTTGAAATTTAAGAATATTAAGAATGTAGAGTCATATAGTTCATTTATATTCAAGTGAATATTAAAAAGAAGTCTAAAGTCACTGTAATCTTCAATTAATATTGTATGAAGTAGAGATGATAAATCCATGTTCTGCACTCATGATTTTATATTTGTTTGAAAAGAAATGCCACTGCATATATTTATATCTATTATTGAATATAGGAAAATCTACATATAAATTTGAATGGTCATTCACCTTCAATCACCTACTGCTGTATATTTCTTGTTTGCTATTTAATTTTTAAGTTATAGTCCAGCTTTTCTTTGACAGTAGAGAAACCATTTAAATTGTAGGAGATAAATTTTTTTGTCATGTAGCATTTAGCAATAGCATTTAGACTTGTATACTGCTTCACAGTGCTTTACAGCCCTCTCTAAGCGGTTTACACAGTCAGCATACTGTCCCCATCAATCTGGGCCCCTATTTTATCAACCTCAGAAGGATGGAAGGCTGAGTCAACCTGGAGCCTGATGGGATTCAAATTGCCAAATTGCAGACAGACAGCAGTCAGCAGAAGTAGCCTGAAGTACTGCATTCTAACCACTGCACCACCACAGCTCTTTATTTATTATTTGATAAGGCTGGAAACCTAAACAACATCATATAAACTTCAGTAAACTAAATAGGTTTATTTCTGAAAAGAGATATATAGGATGTACAAGAAGGAATATAATCTAGATTGGGGTCACCAACCTTTTGGACCTCAGGGACCACCAAACTCATAATTTTAAATTGCGCAGACCACTAATATGTATTTTGACTGATGGTGGCTTGCTGATGTTGGTGGGAAAGTCGGTCCCATATTCCAGAGCTGCAGTAGTCACAGAACTGGCCCTTTGGTCATCCTGGAGCAGCTGCTCCTCCAGCTGGGTGCACCAGCCTGACATGGACTGGAGGAGCTGCTCCAGGATGACCAAAGGGCCACTCTTGTGAATACTGCAGCTCTGGAATATGGGACCAACTTTCCCACCATCAACAAGCCACCCTGGGGTGGATTTTCCTCCCCTGCCATTGGTCTTACCTTCCAATTCCAGCTCGTGTGGCTCTACTCAAGGTAAGGTTTGCGCTCAGCCAAAGGGTGGGGGCCAGCAGGTGGGTGGGCCATGTGGGCGACACAGCCTTGTGCTCCTGCACAACATGGATTAATTGCTTTGGGGGGGCGGACATTTCTCTGCAGACCACCAAAATTTTCTCATGGACCACCAGTAGTCCCCAGCCCACCAGTTGGTGACCCCTGATATAGATGAGATCTACATTTGTGCAGGGCAACAGATTGACTTGTACTGTATTTATTTTAGTAGTAAAAAATTTAGATTCAAACACAAAAATTGATCGATAGGGTTTTAAAGATTGTTGAAACCAGTTTTCCTTTTAGGATTGATAAACATTTAAAGTAAAGCCATGGAAGAATATACGAATTACCCTGGTAAGATAACAATATTCACAAGATTGAAAGATTCAGCATTACTTAGCATGGAGGACTGGCTGGTAAAACTGACAGAAATTGCTGTGATTGATAAACTGATTTCTTTGATTAGATAAAGGACTGTTTCTACATTTATCAATGATTGGAAACTCTTTATGGATTTTTTTACTTATACATGAAAAAAATGAACTTATTATTTATGCTTTATACAGGATAAATTATAGAAAGAAGAATGTTGTGTTATGTTACACACATAAAGAATCCAGTATATTACAGCAACATTTCATTGGACCACATGAAAACATTAGTTTACAAAAGAATGTACTTTTCTTCCTGGTAGATCTTCATCAGTTTGTTTAGTGTGTTCGATGAACTCTGGTTTGTTTGTTTCTATTTTTTAAGAAAAAAAGACAAGTTGCTTCCTGATATTTTGATTTTAAAAATTCTACAAGGTATTCTTTTTTGTTGTTTTTTGTTTTAATATACTATGTATATATATATATTAAAGATTTTTCCAAATTTATGGCAGGCACAGCAGAAAAAAAATCACTTTATTTTTGTGTGTGACAGCTGAAATGTCTTCCGCAGATGACTCTGTCATTTTGCACCATCTGCTTCTTTGCAATAATGGACTGCAATGTAGAGGAGCCAACATTATTTCATGCTTCATTACATGAAATGCCTTCTATCTCTTTGATTATATATAAATTTGCCCTGAAAAAAATTCCTAAAACTTAGCCTAAAACGAACAAACTAATTCCCATTAGATGAAGTACAATTTCTCATTATTATTACTTCTTTCTTTCATAGTATTGGCATGGAAGGATGCTTAATCAAAGTTTCATTTGAGAGATATTTAAATGAACTTATGGGAAAACTACCAATAAATGTGACCTTTAATATAAATCATAATTCCCAATAGTCATCTTTGTTTAGAATTGAAGATGCCCTCAAAGAAGGTGTTGTAGCTTCATTTTTGGTGTACAATATAGCAATAATACCTAGACTTATATACTGCTTCACAGTGCTTTACATCCCTCTCTAAGCAGTTTACAGAGTCAGCATATTGCATCCAACAATGTAAATCCTCATTTTACTGACCTTGGAAGGATGGAAGGCTGAGTCAACCTTGAGCTGGTGAGACTCAAATTGCTGAATTGCTGGCAGTCAGCAGAACTAGCTTGCAATACTGCATTCTAACCACTACACCCCCATGGCTGTTATACAATTGGTGTTTCTCTCTTGCAGTAAAAAGCAAGCAATATAGAAAGCAGTTATTAATGTGGGAAGATGTCAGGCTATTTAAAACAAGCTTGGAAGATCATAATCCATAATACTTTGCTATGTTTTTTCAATTTTCCAGTGTGAGTAGCATATTGCACATTAGCCACTGACATCACTGCAATAAGACATCACAATCAAACATTGTGAAAGGATGCATGATTAATATCAAATATAAATTCTGATAAAGGCTAGTTCAATAAATAGATAATTGTGTAGCTGAGCAAACACATAAGCAATGTTCACCGTGCAGTCATTCCGCATCTAAATTGTCTAGTCTTTCTAAACACATCACATTTACCAGTCTGAATTTTAATGCTGAAGGTTGTTTTTTCCCACTCTGTATTGGTAAAATAACACCTTAATGAATGACATCTTTTTAAAAAATGAACCAGGAAAATGCAGCAGTAAAATGTGGAATTTTATTCATATTACTATGCATGCAGTCCAGCTAGTTTATAGTGCAGATGTTGATAATGGTTCGTGGCTGATTTTAATAGTGTGGCTTACTGGAGCATGTTGGTACAATGTTGCCTCAAGGTATTTGTCATAAATGTTAAAGAAAGTGCTGTACGAGGGAAGACTAATGTACTCATAGAGCAGTGTCCTTTTTTCATTAAATAACACATGGTCATTAATTATTTGGCAGAACATTTATTAACTCCTCTAAAACAGTAGCCTTTTTAGAAACCACTGTCTCCAGTTGGCATCAAATAAATTATAGTTGAGACCATGCAGGGAAAAAAATAGAAGGGAGTGCTATTACAACCAATTCTTAATAAAACTTGACTGCAAATATCTCACTTCACAAAACTTTTTGCAAAATATTACTTTGAGGCAAGAGCAGCACATATAAATTATATTAAAAAATTTAAATTGAAGGCTGCTGTTGGGATTGTTAAAGTATAATTCTCATTGTATGGGATGTAGACTTCATGGCACAACAAAATTTTCTCAAGTATAAATCATTACATCATTTTCAGAAAGCAGACCTCAGATAACAACAAGAAGAAATTTCAGAGCCATTTTGCCTTTCTAGGAGAAGCTATTAGGGGTTGTTTAACTCTCATAATTAAAACAGACCGTGGGTTGCCATAAGATATGATCCCAGCCAGTAAATACCATGTTTCCCCCAAAATACGGCCTACCTCAAAAGTAAGTCCTAGCTTGATTTTTACACATGTGCCCAAAATAAGCCTTACCCCAAAATAAGCCCTAATTAAGACTTTGCCCATTCCAGGGTGCACAGGTAAAAATTTAGCTAGGGTGGAGATGGCAGGATGGAGCTGCCCTACTACTTACCTTTGGGCAGGCCTCACACATCCCAATGCCTGCCCTGCCAACCCATTTCTTCTGAAGCAGACAAGGCTTTCCTGAAGGCCACTGCAGCCAATCTGTTGCTGGCTGCAGAGGCCTTCAGGAAAACCTTGCCAGCCTTGCTGACCACAGAAGTGCCTGAAGGCCTTTGACAGTGAAAAAAAGGCTGGAGGGGCGATGCCTGCAAGTGAGGTGAGTCAGTGGAAGACATACACACACCCCGAAAATAAAAACTGGTGCCTTTTTTGGTGGAATAAATAAATAAATAAAACAGGGTCTTATTTTCAGGGAAACACGGGTATTACATTTGTTATGAATCATGAAGCATCCAGGGTTTACAATTACACAACTGCATTACTGTATAATGTTCCAATCCAAGCCACATATATTTGCAAGCATATGTTGCTTAAGTACATATTAGTGTATTTCAGTAGACTCTTGCATCAATTTAATATTACCAGATTCATCCATTCTAATCCAAGTTGCCTTGTTCATCCCATCTTCACAAAATCTATTCCAGTTTGCCAACAACATTTAGATCTTGAACTGAACTCTTCAGTAAGTGATATCAATGCCTATGCTTTAATTCGCTGTACTTGCCAGCAGCCAAATGATGTCACTCAGTAACTAGATAATTTATTACTAATATATACAGTGGCTTTTGTTTTATGAGTTAATTAAATAACTTTCAAATGTGGTGAAGTCATAGCATAGGTGTTTTTATCAGGGCAGTCCTGGATGAAAAAAAAAAAGGAATATTTAATCTACATTCCTTACCATGATCACTACAAAACCATGCATACATGCATAATTAGCATCTGGGAAAGCTACTGCCATTGACATCTAGTTCCGTAGTAACCATGGAAACAGCTGGTTCTACAACATGCTCTGATATTTGGTGACTATTGCAGCTTACGTTTATTCTCCCCAATTTTTTTTGCTAATGTTGCACAAAATAATGCTAAAATTGCATGGTTGTGCTGATGATTGGGCTCAATATATACACTGAAGTCTGTGCATTATAAACCTGTTCCCCAAAATAACCAGTATGACAGGATCAAACCAAAATGTTATTATGCAGCACAAAATGAAATGGCCTTACAATTTATAAAAACCATTTACATTATTTGTGAGAGAAGACAAAAGGCAAAGGGAAGTAGAAAGCAAAAAGCAGATAGATAAACAATAGGTCTCCAATGCTACAAGACTGAGGTGTTTTGAAGGTTAATGTAGAATGTAGTCAACTGGAACATTTAAAATTCCAACTCTGTTTTTCATTATTCTGTTATTCCTTCTTTCACTGACTATCTCTGGAAGGCGCTTGCTCTTTCTGAAATGTTACAGATCAAGAGATGTGTCTTATAAATAAAGTATCAGGCATTATTACTGGTGACCCAACTATATGGAAATCCAGAGGAGGCAAAGATTGTTTCAGAGGATAGGCAGCTTACTAATCCCTTAATACAGACTGGTAACACTCACTGAATACTTGATGCATCCTTTTAAAAACAATCAAATCAGCACATAAGCATGTTTCTTATAATTTTGTAAGAATAAGAAATCTTGATAACCACTTGAACCAATTTCCAGCTTCTAGATAGTTTGGTTCAAGCTGCAGAAAGTTTTTTCCACATTCTCAAAGTTCCCAGATAAATTGAAAGGTGTCCCACTTTCCTCTTTTGGTTCTGCTAATGTCCAGGCAAGCATGAGCACCTTGTTAATAAATGGCTTAATCACAACAGCCCATAATAAGATCTACCAATTGGCTTTGTCCCAAAGAGGTGCAAATTACGTTAAAATCTCTGGATGACCTTTTCCATTTCAAAGACAAGACAAAGAAAGAGGAAGACATGGTGTAATGTTTATGATGAAGTCATCTGGATGAACTTATTATTATTTATCCCTTGCTTCTAATCAGCATGATATAGATATATATCATGCTAATATAGATAGATGATAGATAGATTGATAGATGGATAGATAGATAGATAGATAGATAGATAGATAGATAGATAGATAGATAGATGTGATATAGACAGTATATATCAAAGATATACTATCTTTGAGATATGGCTAGTGAATGTAAGCATTGTATTGAGCCACAGTGCCTTTCTGATTCTCTCTGATATTAGAATATGCTGAGTACACAATGTTAATTAGAAATATTAGCACAATCACATTTCCTATATGAGAAAAAAAGGAAATTGTCACATCCTTCCTAGAGTGTTCTACTATTACAGCATCTTGCTGAGTATTTCGTAAAATACAGTAAAGATAAGAAATGTGTACATTCACACACCCCAAACCCCAAATGTTTTTTCTGGCTTCTTTATTCCTTTAAAGTTTCTTCTAAACAAAGGGTCCGATCTCTAGCATTGGCCTATTGTGAACTTACTCATCTTGTTTGGTTATATTGCAAAACATTACTGCATTTTCAACTGAGTGCCACTTGCTTTTTTATTATGATAATCAAATAATGAAGTGTATTTTGCTGGGGTTTTTTTTTTTTTTTACAAAACTTACATTCATTGAGCTGATTATTTGGTTTATCACATAGCAATCCATCAGAAAAACATATTTTATTTGTAGTTTTTTTTCCTTCCAAAGTGTTATTTATGGGGGAGTAATAAGAATTGTTCTCTACATTCACTCTTTCCAAGAGTTGTCATAAAAACATTGCAGTTTGGGGTGTGTGAATGTACACATTTCTTATCTTTACTGTATTTTACTAAATACTCAGCAAGATGCTGTAATAGTAGAACACTCTAGGAAGGATGTGACAATTTCCTTTTTTCCTCCCACTGTCACTGGTTTGCTGTTCAATGCAACATGCCAATAGTAACATTTTCGTACATATTAATAATACTCTGGGTATGTGGAATATCTTTCCTTGATACAATCCAGATGACCATATTGAAACATCTGTAAAGGGCATAATTAGAATTGTTGAGGTAATTCCCCATTAGGAGAATGAACGTATACAGGGAGACATATAGAGAGTAGTGTTGGAATAATACACACAGAGCACACAGATACACTATACAGTAAATGTAGTTTTTTACTTCCAGAAACGTTAAGCAAAGTCCAAAATAAGCAATCCAAAGTCATTCACAAGTTAAATCAGTCAATTTTCAATCCAGGGATAATCCAAATATCAAAGTCCAGTGTCAAAAACCAGTTCAGTAACAGACTTACATTAAATCCAGACAATATCAGTCAATTAGGAAAAATGGAGCAACGGCAATACTTTCCAACAGAAGGAAACAGAGATACACTCTCTTCTGAGACTCAGACGAAGACAAACCAGGTTTCTGGCTCCATCTTATGGCCATTTGAGTAGCCATATCCAATTGCAGTTTTTAGCACGCTCTTAAAGAGACAGTTTTAAAATGTCTATCCTGTTTTATATATTTCTAACCCAAATACCTGTTAGGTGACTCATATTCCTAACAAGAATGCTTCAGTTCTTCTGAGTAGGGGCTTGGATATGATTTTAGAGCATTCTAACAATAAATTGTGAATAAAATCTGGTTCAATAATATCATATTGCATTAAATAATAATTCAATAAGAAAAATATAGTAATAGAATTCTATAATGTGGCAAATGTACTGCATTAGAAAAATTGGTTTTTAAGAGATGTTCACCACAGGTTTCCTGTTAAAGAAGCCAATTAACACATTTTTGCTTTAAGAATCCAGTTTCAAGTTGTTTTTAAAGAAGGAGAAAAATGGAAAGTTTATCAATGATGCTTTAGAATAGGGATGGGCAATTAATTTCCCCAAGAAGCCAGATGAAGAATTGGGACTGTTGTGGAGAACCAATAGATTCATCTGCACTCTACCCACCTAACCTCAAAGCAACCTCAAACCAAAGCAATGATGGGTGGCCAAGCCCTGGTCCCCTTTGTGTGATGACTGCTACCGCCTCCTGTTTAGGCTACTCCAGGTAAGAGGTGAGTGCTGCATTTTCTCTGCAGTTGTCTGGTCAGACCTGACTTTGTGTCTTCTCCTGCCTCCTGTGTCATGTTTATTTACATTTGATTTCTAATTTCCAAGTGACCTCATGTGGGCCAGACAGGGATAGCCAAAGTAGGGTGTGGCCCAGGGCCTGTAAAATTCTGAGATCTGCTTTAACATAATTTCTTTTCTATTTCTATTTTTTTTGTTCCTTTTTCATTCGCTTAATAATTTTCTTTATTCCTCTGTAAGTCAGAATTAGTACTGTTTTAATTTCATTGAAAACAACATATTCACTAAAAATATTTTGAAAAACAAGCTTTATTCTTGCCTGGTTCTAATTTGTTCTTAAATTTTCCTCAAATTGTTTGCCCATAAAAACAGATAATTACAGATAGCTATGTGTTGATGAACTATTTTGAAAGTATATGTAGTTATGATCAGGAAGGTGTTTTTTTTCTTCCTACAAACAATATACTGACATAAGAAAGAGTTTCCAAAAGGAATTGAATGTAATTATGGCCTTACTGATAAAATGGAAAATTAGGAAACTACTATATATCTCTCAGAAAATTAAAAAAAATGCTTTCTCTATTTTACCATGAAGAATGAAGGCAATGAAAAAGGGTTGGAATAACAAAAGCAGCATTGTCACATCACACTGCAAGCTGTTCCACCTTTCTACATGTGTCTTGGATGTGCTGATTGTATTGACAGGATGCATTTTCTTCACTTGACTAGTGTTGTAACTATGTATCATTCATGTGATTGCAACTATGTATCATTGCAACTATGTATCATTCAAGCATTTGCAACATTGTATCTTTCACGTGTAATCATTAACTTCTGTCTCTTCAGTGACCTTTGCAAGGCACGTACAAGAGACAAGGAGATGGACGTTTGTTAATAGGCTTATCCACTTTGTAAATAATCTGTCTGGTATGCAGCTTTGTAAACATGCACATCCTGATGAGATTAACATGTTTGACTTGAGCTTTTTAATTAAATCATTTTCTTGTAAAAAAGCACAATAAAAGAGCGTGTGACATTCGGGGCACGCTCATCAAGAGGAAACTTCGCTTCCTGTCGTTTCCCTTCCCTTCGCTCCCTTTCATGAGCCGCCCATCAGATGCGGGATGGCAGATACCACATTATGGTGACCCCGATGTGATTCCCTAAGGGGGATACGCAGCGACGCGCCCATATCTTATCCGCTCGATGGGAGCTGTGCATCGCCAGGCCTGAAGCGAATTGCACATCATCGGATCTGAAACACGGTCTCGACTTTCGTAAGTATGGGTAGAAACTTTTCTCAACAACAGACGCAGCATCTGAAGGAATTGAGGGAGTTAGTCGCTTCTTCTTCTAAATACTCTGCTAATTTAAAGGGCTCGCCTGTAAAAATGAAACCTATTGCTACATTATTGGCTTATGTGTGGCAACATTGTCCCAATTATTCAGAGGAAGGGTCCTTAAAAATTTCCACTTGGCAAAAAATTGGTGAACATCTCCATAGTCCTCCTCGTGCACCTATTGGCATTTTGGTCACTTGGAGGAAAATTATGGAGGCTTTAAAAGTCCATTATAAAATAGAAGCAGGGAGTGTGTTTGAATCTCCCTCGCCAAGTTATGATAACTTTTCAATTTGCTCTAACTCAGGCAGAAGCTGCTGCCATTATTCAACAATGCCCCACATGTAGTAAGCAAGGACATTCCATTCCCATAGGAGTAAATCCTAGAGGATTAAAAGCTTGTGAAATTTGGCAAATGGATGTAACTCAGTATCCACCTTTTGCCCCTTGGAAATATTTGCACGTTTCCATCGATACATATTCAGGGTTTATTCTGGCTACTCCTCAAAGGGGAGAAACTGTAAAACATGTCATCAATCATTCAATTTGTACCTTTGCCTCGCTGGGACATCCAAAAGAAATCAAAACAGACAATGGATCTGCCTATACAAGTTCTGCTTTCCAGGACTTCTGTAACAGATGGGATGTAACCCACAAGTTTGGGATTCCCTACAACAGCCAGGGGCAGGCTATTGTGGAACGAGCGAACTTATCTCTGAAACGTGCTCTTGATCGATATTCGTTGCGGGAAAAACCCCCGAACCTCCCAGCATTGCAAAATTCTCTTAACATTTGTCTTTACACTTTAAACTTTCTCAATCTGACTGGCATTCCTCCCACTTCTGCTGCTTCGCGTCATTTTTCCTCCCCCTCACCCCCGCTTAACAGACCTCTGGTATATTATTGCAGATTGCCAGATCCCGCCTGGCAGGGTCCCGCTGAGCTTCTCACTTGGGGACGAGGCTACGCTGCGATCTTACTGCCAGACAAAACCACTTGCTGGATCCCTGGTAGGGTGGTTAGACCCTATCATGGGAATTCCTCTGCTACATCTGTATCTTAAAACTCTTCCTGATATTCTTGCCTATATCTTCTTTGCAATTTCTACCTTACTTCAACAAAACCTATGCTTCCTGTCAAAAGACTATTCGTGTAAAAACCATTTCATTAACAGAAGGCTATTATACTTGTTCCATGTGGGTACGTCATGAAAATGCTACCCGTAGTTTTCACTCTGTCACTTCTGTTTTGTTTAAAGAACACTCTACCACTCGCTCTTTTGTTCCTTCTTTACTCTTCCTATGGAAAGGAACCTTAAAATCTTTTCCTCTATTCAATCTAAAACATAGGGGGACCTAGATGTCCTTCTATTGTATTATGGGTTTCCCCACCCCAACTAACATCCTTGATGAATTACCAAATTAATCTTCATTGTCATTATTGTAATTATTATCCTTTTTCTACTAATTGCATTCCCTCTTCATTTTGCAAATATTCTACAACTAACTTGTCCATAGCCCTCTCTCCTGCTTGTGATGTTTTTATATACCCGAACTCTGATCCTGTCAACAAATGATGCTTCAAAAGAACTGTCCATGACGATCCGCAGAAGCCTCATAGAAGATATAATATTGCTTGGACTATAATTGACTTTCAAGGCGTTCGTTTAAGTTCTACAACCAATTTTTCTCGCATAGAAGACTTCTACCCACCACTTCAATTCGATTTGGCAGATGCACCCACACAACCAGGGGATATCCTGCAATCTACACCACTTCAGGAGGAACTTTAACATCACGCCTGAAAGGAATGTATTTTATCCCTGGCAATAATTTTTTTTGGACTTGTTACACCGGTTTCATGGAATGTATCCACGGGGATGAAATTGTTCAAATCCAAATCATTTTGCATTCAAGTATGGCTTTTGTGTATAACTCTGATGATTTTATATCCCTACAGGTACCCATGGAATACCCCCTTTTGCAAAATCGTAAAGATTTAGATCTGTTATTTTTTAAAACAAGGGGGATTGTGTGCTATGCTTAAAGAAGAATGTTGTCTTTATGCTAATAGCAGGGGGGGGTTCGTTTTCTATTTCGCCATGGTTTACAACCTTTTTAACTGCATTGGCAGGATCATTAATAATCATTATATTGATATGTATTATAGGACCTTGTTGTTTTAATAGAATATTACAATTTTTAAAAATTAATTATCCTCTGCTGATGTTAATGTGCTATTGCAAGCTTATGTTATATCCTCAACACCGGACGAAAAAATGTCATTGCTGAGTTACCGCTCCTTGGACAACCCTGACGCTGACGGGTCGCACTCTTGCCTAGATGATGGGGACGGCAAACATTTCAGAAAAATGGTTCCTGTCTTCTCGGACGAGGAAGAAGACTCGTCATAAATAATAAAAACAGAGGAGATGTTGTAACTATGTATCATTCATGTGATTGCAACTATGTATCATTGCAACTATGTATCATTCAAGCGTTTGCAACATTGTATCTTTCACGTGTAATCATTAACTTCTGTCTCTTCAGTGACCTTTGCAAGGCACGTACAAGAGACAAGGAGATGGACGTTTGTTAATAGGCTTATCCACTTTGTAAATAATCTGTCTGGTATGCAGCTTTGTAAACATGCACATCCTGATGAGATTAACATGTTTGACTTGAGCTTTTTAATTAAATCATTTTCTTGTAAAAAAGCACAATAAAAGAGCATGTGCCAAGACATTCGGGGCACGCTCATCAAGAGGAAACTTCGCTTCCTGTCATTTCTGTTCCCTTCGCTCCCTTTCATGAGCCGCCCATCAGATGCGGGATGGCAGATACCGCAGACTAGGCTGACAGAAACATGATAAAATATTTCAGAGAGTATATTTTCCAGATATTTGATACTTTTGTCATTGATAGGTGACAAAACTCTTATCTTTCACAGGGAGTTAACAATGAAGGATCCTGGAAACTGTAGTTCAGCAGTAACTTGTGCCTATGGTTTCTTCATTCATGAATATGTAATGCATTCATAAATAAAATGATACTTTAAGCTCATGTGAATATCTTTTGTGTTACTTTATAACATATAATTCTTCTTTTAAGTCTTTTGTACAGAATTTGTGATGAGGAATAATTCAATTTTGCAAACATCTCAACAAGAATTAGGGTAGACATAATTTCATTAGGCACTATTTATTTGTTTTTCACTTACAATTTTTTTCACTTCTAGATTCAGATTACAACAACAAACTGAAATATATAATAAGAATAACATAACACAGTATACAAAAATAAAATAAATACATTCAAAGATTATTTTGTGATTTGGGTATGCTTGGATCCATTATATTCCTGATGGGCATTCGTACTTTAGTTTACTTGAACTGATTGACTAATGGAATGGAATGTCTAATTTTAGCATGAAGCTATCCTCTTTTTTAAAAAAAAATATTTCTCACATTGCAGAATAGAAATAAGATTATGCACGTGCATTGAGTAACAGAGCCCAATGTACAAAACTTATCTTTTGAAAAGAGATATTCTGCAAATCACCCTATTGCCATGGAAAACTATAAAAGAACTTTAATGGATCATTCACTGCTTTTAGTTCTATCTTCTGCACTGAAAAATATTAGTTGAGATAAATTTAGTAGGAGTTTCAAAGCTATTCAAATAAAGGTACCTTCAATAATCTGATGTCGCAGATAGTCCTCAACTTATGACTGTAATGGAGTCTGTCACTACACTCATGTTGTGAAATCTGTAAACCTGTTTTTGCAGTAATCATTAAGCAGATCACCATAGTCATTAAGTGAAACCATGATCATTAGATGAATCTGATCATTAAATGAATAGTGACTTAGATGGGGGAATTTGCAGATGATACTAAGCTGGTAGGAATAGCCAACACTCAAGAAGATAGGCTCAAGATCCAGATGGATTTTGACAGACTAGAACACTGGGCCGTATATAACAAAATGAAATGCAATATGGAGAAAAGTAAAGCCCTACAATTAGGAAGTAGCAAGAAAAACCAAAAGTACGCATATAGATTGGGTGAAACCAGGCTCAATAGCAGTAACTATGAGATGGATCTTGGAGTCTTAGTGGACAACCAGCTAAATATGAGCCAGCAGTGTGCAGCAGCAGCCAAAATAGCTAATGCAATCCTAAATTGTGTTAACAGAGGGATACAATCAAGATCAAGGGAGGTACTAATATCAATCTATAAAGCCTTAGTAAGACCACACCTAGAGTACTGCATCCAGTTCTGTTCACCACATTACAAAAAAGATGTTGAGACTCTAGAAAAAGTACAAAGAAGAGCAACCAGGATGATTAGGGGACTGGAGACTAAAACATATGAAGAACGGTTACAGGAACTGGGCTTTGCTAGTTTAGTAAAGAGAAGGAGCAGGGGAGACATGATAGCAGTCTTCCAATATTTGAGGGGCTGACATAGAGCCTGTAGACATAATGGATGGAAACTGAACAAAGAGAGCTTTAACCTGGAAATCAGGAGAAACTTTCTGACAGTGAGAACAATCAACGAATGGAACATCTTACCCTCAGAAGTTTTGGGAGCACCATCACTTGAGACTTTCAAGAAGAGATTGGACTGCCATCTGTCAGAAATGGTGTAGGGTCTCCCGCTTGGGCAGGGGGTTGGACTAGATGACCTACAAGGTCCCTTCCAACTCTGATTTTCTGTTATCTGTTTATCTGTTATCCTTAGGGGTATGTTTTTGTCAAAGTAAAGACCAGTTTTTGGCAAAAACTTTGTAAATTTCAGGCATGTGACTGCAGAATGCTGAAGACAGCCTAAATGCAACTGATTGCCAAGTAGCCAAATGCAGTCTGGATAAACAGAAGTAGCTTCAATCAAGATGGAATAGCTGTTTAATTCAAAAGCCTATTGATTCCAAGTGTTGACTCTTGAAGAAGAGGTTCTCCTTACTTTCACTGAGATTCTTTCTACACTCACAGGGACTGCTGGAATAGAAGTTGGAAACACAGCCAGGAAGCCTTTTGGCTAGTTTTTGTTACTATGCCAGTTCTAGCCTTAGCTGGGACCTTGAAAGATATCAAAATACTTCAGTTGATTCAAAATGCAATGGCCTACATGCATTCCACTCATACTACTGCCAAATTATATCACTGCTACAGGAGGTTATATTGCTTACCAGCATGGTTCTAAATGTTACTGAATGTCTATGTTTACAGATAAATGATAGATAGATAGATAGATAGATAGATAGATATAGATAGATAGATAGATAGATAGATAGATAGATAGATAGATAGGCAGACAGACAGAACACAGACAGACAGACAGACAGACAGACAGACAGACAGACAGACAAACAGACAGATTTTGCTCTCTCAACTTAGATGGCCAGAAAGCAGTAGCCATTTCTTTCTATGGAATTGTGTGCTCCTTTGTGCAAGAACAACCCCCATTTCCATGGCCTTCTTAAAGCTGATAAAAACTGGATTCTTCCTGTCGATCCCAGGGACATCACAAAGTCCTGATAGATCCAGGAGAAACATTTTTTTCCTGCCACAGAGAGGCAGCCATTAAAGCTGCTGAAATTGGGGGAGCGCCGGAACGGAAGAAGCTGGAAAGAAAGTGTGTCAGTTTGGTGAGATAAATTTCTATTTATTTTTTTTCTGGAGAGAACACCCTAAAAGACTAAAAGTAAAATTTAAAAGTGAAGATAAAAGTGGCCAAGCAGCGAGATTAAGCACAAATTAAACCTGAAGGTTTTTTTTCCTTTTTATTGGAACTTTTTAATTTTTAAACTGGTCTTTCCTTTTTAACTTTAATTTTTTTTAAAAATAACTCCTTGTTTTTTTTTCTCTCTTCTTTTTAACAATTTTAGATTTTTCCTTTATTTATTCCTGGCTTAAATATTGGAGGGGAAGGGAAAGGAAAGGGAAACAAGTAGCACTGCCACCTGGAGGCTTGGATACATTGTTTTTCTTTCTTTCTTTCTTTCTTGCTGATACATTTGGTGTTATATTCAAGGACTCTGAGTTTTTCACTGAAAAGATAGTGGGAAGAGCATGCAGATTGTGCAGGTGCTCTTCTGTGGAACTGCTGATGGCTGGAGTCTGGAGTTGAAATTCAAAGAAATAAGTTTGAATGACCTTGAAAAAGACCTGGAAACTTCATTTTTTGATTTAGTAAAGACCCTCGAATACTTAGTGGCAGTGCTTTGCTTACTGACAGAATTGCATTTTCTCCCTCCTCTTTTTTTTTTCTTTTAACTTCCCCTCCAGTTGGATTTTTATATTTGGATTTGAGTTTTTTTGATGCAGGAATAAGATTACATTTTTTTTCTCCCTCTCTCCTCTCTTTGCTCTATCTTTTTAGCAAGGGGAATATACAGATTTCTGTCTTTTTAATTTTTTTTAATTTTTTCATTCTTTCTCTATTTGATATATTTTTTCTTTTTCTTTTTACACAATTGGAACTAATTGGATTAAAGTACCCAAGTTCCTGAAGATTTTTTCCCTTCCCTTTTTTATTTTTATTTTTTGCTTTTACTTTTTATTGGAGTGGCAGTTGTCTGCTCTTGCATTTCCCCCCATTTTTCCTATTAAGTATTTTAAGATGAGCAGAAAGATACCAGCCTCAGCTTCTTCAATCCTGACTTCTTCCTCCTCACTATCTGGAGGAGAATGATCAATACAGGTGATGTTGCAACTGGAGAAGGAGAAGGAAGTGATACTGCAGATGATAATGCAAGGAATTCAAAAGATACAAGCAAAAACAGATAATATTGAAAAGAGAACAGAAAACATTGAAAAAAGAATGGAGAACATTGAGCAAAGAACTGAAAAGACAGATGAGAAAATTGAAAATATCCAACAGATAATGATGCAATATGAGGACAGAATTAAGAAAATTGAAGAACAAGATGTACAAAGAGATAAGAAGATTGAAGATATGGATACCCGACTGAGTGAAATTGAAAGAGACAAGAGCAGATTACTGGGATCACTGGGATAGGAAATTGACAGGTCAGAATTCTACCTTAGATTCCAAAATATAGATGAAGAAAAGTGAAAACCTTACTGAAATGATGACAGAAATCTTGGCAGAAGCATTAGAGATAACTAAAGAGAAGATGATGGGTGGAATGGACGAGGTTTTCCATGTCTACACAAGATATGCAATGAGAAATAAACTACCAAGAGAAGTTCATATCAGATTTCCTAAGAAAATAATTAAATCACAAATACTCCAGGTGGCAAGAGAGAAAACACTAAAGTACAAAGATAAAGAAATAGTGGTAGTGAAACAGGTACCAAGAAGAGTGAGAGAGATAAGAAGAGAATATTTATTTTTGACCAAAGAGCTACTTAAGAGAGGAATAAATTATAGATGGCTGATACCAGTGCAGTATGTTTACCTGGCAGAAGCAAAGACACAGAATTGATACAGTTGAAAAAGCTGAGTTATTCTATCTGGAATACTTCAGAGGAAAGGAGGAAAATACAAGAAAAGAAGAGTCATTAATTGAATTTCAAGAGGAATGTTTAGCACTAATTGAAAAAGAAGAAGGAGCTGTAGGTGGTGTACCCAGAGAGCATAGGAGAACCAAGATCTACTAAAGCAGTGGTTCCCAACCTTTTTTTCGCCCCGCACCCCTAAAAGAAATTTAACTCAAACCTCACACCCCCTGAAATAAATAATAAATAAAAATGCCAACATATAGCCAATATCCTATTATTTACCTGGACTTTTCTCGCACCCCCTGGAATATTGTCTCGCACCCCCAGGGTGTGCGAGCACTCCAGGTTGGGAACCCCTGCACTAGAGCAACAAATCCTTCTTATAAAGTCTAAAATGGATGAGAGAAAATTGATTACAATTAATATAAATGGACTTAATTCAGCTCCTAAAAGAAGAAAAATATTCCATTGTTGTAACTATGAATCATTCATGTAATTTGCAACTTTGTATCAGTGCAATTCTGTACCATCCTAGCATTGTAACGATTTAGCTTTCTTGTATAAACATTAGACTCCTGTTTGCATTGTATCTTTCTCATGTAAACATTAGACTCCTATCTCTTCAGTGATCTTTGCCAGGCATGCAAAAGAGAAGAGGAGTTTAAACAGCTGTCAATACAAAATGATGTTCTAATTGACCTGAATTGCTATAAATTACGCTTTCTGATACCCTGTTGTCTTTACTAACCTGAGCTATTATAAATCTTATGTATTTCCTGCTGACCTAAGCTATTATAATTCATGAATGTCTTGTTTACCCTGGGCTTTGAAGAATTTCACCCCCCTGTGAAAAAGCATAATAAAAGAGCCAGTGCCGAGGCATTTGGCGCGCTCATCCCGAGGAAACCTCGTCTCGTGTCGTTTCTCTCTCCCTTGCTCCCTCTCATGAGGCGCCCATCTAATGCGGGATGGCAGATACCGCATTTTGGTGACCCCGACGTGATTCCCTAAGGGGGATACTCAGCGGCGCGCCCATACTTATCAGCTCGGTCGGAGCTGTGCATCGCCAGGCGCCTGAGCGAATTGCACATCATCGGATCTGAAAGACGGTCTCGACTTTAGTAAGTATGGGTGGAGGCTTTTCTCAACAGCAGACGCAGCATCTGAAGGAATTGAGAGAGCTAGTCGCTTCTTCTTCTAAATACTCTGCTAATTTAAAGGGCTCTCCCATAAAAAAGAAATCTATTGCTGCATTATTGGCTTATGTGTGGCAACACTGCCCCAATTATCCAGAGAGAGGGTCCTTAAAATTTTCCAATTGGCAAAAAATTGGTGAATATCTCCATAATCCTCCTCGTGCACCTATTGGCATTTTGGTCACTTGGAGGAAAATTATGGAGGCTTTAAAAGTTCATTATAAAATAGAAGCAGGGAGTGTGTTTGAATCTCCCCCACCAAGTTATGAGAACTTTTCTATCCTTCAACCTTCCGCTCCCGATGATTGTAAAGCAGTACGGGAGCCTCCTTCCATTCAATCCACTTCTTTAAATGTAGAGCCCTCGTGTCCTCCACCCCCCCTCCGAGGAGGGGTGTGTGTTGTAAAAGCTATTCAACAAGCCTTTTGTGAAGGAGAAACAGATGAGGACACCCTTGCAGCTGCCTCCCTTTATCCTATTGTTCAAGCCGGCAACCCTCCAGCTCCTCAGTATACCCCAATGCCGTACAAAATAATTAAGGATTTAAAGGCAGCTTGTAAGGAAAATGGCATTCAATCCCATTATGTATAGGGACTTTTAGGATCAATAACCCAGCCAGGTGCTGACTTGGTGAATGCTGATTGGCGTACATTATTTAACATGATCCTCACGCCTTCACAATTTTTGGTCTGGGAGTCAGAATTTCTTAAACGTACCGCAGCCGCAGCCGCTAGAGGCTTACCGGCAAATGTCACTTTGGATATGCTGAACGGTACTGGCACCATGTCTACCATTGCCCAACAGGTTGCCACAGACCCAGCTGCTTTCCCTATAATACAGGAGTGTGCTTTGGCAGCTGCTCGAAAGGTTGATAATGCGGGATGCATGCCCAACTCTTTCTCTAAAGTTATTCAAGGACCTTCTGAGCCTTTTTCCTCCTTTATAAACCGTCTCACAGAAGCCTTAGAGAGACAAATTGATAATAGAGAGGCTTGTACTGAATTACAAATGAAACTTGCTTATGAAAATGCAAACACTGATTGTCAGAAAGTTTTGCAACCATTAATTAATAAGAAAAATGTTACCATGGCAGATTATCTTACAGCCTGCCGAATCATAGGAACCACATCCCATTCCATGTCTACGCTGGCTACAGCCATTACTGAAGGTATGCAGCAGAATATGGGCTCTCTTCTTCCCATTTCCCAACAAAATACTCGCAAAATGGGAAATTGTTTTAATTGTGGCAAGCCAGGTCACTTTAAGAGCCAATGCAGGGTCCTGGGCAGGGGAGCAAATATGCCAAGAAACCAGGTTGCTCGCCCAATGACACCATGCCCTCGATGCCAAAAGGGCTATCACTGGGCTAGTCAGTGCAGAGTCCAAAAGAATGAACAGCAGAATAGCCCTGCAATCACACAAAAACCTTTTTTGAATCAGGGAAACTAGAAACGGGGCAGGCAGCCAGCCCCACAACAAAGGCTGCTGAAACTTGCAACTTTTCTTCTTTCGCTTACGATCTTGTTGCTAATGATACTGTTACTTATTTTCCTGGTGTCGCTGACTTTCTCTTTGAACATCCTGTTCAGCCTTTTCATATGCCCCCCGATATCCCAGTGCTAGTCTTTCCTGTAAGGGATTTAGCTGAACAAGGTATTCTTGCCTCTCCTTTTCTGCATGACCCCACTGTATTGTCTGATGTCTGTCTGTATGTACTAGCTAATACAGAAGTTACTATAAATGAGGGGGATATTGTGGCAAAAATGATTGTGCTCTTAGACCAACAACAAGAGCAACTCTATGCAATTGAAAGACCAATTAGTCAACCAAAACCTACGGTGACATTCTTATTGAATGGTCGATCCTTTCTTGGTCTTTTAGATACTGGAGCGGATATTTCCGTCATCCGAACCGCTGAGTGGCCGGACACCTGGCCTGCAGATGTGGCACCAGCGGTGAGAGGAGTGGGGGGACTCCAGGAGACTCGCATTAGCAGAAACTGGGTAAAAGCCCATTCCCCTGAGTCTCAATGTGTTGCTTATATTAAACCAGCTGTAATTCCTCTGTATACTAACTTGTGGGGAAGAGACCTTATGTCACAGTTTAATGCGCAGCTTACTCTCCATTAACCATGCTTCGCTTATGTCTGACTAACAATAACCCTGTGTGGATTGATCAGTGGCCTCTCCCTTCTATAAAACTTGAAGCCTTTCACTCTCTTGTTCAAGAACAATTAGATAAAGGTCATCTAGAACCCTCATTGAGTCCATATAACACCCCAGTTTTTGTTATCAAAAAGAAAAACAGCGCTTGGCGCCTACTTCAGGATTTAAGGGCTGTGAATTCGGTCCTCCTTCCAATGGGACCCCTGCAATGTGGTCTTCCAAATCCTAACATAATTCCTCAAGAATATGACCTTATCATTATCGATTTAAAAGACTGTTTTTTCTCCATTCCATTACACCAGTTAGATAGAAAATTATTTGCTTTTTCTGTACCAACCTTAAATAATCAGAGACCTACCAAACGATATCAATGGAAAGTCTTACCACAAGGCATGTTAAACAGTCCAACTATGTGTCAATTTTTTGTGGATTTAGCATTGCAGCCCTATAGAGACAAATATCCTCATTTTTTAGTCTATCATTACATGGATGATATATTGGTATCTGCACCTGGTCCAAAGGGCACGGTATTAAAAACTCTGCCATGCCTTAACTCTATTTTAGGTAAAGCAGGTCTCACTATAGCCCCAGAAAAAGTTCAATCCAAACCACCTTTTTTCTATTTAGGTCACAAGTTACTTGCTTCAGCTGCTATTCCTTCCCTTCCCCTCCCCACACTTCCCCCGAAGCCAACACTTGTGATTTTACAGCAGTTCCTGGGAACTTTAAATTGGGCACGTCCTTATTTGGGTTTGACTACAGCTACATTAGCTCCTCTCTTTAACGCTCTAACGCAAGGTAAAGCCCCGTCTGATGTTATCATTCTAAACAAAGAGCAGTTGCAGGCATTGAAAGACATTTCCCATTTAATGGCTATTAGATGGGTGGATCGGGCTATAGAAAATTGTCCTTTATCAATTGCTTTGCTAAATACTGCTCAGAGACCAAAAGCTGTCATTATGCAAATTCATCAGACACAGGTTCTGATCTTAGAATGGCTGCATTTGTCTCACACCCCAAGGACCACAATTACTAATAAAGCCTCTGCATATTCTCAGTTGATCTTTAAAGGTCGTCAAAGATGTAAACAACTCATGGGATTTGAGCCTGTTTGCATATTCACTCCTTGTTCATTGACTACTTGGGAAATGCTATGGTGTAATTCAGAAGAAATGCAATACTCTTTAGAAGAGTGGCCAGGGCAAATTTCTTGCCATTTACCAACTGACCCACGATTCACTTTTCTTAAAACTCTCCCTTTTGAATGGCATTCCCCCCTCTCATTATCTCCATTAGTAGATGCACCTACACTTTATGCCGATGGAGGAAAAATGTATGGCGCTTGTGCATGGCACCAGAAGGGAGAGTGGAAAACTAAAATTACCTCTCCACAATCTTCTGCTCAACAGGCAGAACTTGCTGCATCTCTTATTGCTTTTCAACAGTTTCAAAAGACTCCTTTTAATTTAATAGTAGATTCCTTATATGTTTCTCAGATTTTGAAAAATATATATCAAGCCTATTTATCTCCTAGCATATCTGTTTCTTTGTTAAAGTTATTGCTTTCTCTACAGCAATATATCAACAATCGCACACATCCATTTTTTGTAGCACATATCAGGAGCCACCAACCTCTTCCTGGTATATTACAGGAGGGAAATAAGGTGGCTGATGCCGCTGCCTCAGTAGCATCAGGAAAATCAATTTGTAATCTGACAGCATCACAAAGTCATAGCTATTTCCATCAAAATAGAAAAGCATTACAAAAACATTTTTCATTAACCCAGGCAGAGGCTACTGCAATAATACAACAATGCCCCACATGTAGCAAGCAAGCACATTCCATTCCAATAGGGGTTAACCCTAGAGGATTAAAAGCTTGTGAAATTTGGCAAATGGATGTAACTCAGTATCCACCTTTTGCCCCATGGAAATATTTACACGTTTCAATAGATACATATTCAGGATTTATTCTGGCTACTCCTCAAAGGGGAGAAGCTGTAAAACATGTCATCAATCATTCAATTCGTACCTTTGCTTCGCTGGGACGTCCAAAAGAAATAAAAACAGATAATGGGTCTGCCTATACAAGTTCTGCTTTTCAGGATTTTTGTAACAGATGGGATGTAATCCACAAGTTTGGGATTCCCTACAATAGCCAAGGGCAAGCTATTGTAGAACGGGCTCATTTGTCCCTGAAAAATGCTCTTGATAGATATTCATTGCGGGAAAACCCCCCGAACCTCCCAGCATTGCAAAACTCTCTTAACATTTGTCTTTTTACTCTAAACTTCCTAAACTTAACTGGAATTCCTCCTACTTCTGCTGCTGTTCGTCATTTCCCCCCCCCCCTTTCCCCCTCCTAACAGACCTTTGGTATATTACCGCAGGTTGCCAGATCCAACCTGGCAGGGTCCTGCTGAACTTATTACTTGGGGGAGAGGATACGCTGCGATCTTACTGCCAGACAAAACCACTTGCTGGATCCCTGGTCGGGCGGTAAGACCCTATCATGGGAAATCCTCCGATACATCTGCATCTTAAACTCTTCCTGATATTATTGCCTATACCCTCCTTGCAATTTCTACCTTATTCATATCCTACTTATACTTTTGTTCAACATGGTCATTGGACCACATTAGAATTTCGCTTTAGTAAATATGATAATGACTGTCCTATTGTTTGTTGGCATAATAATCTTCCCATAAATATATCTCCTTATATTCACACATATTTCAACAAAACACATGCTTCCTGTCAAAAGATTATTCGTGTTAAAGCTACTCCTTTAACAGAAGGCTCTTATACTTGTTCCATGAGGGTACGTCATGAAAATGCTACCCGTAGCTTTCACTCTGTCACTTCTGTTTTGCTTACAGAACACTCTACCACTCGCTCTTTTGTTTCTCCTTTACTCTTCCTATGGAAAGGAACCTTAAAATCTTTTCCTCTTTTTAATCTAAACATAGGGGGATCTGAATGTCCTTATATTGTATCAAGGGTTTCCCCACCCCACTTAACGTTCTTAATGAATGATCAAGTTAATCTTCATTGTCATTATTGTAATTATTATCCTTTTTCTACTAATTGTATTCCTTTCTCATATCGTAAATGTTCCACAAGTAACTTGTCCCTAGCTCTTTCTCCTACCTGTCATGCTTTCATTTACCCAAACTCTGATCCTGTCAACAAACGACGCTTCAAAAGAACTGCCCATGATGATCCGCAGAAGCCTCATAGAAGATACAATATTACGTGGACTATAACTGACTTTCAAGGCGTTCGTTTAAACTTCACAACCAATTTCTCTCGCATAGAAGACTTTTACCCACCGCTTCAATTCGATTTGGCAGAAATGCTTGTAGGCTCCATCGATTACAATTCACCCTCTCATACAACGGAGCCTAATCATAGATTTGTGAAAAAAAATAGGTTTTATGTATGCCCTGGACAGCCTGTTTCTAACACTCAGTCCCCTGCTCAACGACTTTCTGACTGCGGGGGGTTATCAGATTACTTTTGCAAAGACTGGTCGTGTGTTTCAACTGGACACATTTATTGGGATCCGGGCACTAAGGGTGATCTCATTACTGCCACTCGCACCACACGGAATATTCCATGTAGTGATAGAAAATGGCCCAGATGCAACCCAGTAACCATATGGTTCACAGACAAAGGCAAGGAAAGTACTTTATGGGACACTGGCTTGAAATGGGGTGCTCGCTTAAAATTACCTTGGCCAGGAGAGCATTATGGAAATATTTTTTACATTCAACGTCACATTGAACTCCCTCGCTTTGACCCAGTGGGACCACATGAAAAGACTATTAAATCCCCTTTCCTGCAACCCATAGCACAAGAAGTTAACCCATTGATTCCATTGATCAAAGCTTCCTATGCCTTGTTGAACTCCTCAAACTCATTTATTGCCTCCACATGTTGGCTTTGTGCTTCTGCCTCTCCACCTTTTTACGAAGCCATCGCTTCCCAAGAACCCATCGTTAATTCCACATCAGATGAACTTTGCCGTTGGAGAAACTCCACTATTACTGTTTCTTCCATCACTGGGGTTGGTTGTTGTTTGGGAAATATTCCATCCAATTACTCACAATATTGTCATAATGTTTCTAATGGCTATCATTGTGATTTATATCTTCCTAAGCATCGCCTTGGCCGCTACCACACCGTTGGGGGATATGCTCCAGTCTACACCTCTTCAGGAGGAAATTTAACATCACGCCTAAAAGGAATGTATTTTATCCCTGGCAAAAATTCTGTCTGGGCTTGTAACACCGGTCTCACAGCATGTGTCTATGGGGATGAACTTGTTAAATCCAAATCATTTTGTATTCAAGTATGGCTTGTACCAAAAATTAATGTGTATAACTCTGATGATTTTATATCCTTACAGGCACCCATGGAATACCCCCTCAGAGCAAAACGGGAAATTATTAGTACTCTCACTTTAGGTCTACTGCTTGCTCTGGGCGCCACGGGCGCAGCCACGGGCATTGCAGGACTAGCTGTTTCTGACAAAAGAATTACAGCTCTGGGTTCAGCCATTGATGATGATTTATTACGTATTGAAAAATCAATTGTAGCTTTGCAAAACTCCTTGACATCCCTCTCGGAAGTAGTCTTGCAAAATCGTAGAGGTATAGATTTGTTATTTTTAAAACAAGGGGGATTGTGTGCTGTGCTTAAAGAAGAATGTTGTTTCTATGCTGATAGCAGTGGAGTCGTGCTGGATTCTATGAATGAATTAGAAAAATGCTTAAAAGATAGAGAATACAAAAGATCAAACATGTATAATTGGTATCAAGGTTCGTTTTCTATTTCACCATGGCTTACAACCCTTTTAACTGCGTTGGCAGGACCATTAATAATCATTATATTGATATGTATTATAGGACCTTGTTGTTTTAATAGAATATTGCAATTTTTTAAAAATCAATTATCTTCCATGACTACTGATGCTGATGTATTATTGCAAGCTCATGTTATGTCTTTAACATCGGATGAAGAAATATCATTGCTGAGTTACTGCTCCTCGGACAACCCTGATGCTGACGGGTCGCACGCCTGCCTAGATGACGGGGACGGAGAACATTTCAGAAAAGTAGTTCCTGTTTTCTTGGACAAGGAAGAAGACTCGTCATAAAAAAATAAAAACAGAGGAGATGTTGTAACTATGAATCATTCATGTGATTTGCAACTTTGTATCAGTGCAATTCTGTACCATCCTAGCATTGTAACGATTTAGCTTTCTTGTATAAACATTAGACTCCTGTCTGCATTGTATCTTTCTCATGTAAACATTAGACTCCTATCTCTTCAGTGATCTTTGCCAGGCATGCAAAAGAGAAGAGGAGTTTAAACAGCTGTCAATACAATATGATGTTCTAATTGACCTGAATTGCTATAAATTACGCTTTCTGATACCCTGTTGTCTTTACTAACCTGAGCTATTATAAATCTTATGTATTTCCTGCTGACCTAAGCTATTATAATTCATGAATGTCTTGTTTACCCTGGGCTTTGAAGAATTTCACCCCCCTGTGAAAAAGCATAATAAAAGAGCCAGTGCCGAGGCATTTGGCGCGCTCATCCCGAGGAAACCTCGTCTCGTGTCGTTTCTCTCTCCCTTGCTCCCTCTCATGAGGCGCCCATCTAATGCGGGATGGCAGATACCGCATTCCATAAGTTACAGAAATTAAAATTTGATATAATCTGCCTACAAGAAGTACATATTAAAAACAACATGAACACATATTGAAACAACAAAAATTAGGGAAATTATTCACAGAGTTGACACAGTGCAAAAAGAGAGGAGTAGTGTTATACATAAGAGACAGAATCCCTGCAGAACAAATACACTGCTCAAAAAAATAAAGGGAACACAAAAATAAGACATCCTAGATCTGAATGAATGAAATATTCTTATTAAATACTTTGTTCATTCCATAGTTGAATGTGCTGACAACAAAATCACACAAAAATTATCAATGGAAATCAAATTTAGCAACCCATGGAGGTCTGGATTTGGAATTGCACTCAAAATTAAAGTGGAAAAAACACTACAGGCTTATCCAACTTTGATGTAATGTCCTTAAAACAAGCCAAAATGAGGCTCAGTAGTGTGTATGGCCTCGACGTGCCTTTATGACCTCCCTATAATGTCTGGGCATGCTCCTGATGAGTTGTCAGATGGTCTCCTGAGGGATCTTCTCCCACACCTGGACTAAAGCATCCCCCAACTCCTGGGCAGTCTGTGGTGCAACATGGCATTGGTGGATAGAGAGAGACATGATGTCCCAGATGTGCTCAATTGGATTCAGGTCTGGAGAACAGGCGGGCCAGTCCATAGCATCAATGCCTTCATCTTGCAGGAACTGCTGGCACACTCCAGCCACATGAGGTCTAGCATTGTCTTGCATTAGGAGGAACCCAGGGCCTACCGCACCACCAAATGGTTTCACAAGGGGTCCAAGGATATCATTTTGGTACCTAATGGCAGGCTACCTCTGGTGAGCACATGGAGGGCTGTGCGGCCCTCTAAAGAAATGCCACCCCACATCATTACTGACCCACTGCCAAACTGGTCATGCTGGAGGATGTTGCAGGCAGCAGAACGTTCTCCACAGTGTCTCCAGACCCTGTCATGTCTATCACATGTGCTCAGTGTGAAACTGCTTTCATCTGTGAAGAGCATAGGGCACCAGTGGCGAATTTGCCAATCTTGGTGTTCTCTGGCAAATGCCAAACGTCCTGCACGGTGTTGAGCTGTAAGCACAAACCCCACCTGTGGACGTCGGACCTCATATCACCCTCATGGAGTCTGTTTCTGACTGTTTGAGCAGCTACATGCACATTTGGGGCCCGCTGGAGATCATTTTGCAGGGCTCTGGCAGTGCTCCTCCTGTCCCTCCTTGCACAAAGGTGGAGGTAGCAGTCCTGATGCTGGGTGTTGCCCTCCTATGGCCTCCTCCATGTCTCCTGATGTACTGGCCTGTCTCCTGGTAGTGCTTCCATGCTCTGGACACTACGCTGACAGACACAGCAAACTTTCTTGCCACAGCTCACATTGATGTGCCATCCTGGATGAACTGCACTACCTGAGCCACTTGTGTGGGTTGTAGAATCCATCTCATACTACCACTAGAGTGAAAGCACTGCCAGCATTCAAAAGTGACCAAACCATCAGCCAGAAAGCATAGGAACTGAAAAGTGGTCTGTAGTCACCACCTGCAGAACCACTCCTTTATTGGGGATGTCTTGCTAACTGCCTATGCTTTCCCCCTCTTGTCTATTCCATTTGCACAACAGCATGTGAAATTGATTGTCAATCAGTGTTGCTACCTAAGTGGATTGTTTGATTTCACAGAAGTGTGATTGACTTGGAGTTACATTATGTTGTTTAAGTGTTCCCTTTATTTTTTTGAGCAGTGTATATACAGATGATGATGGAAGGATTTTGATGGTGGAGATAATGGACAATTTATCTAAAGACACTTTTAATAGCAATCTATGCTCCAAATGATAATCAAGAAGATTTTTACAAGAAATTACATATGAAAATAATTGAACTGGACTATGCTAATATTTGTCTGATGGGAGATTTTAATGGAATAATAAATGACAATTTTGATTATAAAACACAGAAAACACAAAGAAAACTAGAAAGACATTGCCAAAATCCTTCTTTCGAATGGTAGATGAGATAAACTTAAAAGATGCATGGAGAGAGAGAAATGCGGAAAATAGACAATATACTTTTATTCAAATAGACATGCATCATGGTCTAGAACAGATATCATATGGATGTCAATAGAATTGCTCTCTAACATACAAGACATTGAAATAGAAACAAGTACCTGGGCAGATCATAATCCAATAATAGTTGTATGGAATGGACAAAAAAGGAGATCCAGATGGACCTTAAATAATACGATATTAAAGGAAAAAGATTTTAAACAGAAAATTGAGAGAGAACTTTTTTCTTTAAAGAAAACACAAAAGAGGATACATCATTACAGAACCGCTGGGACACAATGAAGGCTTATACAAGAGGCTTGATAATGGATTATACAAGGAAAAGAAACATAAAATGGAGAAAAACTTTAAAATATTGGAAGATGATTACAAGAGGCTGGAAAAAGAGCTCCAGAAATTTCCACAAAAAAGGGACATAACTAAACATAAAATGAGGCTAATGGAAAAAGAGGAAATAGCACAAAAAATTAGAAATGCTGAGCAGAACTATTTTGAAGATGCAAATAAACCAGGCAGATGGCTAGCATATAAATTGAGAAAGGAAAGAGATCCAAGAAGGATAAATCAATTGATAAACGAACAAGGACATATATGCTATGGGAATGCGAAGAAGAAAAAAATATTCAAGTTTATTATAGAAAATTGTACCATCAAGAGAATGTTCAAGAAGAAAGAATTCAACAATACTTACAGGAGGCAAATCTGCCCCAGATACCCAAAGATATTGAAATAATGTTAGAAAGTAATATAACAATGATGGAATTAACAGAAACTTTAAAAAAGCAAAATATTGGGAAAGCACCAGGTCCGGATGGTTTGCCAGCAGAATTTTATAAGACATTTCAGGAAACATTGAATCCTCATTTGTTAGAAGTTATGAATGAAGTTATGACAAAGAAGAGAATGCCCAAAGCATGGCCAGAAGCATATTTTACACTTATACTGAAGGAGGACACAGACCCACAGCAAGTTAAAAATTATAGATTATAAAATTTTTGCTTCAATTCTGGCAGAAAGACTAAAAAGATACTTAAACAATTTTATTCATGCTGATCAAAATGGATTTCTGCCAAAGAGACAAATTAAAGACAATATGAGAATAATTTTAGACACACTGGAATACTATGAGGCACATCCCGAAAAACAAATGGCTTTGATGTTTTTAGATGCACAAAAAGCCTTTGATAATGTGAATTGGCGTTTTATGCTGCTATAATTGGACCAAATGGGCTTTGGTAAAACATTTACCCAAGCCATAGAAACTATATATTGTAAACAAACTGCAAAGGTTGTGATAAATGGAGAGTTAACAGACTTTATAGATATAAGAAAAGGTACTAGACAAGGCTGTCTGCTGTCGCCTCTGTTGTTTGTGTTAACATTGGAAGTGCTGAATAGGAACATCAGAGAAGAAAAAGAAATAAAAGGAATGAAAATTAAAAAAGAAGAATATAAATTGCAAGCCTTTGCAGATGACCTGGTATTCATATTAGAGGATCCATTGGAGTCAGTACCTAAACTGATACCAAAGATAGAAAAGTATGGGAAAGTAGCAGGTCTGAAAATAAAGATAAAACAAAGATTTTAACAAAGAACATATTAGCAAGACGAAAGAAAGAATTGGAGGAAGTTTTGGGGATCCAGGTCACAAATAAGGTTAAGTATTTAGGGATACATATAACACCAAGATGTAGCACACTTAAGGAGGACAATTATCTTAAACTCAAACAACAGATTGTGACAGATTTGATAAAATGGGAAAATTTACAATTATCATTGATTGGGAGAATATCTATAATTAAGATGAATATATTGCCTAGAATCTTATATTTATTCCAGACAATTCCAAATAGACTAGGAAAATATTTTTTTGAATATTTAGATAAAATAGTGCTAAAATATATTTGGCAGGGGAAGAAAGCAAGAATAAAACTTAAATTGTTACAAGATGCAAGAATAAGAGGAGGATTCGCTTTGCCCAATTGGGAATAATATTACCAGGCAATGAGTTTGAAGTGGGTAAAGGAGTGGATATCATTAAGGAATACTAGACTTTTGAATTTACATGACTTGCTGCTAGGGTGGCATGCCTTCTGTTAAGCCTGGTTTCCCCAACCAGGGTTAGGGAGACAAGCTAAACAGAATGTGCAGCGTTAGTCAGATAGGCACACAGATAAATGAGTGAGCTAAGCTTGTATGTTTATTAACATACAGTAAAAATTACAGATACGCTTGTGCTATCAAAAATATAGTTTATTCCATTATGAGTTCATAGCATAGTCAAAATAACAGTCCAATAGTCATGTATCATTTAGTCAGTCCATTCAGGGATATTCAGTTAGCAAAGTCCGTTTAGAATATCCTATGTCAGTTCACTTACAAGTCAGTTCTTTGTTTTCTCTCCCGTTCGAGCAATGCAGTCTTGAGTCCTTGCAGTAATCAGGGATCATCAAAGCCAGAGAGAGAGCAAACTGTCATCTTGCTTCTTTTAAAGTGCTTTCACAACCACTCCCTTAATTACTATCCCACAGTTAAAGTTGCAGACACTTTAACATACAAACTATGATTACATATTATTATTGACCTAAACCAGTTAGGGTAAAACAATGTTATCCCTAACATTCTCCCCTTTTAGGTTAAATAATAATATAACTATTTACATCTTTAAATCATATTTGTTACAACTCTCTTTAAACTTAATTACTCCTTGAGCTTTTGTAAATTGGTCTGCAATGTTTTCTTCTGTCATGCAGTATTCCAATTTAATTAGCCCATTCTTTACAGATTCTCTAACATTTAAGTATCTTAAGTCAGTATGCTTTGATCTAGTTTTTACAGCAATACTAGTAGCTAATTTTATGGCTGCCTGGTTGTCCTTGTACACAATAATGGAATCTTTAACAGTTATACCCATGTCTAATAATAACTGTTTGTACAAAATCAAGTCAGTGCATAATAATGACAGACATGAAAATTCCGCTTCCATCGTGGACAAGCTAATATGCTGTTGTCTGATTGACCTCCACCCTATTAGTGTCTTACCAAATAATATAGCCATCCCAGATGTTGATTTTCTTGTGTTTATATCAGTTGCAAAACTTGCATCTGCATAGGCACTAAGACTCAAATCACCCTTTGGTTCTATATACAATGCATGGTTCATTGTTCCTTTAAGATATCTTAAAATTCTCTTTAATGATTGCCAATGACATTGATGTGGATCTGAATTAAAACGTGCCAGCTGATTTACACTATAAGCTATATCTGGCCTAGACCAATTGCTTATATATGATAAGCTGCCAATCAAAGATTGATATATGGACTTATCAAATTTGGGACTTTGATCATCAGTTTGGCAAACTTCCTGACTCATTGGAGTCTTTGCCGGTTTACAAAGTTCCATTTTAAACGTTTTAATTAATTGGCAAATTTTATCTTCTTGAGATATCTTAAAACCATTTTTTGTTTTGTTAATTGTCAATCCTAGATACTTTTTAATTTCACCTAAATGCTTTAATTTTATCTTTTTGGCTAATAATGATATAATCTCATTAGCTTCATTATTAGTCTTAGTTATCAAAGCAATATCATCTGTAAATAATAACAATAATGACACCATTCCATTATTTTCTCTTTTAAACACACATGGATCTGCTAAACCAGATTTAAAACCTATATTGTTTAATTCTTTCACAATATATTGGTTCCACTCAAACCCAGATTGTTTCAACCCACAAAGACTCTTTTTGAGTTTCCAACAATCATTACTATTTACTTTATTTTCTTTTATACCTACTGGTTTTCTTAAATATATAGTGTGCTGCAATGGTGCATGTAGATAGGCAGTTTCTACATCTAAATGGTTAATGACATAGTTTTTCTTAGCTGCCCACACTAAAGCTGCTCTTAAAGATGTTGCTTTAAGACTTGGTGCAAAAACTTCATCGTAGTCAGATGCAGTTTGATTAAATCCTTGAGCTACTAACCTAGCCTTATGGGTAACAGTCCCATCATTTCCAGTTTTTACTTTAAATATCCATTTGCACCCAATGGATTTTTCTCCTGGAGGTAATTTAGCATCTTCATAAACTTTCATTACCTTTAATGAATTTAGTTCTTTTTCCATTGCCTTTTGCCAATTCTCCTGATCCTTATCAGGATACATCCAAGTTCATCTACACTAGTTGGAACTTTAGTTACTTGGCAAACTATACTTGCTTGATACCTATCAGGTGGTCTAGTTACACGTGTAGTACGTCTAGGTATTACAGGACTTACAGATGGACTTTCCTTTATTAACTCTTCTTGATTATCTAACTCTTCCTGATCAACTGTTTCCTCTTATTCTGGTCCTATTTGCTCTTCGTGGACTTCTTCTTTAATTGGATTCTTCTTATAACTAGTCTGATCTTTCTGCCTTTTGTAGGGTTCAATAATTACTTCATTATTTAAATCTTGCTCTAATCTATTCCATCCTACATGTTCTAGGAATTTAGCACTAGCACTGGTGTAAACTCTAGATGTACCTGGTTCCCAGAATCTATAAGATCTATGATTAGATGTATATCCTACAAAATATAATCTTTTAGCTCTATGTTGTCCTTTGTGTCTAAGTTGTGAAGGGATATGCACCCATGCTGTTGCTCCAAATGTGTGCATATAACTTAAATCAGGTTTTGTACCATGCCACAATGTGAATGGTAATTCACCTGTTGTTGAATTAACAACATTATTTAATATATGATTACCACACATTATTGCTTCTCCCCATAAATTGTCAGGTAATCCTGAATCAGACATCATAGTTCGTGCCATTGATTGTAATGTTTGGCCTCTTCTCTCTATAAAAGCATTATGTTGTGGCCTATATGGTGCAGATTTTTTATGTTGAATACCTAACATTCTTAGTCTGTTCTGGAATTTATTATTTGTAAATTCCGTACCATTATCTGTTATAAGAGTTACTAATTTCTTTTTAGTTTTCCTTTCAGCAAATTTTATCCAATTAAAGAGATTTTGATACGTTTCAGTTTTGCTCTTCATTAAATAGCAAAACCCATATCTAGAATAGTGGTCCATTATACTTAGTATGTAATGAGCTCCTCCTACACTTGGTTTTTTCGGACCTATTATATCTGCAAATACTACCTCTAAAGGTTCTTTGGTAGTAAATCCATCAACTCTATTAGCCGGTGTGACCCTGCTCTTACTTTGATTGCAGGCATTACATTGCAAATACTTATTACAAGGTTTCAAACTTATTCCCTTAGATAATTCAACAGTTTTCTTAAGCATTTTAAAATTTAAATGCCCTAGCCTTCGATGTAACAAGTGAATACATTCATCATGAGGTTTCTTATTTTCATAAACCATGTTAGCCACCTTTAAACCATCATCATTTAACACATATAATTCACCTCTTAAAGATGCAATAATTTTCTTATCTTCTTTTTCAATTATGCAGTTATCTCCCCTAAATGTAACTACATATCCTAGTTTAACCAAAATTCTAACTGAAATTAAATTAAACTTAAGTTGTGGTACATACAACATTTTTACATTCTCTTTTATAAAAGAACAATATGCTATACCTTGACCTTTAGCTTTCAGTTTCCAGCCATTGGCTAACGATATCTGCTGTGTACTCTTGGATATTTTAATAAAATTTTTGTTATCATTTGTTATACACTGGGATGCTCCACTGTTAACCACCCATAAATTATTTTTTACAGCTTCGTTAGTATACATGGCTAACTCTAAATTTTTATTTTTATTTTGATGACTTTTAGTATTCTGGCTAGCGTTCTGGCATTTTGCTTTTTTACAAAATCTTGCCAAATGTCCTCTTCCTCCACAATTAAAACACTTTTTAATTGCGTATGCAGTAGGAGTTTCATTATCTTCTTTTTGAGGTTGCTGCCTCCTTAACTCATCTCTTTCAAGCCTTCTTCTGGCCTCTTCAATCAATCTGCCAGTTATATCAGTTAAAGTTAGACTTTCCTTTGGCAAAATTTCAAGTGAAGTTACGTAGTTGTCATAACTTTCATCAAGGGAAGATAGAATTATGTAGACTTGGTGTAGTTCAGAGAAAATAAGCTCTTTCTCGTGCAGTTCTTGAAAAATGCTTTGCATAGTTTTCAAATGACTCAGCATATCACCATTCGTCTGGAGATGCATCCTGAAAAGCTTCCGTGTTAGATTTATGTGTGTACCAACGTTATCTCGAACATAAATCCTCTTCAGCTTCTGCCAACACCCAACAGCTGTTTGCTCTCCGTGGATATGAACAAGTTGCTTGTCAGTTAATGTTAATCCAATTATGCAAATAGCTTGTTGATTTTTATGCATAAATTCTTCTATTTTTAGCCTATCTTCATCATCCTCTGGATCCCATTCCTCTACATTTGGTGGATTTTCAATTATGTTCCACAAACCTTCTCTTCGTAGAAGCAGACTACATTTCATAGACCATGATACATAGTTTGTTCCATCCAACTTGGATATAAGGGACAAACTTTGTAGATTGACTTGTGCCATGTTTTCTTTGTATGGATATAAAACTATAATTAATAAAACACAGCTGTCTGTTTACTGTAATGTATAACAACACAAACTCTCACTTTTACATAAATCTGTTTTATCCTAGTTAAACTGACTTTGCAGCCTCTGGGCCCATAACCAGTGTTAAGCCTGGGTTCCCCAACCAGGGTTAGGGAGACAAGCTAAACAGAATGTGCAGCGTTAGTCAGATAGGCACACAGATAAATGAGTGAGCTAAGCTTGTATGTTTATTAACATACAGTAAAAATTACAGATACGCTTGTGCTATCAAAAATATAGTTTATTCCATTGTGAGTTCATAGCATAGTCAAAATAACAGTCCAATAGTCATGTATCATTTAGTCAGTCCATTCAGGGATATTCAGTTAGCAAAGTCCGTTTAGAATATCCTATGTCAGTTCACTTACAAGTCAGTCCTTTGTTTTCTCTCCCGTTCGAGCAATGCAGTCTTGAGTCCTTGCAGTAATCAGGGATCATCAAAGCCAGAGAGAGAGCAAGCTGTCATCTTGTTTCTTTTAAAGTGCTTTCACAACCACTCCCTTAATTACTATCCCACAGTTAAAGCTGCAGACACTTTAACATACAAACTATGATTACATATTATTATTTACCTAAACCAGTTAGGGTAAAACAATGTTATCCCTAACACCTTCCTCTGGTATAAGGGAACTAAAATGCAGGGTATTTTAGAAGACGTTATATTTGAGAAGCATTGTTTTTGAACTGGGGGAAGATAAAAAAGCAATATTATCTAAAAATTCCACTACGGTTATCTACTATTGAAACTTTTTCTTATCCAATAATATATAAAAAGGAACAAACAGTTAGATATGGTAAGATATTGAATGAAAAGGGTGAAAAATCTATGCAAGCATTGGAAGAACAAAGTGTAAAAATGAATTGGTTTTCATATTTACAAATACAATCTAGATTTGATAAAGATATTAAAACAGAAGGTATCTATGATACATTGACTGATTTGGATAAAATTTTGACAAGTACTGATGAAACAGTATTAAAAAAAACTTTATGGACATTTGTTGGAGTTTAAATTAGAGGAAGAACAAGTTAAGAAAACAATGATTGCATGGGGGGAAATTTTGGATATGGGATTGATCTAGATAAATGGCAAAAATTGTGGTCTCAAAATTATAAAATGACAATGTCAACTGCATATAAAGAAAATTTGTATAAGATGTTTTACAGGTGGCACTTACCCCCAACAAGAATTGCGAGGATGTTCAAGAATAAATCGGATAAATGTTGGAAATGTCATCAGATACTTGGCTCATATTACCATATGTGGTGGACATGCTTGGATGCAAAAAGATTCTGGACTATAATCCACACATTGTTGGAAAAAAATGATAAAACAACACATAGACTTTAAACCTGAGATATTTTTATTGGGAATTATACCAGAAATATATAGTAAAGAACTGAAATACTTGATTGTAAATGTTTTAACAGCGGCTAGAATTGTATTTGCTAAGAATTGGAAAAATAAAAAAACACCTATGCAGGAGGAAATTATTAAGAAAATCATGGACTGTGCTGAAATGAGTAAATTGACATTTGAATTTGAGAACAAGAAGACAAACAATTTTATATGATATGGGATTTATTTTATCAATGGTTAGATAAAAAGACATGGTGAAGAAATAGATTAGGAAGCTTTACAATAAAAAGTTAATAGACTGATATAGAATACAATATAAAATATATAAACATTGGGTGATTGTATAAGATTAAATTATGATAAAATTTAGAATATCTCGTATAGAATGATGAAAAAATAGTTTAGTCAAAAGAATGATTAATGGTTGATATTATATAAGCTCATGTTAAATTGATAAGGTGAGAATTTATACAACTTGTGAGAAATGCTAAAAAAAAGGAGACCAGAAAAGATTGTAACCAACTGACACACTGTATGTACATAATTGAAATATGGTTTTATGGTTTGTTTGTATGTTTGTTGTAAAAAATATTTTTTTTAAAAAAAACAACAACTCGATTCTTCCAGAAGAGAATAGATAACATCCAACCTGTGGAACTTTTGATAATTGGATGTGGGATTTAGGCATGACCACAGCAATCAATTTCTATTGATTGCCTGAGGGTTTTACTTGAGGAAATAGTGGATTCAGTGCCTTTTTTAAAAAAATCCTTAGAGGAAGCACTAGTGTCAATGCAGGTCTCCAGAGCAGCTTGATATTCAAACTACTTATAACCATTAAATGAATTGGGGCACCCATATCATTGTATAGACTATATTGGCTTAAGTAGACCACTGTTTTAAACTCCCACGTATAATTTGTTACATCTTTGTGCTTTTCTGTTTTTGAGAAAAGCATATTATTCATTTGTCTTTTATATATCCAAATGTATCCGGTTGTAAACATTTTTATTCAGTTAAGCCCTATAAGCCTTACATTGCAATCTCAAGAACTAAAATCACATGGATACTGCAAATAAACTGTCAGACCCATTCACTAAACTCATTTATTAGAAGTACCGTATATACTCGAGTATAAGCCGAGTTTTTCAGCCCATTTTTTGTGCTGAAAAACCCGCCCTCGGCTTATACTCGAGTCAGCCGCTACGGCACCATGCCTGGCCTGCGCTGGTGTGGCTGCAACCAATCGCGCCTCCAGGGCAGCATCGCCGCTGCGGCTGTCCACCCGCTGAGGGCCACACAGGCGACCCCAAGCGGCCTCTCCTTCCCCATTAACGGGCGCCCGGGGCCTCCGCGAGCTCCTGCATTGCGCGCTTCCAGCTTCGCCAAGAAGCGAAGAGCTGCTCCAGGGGCAGTGAGACAAAGTGCCTGGCTGTGCCATGGCGGGAACCCCCCGGAGCAGCTCTTCACTGCTAGGGGAGGGGGCGGGGGAGGCTGCCTGAGCCTGGCGACCCCAAGCGGCCTCTCCTTCCCCATTAACGGGCCCCCAGGGCCCCCGCAAACTCCTGTGTTGTGCGCTTCCAGCTTCGCCAAGAAACCACCAGGTTCAGGCAGCCTCCCCCGCCCCCTAGCCTAGTACCGAAGAGCTGCTCTGGGGGCAGCGAGACAAAGTGCCTGGCTGCGCCGTGGCGGGAACCCCCCGGAGCAGCTCTTCGCTGCTAGGGGAGGGGGCGGGGGAGGCTGCCTGAACCTGGCGACCCCAAGCGGCCTCTCCTTCCCCATTAATGGGTGCCTGGGGCCCCCGCGAGCTCCTGTGTTGTGCGCTTCCAGCTTCGCCAAGAAACCGCCAGGCTCAGGCAGCCTCCCCCGCCCCCTAGCCTAGTAGCGAAGAGCTGCTCCGGGGGCAGCGAGACAAAGTGCCTGGCTGCGCCGTGGCAGGAACCTCCCGGAGCAGCTCTTCGCTGCTAGGGGAGGGGGCGGGGGAGGCTACCTTAGCCTGGCGACCCCAAGCGGCCTCTCCTTCCCCATTAACGGGCCCCCAGGGCCCCCGCAAGCTCCTGTGTTGTGCGCTTCCAGCTTCGCCAAGAAACTGCCAGGTTCAGGCAGCCTCCCCCGCCCCCTAGCCTAGTACCGAAGAGCTGCTCCGGGGGCAGCGAGACAAAGTGCCTGGCTGCGCCGTGGCGGGAACCCCCCGGAGCAGCTCTTCGCTGCTAGGGGAGGGGGCGGGGGAGGCTGCCTGAACCTGGCGACCCCAAGCGGCCTCTCCTTCCCCATTAATGGGTGCCCGGGGCCCCCGCGAGCTCCTGTGTTGCGCGCTTCCAGCTTCGCCAAGAAACCGCCAGGCTCAGGCAGCCTCCCCCGCCCCCTAGCCCAGCAGCAAAGAGCTGCTCCGGGGGCAGCGAGACAAAGTGCCTGGCTGCGCTGTGGCAGGAACCCCCCGGAGCAGCTCTTCGCTGCTAGGGGAGGGGGCGGGGGAGGCTACCTTAGCCTGGCGACCCCAAGCGGCCTCTCCTTCCCCATTAACGGGCACCCAGAGCCCCCGCAAGCTCCTGTGTTGTGCGCTTCCAGCTTCGCCAAGAAACTGCCAGGTTCAGGCAGCCTCCCCCGCCCCCTAGCCTAGTACCGAAGAGCTGCTCCAGGGGCAGTGAGACAAAGTGCCTGGCTGCGCCGTGGCGGGAACCCCCCGGAGCAGCTCTTCGCTGCTAGGGGAGGGGGTGGGGGAGGCTGCCTGAACCTGGCGACCCCAAGCGGCCTCTCCTTCCCCATTAATGGGTGCCCGGGGCCCCCGCGAGCTACTGTGTTGCGCGCTTCCAGCTTCGCCAAGAAACCGCCAGGCTCAGGCAGCCTCCCCCGCCCCCTAGCCTAGTAGCGAAGAGCTGCTCCGGGGGCAGCGAGACAAAGTGCCTGGCTGCGCCGTGGCAGGAACCCCCCGGAGCAGCTCTTTGCTGCTAGGGGAGGGGGCGGGGGAGGCTGCCTGAACCTGGCGACCCCAAGCGGCCTCTCCTTCCCCATTAATGGGCACCCGGGGCCCCCGCGAGCTCCTGTGTTGCGCGCTTCCAGCTTCACCAACAAACGGAGCTGCAAATCTGGTAATTGCTTGCGGAGCCTCGGCACGAACCCCCTTTCCCCGCACTCCCCCCCTCGCACTCCTCTGGCGGCAGCAGGCGGAGAAAGCCCTTCTTCCCCCTGGCTTTGATGGCACCGTGAGTTGGCTTCCCACTCTTTTTTTTTAATCCTCCTCCTCCTCCTCCTCCTCCTCCTCCTCCTCCTCCTCCTCCTCCTCCTCCTCCTCCTCCTCCTCTCCTCTCCCCTTGTTGTCTGGTCTTCCCTAAGGAAACTCGAGGGCTCACACTTCCAGGTGTTTCTCCCTGTCTTTCTCCCTGTCAATGATCTTTTCTTCCCTTCCCTTCTCTCAGCCCCATCCTCCTTCACCTTTGTCACCACAATCCTGAACAGATGAAGTTTGTACTTCTCAAGAAAGGTTGGATGTTCCTTTTGAGGAGGGAACCTAGTGTGACATCTGTATGTTGACCTACTACTGAGCCATGGCATGTGTGCACATGCAATGGAGGCATGAGGGAGAGCTGTGAAAGAGATGGTGGCTCTCCAAAACAGGATGTACATGCAGCACATACACATGCTTTTTTCTTGCAAGGGAGAGAGTGACTCTGTTTGGACATACAGATGATGAGGAATCCAGTTTTGAAGGATTTTAACTCTTGTGTTTTAGCTTGGTTGCTGATTGAGCTAAGGTTTTTGTACTTTTAAAATTATTGTTGATACCATATTGGTTTTGTTGGCTCTCTTTTCCACTTACAGAGCTAGTTTACTGTTTTTCTTTGAAATAAATATTCAAAAACATTTAACCTACTGATGCCTCAATTAATGTAATTTTATTGGTATCTATTTTTATTTTTGAAATTTACCAGTAGCTGCTGCATTTCCCACCCTCGACTTATAATCGAGTCAATAAGTTTTCCCAGTTTTTTGTGGTAAAATTGGGTGCCTCGACTTATATTCGGGTCGACTTATACTCGAGTATATACAGTATTTCCTCATTTATTGTTTTTGGATAGCTATTTTACAATGCAGGCTATAACAGTGGACATTGCTCTGGTTTGAAGTAAAAATATTGATCTACCTATCTTTTTAAAGTCTAGTTAATGAGATTGAAACAGAAATGCACAAACCAGTAAAACTATTAGCTTGTTTAAACATTAGTAAATGTATAAATCCATATTGGTTTTCCTGCAGGAGCATCAGCATTTTCTAATGACCCCCCCCCCCCAAATGAATTGGCTTCTTAGCCACCATAACATTATTTTCATGGATCATGTTTACGCATATGGAGAAATATATTGATCAGCTGGCTGGAAAAAAAAACTGATTTATTTGAAGCCATTCTCTGGTTTTGTATTTTATATATCTGCAATAACAGCAGCTTTAAAAATTAGATTATATTATATGTGTCAGTGAATTTATTCACCTCAAGAACTCTGAGATTTCCTCCATACAGATTTACTTTATCTCTTTCCCTCTCTCTTTCAGCATTCAGGCAGGAATTATGAATGAGACATCAACCTCCATTTATTTTCCCCAAAGAATAGACTTCTTTAAAAACAATTTTGTTGGCATTCAGATATAAGCCTGAAAAGCTAACTTTCTATCACTAGAGCTTTCCTCTTGATCAGAGACTCTGGGATCTTTTTTTTTTTTTTTTAACTAGCAGACTCCATGACCTGAAAACTCCTGCTCTAACAGTTGAAGTTCTTATTACATCTATTAAAGCCTCAAAATGCAAAGTAGCTTCATAAACTCTACTGTCACCACTACAATCATAAATATGTTCATTCCAAATGACAAGCTATTCATGGATGAATTCAACTTAGAGTTCTTATCTCACCTCCACTTTCTCAATGTATGAACTTGTGGGAAGAAAGCGCTTTAAATGATGCCCTCTTGCTGATACTGTTTGGTGAGGTGTTAAGAGTGAGTCTCATTGCTGATGAATGGAATTTACAGTCTATTAAATTTATTTACAATTGTAGTCCTGCTGGAGATTGCTATGGCCTTTAAATAATATACAAAAAATGGTTTAAAACATATGGACAACTCTCTAGAACAGGGGTGTCAAACTGGTGGCCCGTGGGCTGGATGCATCACATGCAGGCCATGCCCACTCCAGTTCCGTAAATGGGGAAAATGTCATAAAACATCATATGATAATAATGTAATGTGGTGAGTTTGACACCCATGCTCTAGAACATTCATTCCCACTTATGTGCCTCAATTATAATTTAAAATAAATATTTTTTTTAAAAAAAATGCATGACTAGTGTGATCCAAAGATTGTTTTAAGCCTTGTATTAAAATAACAAACTTCACAAATAGGAAAACTTTTATTTTATTTTATTTTACATTTTATTCTATAACTGCTTACCAAGCATGAAAATCTGCCTATCTAAACTAAATGTAGCAACTGTCTTAAATAAAGGCTGTGCTGGATTTGAAAAATTGGTTCCTCCAGGTTCTGCCTCAGTATCCTTCCAAATTCATCCCACGCTAGTTGAACTAGTTGTGGTGTTGCCTTTAAAAGGCAATTTCCACCTTTTCTTTATTAATCATCCTCCCACTTTTGTAAACCTCCAGGTATAAACAAACAAGAACAACTTTAGTTACTCACATTAAAGAAGCAAAAATACAGATACACAGACAGTATCACACAAAAAATAACTTTAACTAGGCCTCACAGCTTTCTGAGAAACAAGCTGTTCTTCTCTCACACAGATACATACACTCAACAAACTAAACAGTCTCCTTAAAGATACAAAGCATGTCAAAGGCACAATAGTTATTTCAAAACACCAGTTCACTCGTTCCTTTGAAAACTACCCAAAAACATCTCATGTAGCAGTTTTTTCTTACTCTGTTCTGTTGGTTCATCGTCCTAGGTCCATCATGCCTCTCAGCTTGTCAAGCTTTGTGTTGTGTATGCATAAAGATTAATAAAGTGTGAGCTTGGAGTAAGTGCAGGGTTCTGGCCCTGCACTTCTGATTGGCTGTTAAGCGGCTGGACCGGATTGGCCCGTTCCAGGTAATCCGATTGGCCCTTAATAGAGAGTTCCTATTGGTTACAAGAGCTAGCGCTCCTAGCTCGTTATTGGTTAAAAGTTACAGGGGTTGCCTATATAAGGCGGGTTTAACTGCTATTGAATTGAGAAAGTCACAATGTAAATAAAGAGCTGAAGTTCACCGTCCAGAGGTTTGTCTCCATTCTTTCTCGCCCATGCTCAAAACTTAACACTGGCGACGAAGGTGGGATACGGAGATATCTGAACCAATGAAACTTCAAAGAACACCGAGCACGTGACAGATGATGCCAACAATGGAACCATGTCCGGCGGCATCGTACCACCCGCTCTGTTCGATCCAGAACAGGAAGACTGGGAGTCTTACATGGATCGCTTCCAAATGTTCTTAGAGACGAACAACTTAAAGGACGCCACAGCCGGGAAGAAACGGGCGGTGTTCCGAATGCATTGCGGTCCAACCATATTTAAGATGGCTAAAGCACTAGCCAAACCTTGAGAAGTGAAGGCCATGGATTGGGATGACCTTGAACCTATCCTATAAGACCACTACACTCCGACCGTGCCTACGCTCGTGAGACACCACGAATTTTATCAGAGGAGCCAGCGAAAGGGAGAAAGCGTGGCCGACTTCATAGCAGACCTCCAAAATTTAGGAGGCCTCTGCGGATTCACCGATTTAAAAGAAGCAATAAGAGATCGCATAGTTCTGGGACTAGATGCACCAGGCGTCCAAAGCAAGCTGATGGCGAAAGGTGACATCAGCGTTGTCGACGCCATCGCCGATGCTACTGCAGCAAAAGCAACCAGGAAGTTGGCTGCACAACTACGCCGAAACCGCGCTCCGGTACCACCACCGGCCAGCGACATCTCACCTAGTTCAGAAGGGCAGCTTGCGACAATGCACCACGAGGACCTCTCTTCGTCATCAGACAGTGACGAAGAAGGGGTCCATTGACTGCGGTCCGACTGGGACTATCACCCTTACGCCCTTGCGCAGGCTGTGGAGCCAACCATGCCAGGTCCGAATGCAAATTCCGCGACACACTCTGGCATGAGTGCGGGAAACGAGGCCACATCGGATGGGTCTGCCGTAGCTTGCCAGGACCCAGCCAGGCCTCAAAAGGGGCTAACTATTGCCAATCGACAGGAAACCGTCCTGTACAGCGAGAGCCAGTAAACCACTCCTACAGAAATCGAGCTTTGCAGAGAGAAGAGGCTCACCATACTATCACTATCGGTCACGCCTCAGCCTTGGACACTAAGAAAATCTGAGTCACGGTAGCCATCGAGAACCAGCCTTGCCACATGGAGGTCAACTCGGGATCATCCCTCTCGATGGTGTCCTGGAAGACACTCAAGTAACTCATCCCCACAATTCAATGCCAAGATCACCGCTCTCAACGCCTCATCCTCAAGGACTACCAGGGGAATCGAATCCCTGTCGTCAGTTCCTGCCGAGTCCGAGTCTCCTTCAAGAAGCACACAGCATACTTACCTTTAACGGTCATCGATAGAGATAGGCCTAGCCTACTAGGCCTCCAATAGTTCGCACCACTCAGCATTGAAGTGGCCAGCATAAACCAAGTCAGCGGTGGTGACTGGGAGGAAGACCTTATCTCTGAGTTAAGGGACATCTTCGTGGACAGCTTAGGCAAGTACAAGGGGACCCCGATTTCATTCAGTCTAGATCCAAAAATAGCTCCCATTCGCCTAAAGCCCCATCGAGTTCCGTTTGCCTTAAAATCGAAAATCGACGAACAACTTGACAGACTGATAGCTCAGGTTGTGTTAGAGCCCATCGATCACTCCCCTTGGGAAACCCCAATCGTAACACCCATTAAGCCAGATGGGTCAATCCAAATTTGTGGGGACTAGTGGGGACTACCGGGCCACTTTGAACCAAGCCCTGCAGCAGAACGTGTATCCAGTTCCGGTGGTGCAGCATCTCCTCCACTCCCTGGGGGGCGGGAAAGTTTTCACTAAATTGGATTTAGCTCAGGCATATCAGCAATTACCAGTAGATGAAAAAACGGCACAGGCCCAAACTCTTGAAACGCACCAAGGTGCCTTTAAATGTACCCAGCTTCAATTCGGTGTTCGTGTAGCCCCGGGGATTTTTCAGAGCCTTATGGAAAGGTTATTGCAAGGAATTAAGGGTGTGGTCCCCTATTTTGATGATGTATTAATTGCAGCCTCTACAAAAAAAATCTTACAGGACCAGTTAAAATTAGTCCTAAAAAAATTCCAAGAGGCTGGTCTTAAAGTTAAAAAAAACAAATGTAAATTGTGTACTGACAGTGTTGAGTTTTTAGGGTACCTGATTGATAGCCAGGGCATTCACCCTACCGAAAGTAATCTAAAAGCAATAAAAAACGCTCCCAGGCCACGGAACAAGGTCGATCTCCAGGCGTTCCTAGGCCTCATCAATTTTTATAATGTATTTTTGCCACACAAAGCAATGGTCGCTGAACCATTACACCGGTTATTAGATAAAAAAGCAAATTGGCTATGGGGTTACTGTGAAGAACAGGCGTTCCAAAATGTTAAAAAACTGCTCACTTCTGACTCTGTACTCATGCAGTATAACGAGACCTTGCCGTTAGTTATAACCTGTGATGAATCGCCTTTCGGGGTGGGCGCCATTTTGAGCCATGTACTGCCTAATGGGAACGAAGCCCCTGTTTCATATTTTTCAAAGACTCTTTCAAAAACTGAGTGAAACTATGGACAAATCGATAAAGAAGCCCTCGCAATTGTCTCAGCTGTGAAAAGATTCCATGAATACGTGTATGGCTGGGCTTTTACTATTGTGACTGACCACAAACCATTATTGGGGATAATAGCCAGAGATAAGCCGACTCCCTTCATATTATCCCCAAGGATGACCCGATGGTCAGAATTCTTAGCTGCTTATAACTATCGGCTGCAATACCACCCGGGGAAGGCCATTCCCCACGCCGACGCATTGAGCTGAGCACTGCTTCCAGAGACTCTTGACAATCCTGCACCAACAGTAACCACGTTGCAAATCGAGGCACTCAACTCGCCGCCACTAACCGCCCGAGATATCGCGAGAGAAACCAAACGCAACCACACCCTAGCACGAGTCCTAAGCTGGGTAGAACGTGGATGGCCATTGGACCAGCTATCAGATGACTTCACACCATTCAAGACTCGACAAACCGAGCTCTTCTCCCAGAAGGGCTGTGTCATCTGGGGTGATAGAGTCGTTTTCCCAGAACGACTTCAGAAAGCGCTTCTGAGAACCTTGCACGATGGCCACCCCGGCATCATGCGAATGAAAGCCCTTGCGCGAAGCTACGCATGGTGGCTGGGCATTGACAAGCAAATCGAACAGTGGGTTAAAGCTTGTCCCAAATGCCAAGAAGTCAGCAACGCCCCACCAAAAGCCATGCCTACTGAATGGGAGACACCACGTGGACCCTGGTCCCAAATTCACCTGGACTTCGTAGGGCCAACCAAAGGCCACACCTTCCTGCTTACCGTTGACGCCTACTCGAATTGGCTCAAAATCCATCGCATGATGACTACGACCTCCAAGGCGGTTATCAAAATCTTAAACAGACTCTTTGCAACCCACGGATTACCAGACGTCCTGGTATCCAATAACGGCCCTCAATTTACCACACTAGCATTCGAGCAATACCTCGCTGACCACGGCATTCGCCATGTGCTCACCTACTGCGCACCCTGCGACCAATGGCAAAGCAGAACGCATGGTCCAATTTGTGAAGAAAACCTTGCAGAAGGTAGACTACGACAACATTGACGACAAGGTCAATCAAATCCTCTTCTTGCAACACATCACCCCACATAGCGTTTCCAACAAAACTCCCACTGAACTGCTAATGGGACGGAAGCTCCGCTCCCACCTTGACCAGTTGCACCCAGCTTACGAACCGGAGAAACCACTAGGATCCAGCGGCCGCTGTCGCACCTTCCAGGTAGGAGACTTGGTATATGCTAAAAACCTATCGGGCAACCCGTTGTGGATGGAAGTGACAGTAGTACATGTAACTGGCCCCAGATCCTACCTTGTACAATGCCTTGAAGATAAACTTTGGAAACGTCATATTGATCAGTTACGATCGCGGCTTCTAGCAGCCAGTCCGAAAACCCCCTATGACCAAACTGAGGGGGGGGAGGTACGGAAGAAGATGAATTCCTAGAAAACCCGTGTGAAGGAAATGACGGTTTGATAGAAACTCAGGAAGCGGAGCTGGAGGGAGAAACGGTTGCACCTCAGGGAATCGCAGAGAATGTGGGCAATGACATAGAAGTGAACTCTGAACCAAAAACAGCCCCACTGCCAAACAACGATCTTCCTCAGTGTGATTGCAGCCACCTGATACAACGGAAATCAAAGAGACTAATAAAACAACCGTCCTACCTAAGGGACTATGTAACTGCGCCCTGCAAATAAGAAGTCAGGGGGAAGGGGTGTTGTGTATGCATAAAGATTAATAAAGTGTGAGCTTGGAGTAAGTGCAGGGTTCTGGCCCTGCACTTCTGATTGGCTGTTAAGTGGCTGGACCGGACTGGCCCGTTCCGGGTGTTAGGGATAACGTTGTTTACTCTAACTGGTTTAGGTAAAATAATAAATATGTAATCATAGTTTATAAGTTAAAGTGTCTGCAACTTTAAATATGGGAATGTAATTAAGGGAGTGGTTGTGAAAGCACTTTAAAAGAAGCAAGGAACGTCAGCTTGCTCTCTCTGGCTTTGATGAACCCTAATTACTGCATAGACTCAAGACTGCGTTACTCGAATAGGAGAGAGACAAAGGACTGATTTGTAAGTGAACTGACATAGGATATTCTACACGGACTTTGCTAACTGAATATCCTTGAGTGGACTGACTAAATGATACATGACTAATAGACTCTTATTTTGACTATGCTATAAATGGAATAAACTATATTTTAGATAGCACAAGCGTATCTGTTATTTTTACTGTATGTTAATAAACATACAAACTTATATCACTCATTTATCTGTGTGCCTATCTGACTAACGCTGCACATTCTGTTTAGCTTGTCTCCTTAACCCTGGTTGGGGAACACAGGTTTAACACTGGTTATGGACCCAGAGGCTGCAAAGTCAGTTTAACTAGGATAAAAGAGATTTATGTAAAAAGTGAGAGTTTGTGTTGTTATACATTACAGTAAACAGACAGCTGTGTTTTATTAATTATAGTTTTATATCCATATAAAGAAAACATGGCACAAGTCAATCTACAAAGTTTCCCTTATATCCAAGTTGGATGGAACAAAATATGTATCATGGTCTATGAAATGTAGTCTATTTCTACGAAGAGAAGGTCTGTGGAACATAATTGAAAATCCACCAAACGTAGATGAATGGGATCCAGAGGATAATGAAGATAGACTGAAAATAGAAGAATTTATGCATAAAAATCAACAAGCTATTTGCATGATAAGTTTAACACTGTCTGACAAGCAACTTGTTCCTATCTACGGAGAGCAAACGGCTGTTGGGTGTTGGCAGAAGCTGAAGAGGATTTATGTCCGAGATAACGTTGGTGCACACATAAATCTAACACGGAAGCTTTTCAGGACGCATCTCCAGACGAATGGTGATATGCTTAGTCATTTGAAAACAATGCAAAGCATTTTTCAAGAACTGCACGAGAAAGAGCTTATTTTCTCTGAACTACACCAAGTCTATATACCGTATATACTCGAGTATAAGTCGACCCGAATATAAGCCGAGGCACCTAATTTTACCACAAAAACTGGGGAAAACTTATTGACTCAAGTATAAGCCGAGGGTGGGAAATGCAAAAGCTACTGGTAAATTTCAAAAATAAAAATAGATACTAATAAAATTACATTAATTGAGGCATCAGTAGATTAAATGTTTTTGAATATTTATTTCAAAGAAAAACAGATTAATCAATTTGGGAAACGATCTCACTATCAAAGGTTTAATTGATTCACTAACCCAAAAGAAGATGACGATGACAGTGGGAGGCAGGAGGCACTCTCTCCCTTGCAAGAAAAAACCAAGAGCCATTCTTATGATCTCTCTCTCTCTCTCCCCGTAATACAGTCAAGCCCTTTCCAGCACGCGCGATCTGCCGCCGCCGCTTTGCACCCTGCAAATGCAAAATCCCGGGGTTTTTGCATTTGCAAGGTGCAAAGCGGCAGGGGTGGATCCTGCATGCTGGAAAGGGCTTGACTGTATTACAGGGAGAGAGGGAGAGATCATAAGAACGGCTCTTGCTTTTTTCTTGCAAGGGAGAGAGTGACTCCTGCCTCCCACTGTCATCGACATCTTCTTTTGGATTAGTGAATCAATTAATTTGGGAAATGATCTCACGATTATGAAACTCAGTGTTCTCTGCCAGTGGGGCATTTGGAAGAAAATGCCCTGCGGCATATCCACGCGCGTGTAAGGGGAATCAGAAATCCCCGCGTTCAATGCCTAGCACAGCAGAAGAGAAAACGCAGCTGTGAGCAAATGCTAGGAAAACCTGATTGATCAGAAGGAAGGAGGCAAAAGAGGGAGGGGTGGTGGTGGACGGAAGTCCCACTGGTATTTGTGAAACACTTGGTCGGCAGCGCTTAAAGTCAACGTCCTCGCCCCCACCTACCCAAAGCCACGAAGTCCCCCAATTGCACAGCCCAGAATCGCCTTCCCCTCGGGGCAGCAACGACGCCCGATATTTCCCGAGATGAAGCTCCGCTGTGCAATGAAAGCGCCCTGGCTCTAGGCTCGCGGGTTCAGAAAACAACACGAGGCGAGGTCGCTTCGGCTCCGCTGAGCTTCGTTTCCTAGCTGCTTTCAGTCCCCTCGGGAGGAGGGGGAGGAGGTGGTGGCGGCAGCTTGCGTTGTTTTCTGAGCTCTAGGCCACCACCTCCTCCCCCTCCTCCCGAGCGGACTGAAAGCAGCTAGGAAACGAAGCTCAGCGGAGCTGAAGCGTCCTCGCTTCGCGTTGTTTTCTGAGCCTAGAGCCAGGGCGCTTTCATTGCACAGTGGAGCTTCTTGTCTCGGGAAACACCGGGCGTCGTTGCTGCCCCCTGAGGGGAGGGCAATTCTGGGCTGCGCGTATCTGTTATTTTTACTGTATGTTAATAAACATACAAGCTTAGCTCACTCATTTATCTGTGTGCCTATCTGACTAACGCTGCACATTCTGTTTAGCTTGTCTCCCTAACCCTGGTTGGGGAACCCAGGCTTAACACTGGTTATGGGCCCAGAGGCTGCAAAGTCAGTTTAACTAGGATAAAACAGATTTATGTAAAAGTGAGAGTTTGTGTTGTTATACATTACAGTAAACAGACAGCTGTGTTTTATTAATTATAGTTTTATATCCATACAAAGAAAACATGGCACAAGTCAATCTACAAAGTTTGTCCCTTATATCCAAGTTGGATGGAACAAACTATGTATCATGGTCTATGAAATGTAGTCTGCTTCTACGAAGAGAAGGTTTGTGGAACATAATTGAAAATCCACCAAACGTAGAGGAATGGGATCCAGAGGATGATGAAGATAGGCTAAAAATAGAAGAATTTATGCATAAAAATCAACAAGCTCTTTGCATAATTGGATTAACATTAACTGACAAGCAACTTGTTCATATCCACGGAGAGCAAACAGCTGTTGGGTGTTGGCAGAAGCTGAAGAGGATTTATGTTCGAGATAACGTTGGTACACACATAAATCTAACACGGAAGCTTTTCAGGATGCATCTCCAGACGAATGGTGATATGCTGAGTCATTTGAAAACTATGCAAAGCATTTTTCAAGAACTGCATGAGAAAGAGCTTATTTTCTCTGAACTACACCAAGTCTACATAATTCTATCTTCACTTGATGAAAGTTATGATAACTATGTAACTTCCCTTGAAATTTTGCCAAAGGAAAGTTTAACTTTAACTGATATAACTGGCAGATTGATTGAAGAGGCAAGAAGAAGGCTTGAAAGAGATCAGTTAAGGAGGCAGCAACCTCAAAAAGAAGATAATGAATCTCCTACTGCATACGCAATTAAAAAGTGCTTTAATTGTGGAGGAAGAGGACATTTGGCAAGATTTTGTAAAAAAGCAAAGCGCCAGAACGCTGGCCAGAATACAAAAAGTCATCAAAAGATAAATAAAAATTTAGAGTTAGCCATGTATACTAACGGAGCTGTAAAAAATAATTTATGGGTGGTTGACAGTGAAGCATCCCACTGTATAACAAATGATAACAAAAATTTTATTAAAATGTCCAAGAGTACACAGCAGATATCGTTAGCCAATGGCTGGAAACTGAAAGCTAAAGGTCAAGGTATAGCATATTGTTCTTTTATAAAAGAGAATGTAAAAATGTTATATGTACCACAACTTAAGTTTAATTTAATTTCAGTAAGAATTTTGGTTAAACTAGGATATGTAGTTACTTTCAAAGGAAATAACTGCATAATTGAGAAAGAAGATAAGCAAATTACTGCATCTTTAAGAGGTGAATTATATGTGTTAAATGATAATGGTTTAAAGGTGGCTAACATGGTTTATGAAAATAAGAAACCTCCTGATGAATGTATTCACTTGTTACATCGAAGGCTAGGGCATTTAAATTTTAAAATGCTTAAGAAAACTGTTCAATTATCTAAAGGAATAAGTTTGAAACCTTGCAATAAGTATTTGCAATGTAATGCCTGTAATCAAAGCAAAGCCAGGGTCACACCGGCTAACAGAGTTGATGGATTTACTACCAAAGAGCCTTTAGAAGTAGTATTTGCAGATTTAATAGGTCCGAAAAAACCAAGTGTAGGAGGAGCTCGTTACATACTAAGTATAATGGACCACTATTCTAGATATGGGTTTTGCTATTTAATGAAGAGCAAAACTGAAAAGTATCAAAATCTCTTTAATTGGATAAAATTTGCTGAAAGGAAAACTAAAAAGAAATTAGTAACTCTTATAACAGATAATGGTACGGAATTTACAAATAATAAATTCCAGAACAGACTAAGAATGTTAGGTATTCAACATAAAAAGTCTGCACCATATAGGCCACAACATAATGTCTTTATAGAGAGAAGAGGCCAAACATTACAATCAATGACACGTACTATGATGTCTGATTCAGGATTACCTGACAATTTATGGGGAGAAGCAATAATGTGTGGTAATCATATATTAAATAATGTTGTTAATTCAACAACAGGTGAATTACCATTCACACTGTGGCATGGTACAAAACCTGATTTAAGTTACATGCACACATTTGGAGCACCAGCATGGGTGCATATCCCTTCACAACTTAGACACAAAGGACAACATAGAGCTAAAAGATTATATTTTGTAGGATATACATCTAATCATAGATCTTATAGATTCTGGGAACCAGGTACATCTAGAGTTTACACCAGTGCCATTGCTAAATTCCTAGAACATGTAGGATGGAATAGATTAGAGCAAGATTTAAATAATGAAGTAATTATTGAACCCTACAAAAGGCAGAAAGATCAGACTAGTTATAAGAAGAGTCCAATTAAAGAAGAAGTCCACGAAGAGCAAATAGGACCAGAACAAGAGGAAACAGTTGATCAGGAAGAGTTAGATAATGATGGGACTGTTACCCATAAGGCTAGGTTAGTAGCTCAAGGATTTAATCAAACTGCATCTGATTACGATGAAGTTTTTGCACCAAGTCTTAAAGCAACATCTTTAAGAGCAGCATTAGTGTGGGCAGCTAAGAAAAACTATGTCATTAACCATTTAGATGTAGAAACTGCCTGTCTGCATGCACCATTGCAGCACACTATATATTTAAGAAAACCAGAAGGTATAAAAGACAATAAAGTAAATATTAATGATTGTTGGAAACTCAAAAAGAGTCTTTACGGGTTGAAACAATCTGGCTTTGAGTGGAACCAATATATTGTGAAAGAGTTAAACAATATAGGTTTTAAATCTGGTTTAGCAGATCCATGTGTGTTTAAAAGAGAAAATAATGGAACGGTGTCATTATTGTTATTATTTACAGATGATATTGCTTTGATAACTAAGACTAATAATGAAGCTAATGAGATTATATCATTATTAGCCAAAAAGATAAAATTAAAGCATTTAGGTGAAATTAAAAAGTATCTAGGATTGACAATTAACAAAACAAAAAATGGTTTTAAGATATCTCAAGAAGATAAAATTTGCCAATTAATTAAAACATTTAAAATGGAACTTTGTAAACCGGCAAAGACTCCAATGAGTCAGGAAGTTTGCCAAACTAATGATCAAAGTCCCAAATTTGATAAGTCTATATATACAATCTTTGATTGGCAGCTTATCATATATAAGCAATTGGTCTAGGCCAGATATAGCTTATAGTGTTAATCAGCTGGCACGTTTTAATTCAGATCCACATCAATGTCATTGGCAATCATTAAAGAGAATTTTAAGATATCTTAAAGGAACAATGAACCATGCATTGTATATAGAACCAAAGGGTGATTTGAGTCTTAGTGCCTATGCAGATGCAAGTTTTGCAACTGATATAAACACTAGAAAATCAATATCTGGGATGGCTATATTATTTGTTAAGACACTAATAGGGTGGAGGTCAATCAGACAACAGTATATCAGCTTGTCCACGATGGAAGCGGAATTTTCATGTCTGTCATTATTATGCACTGACTTGATTTTGTACAAACAGTTATTATTAGACATGGGTATAACTGTTAAATATTCCATTATTGTGTACGAAGACAACCAGGCAGCCATAAAATTAGCTACTAGTATTGCTGTAAAAACTAGATCAAAGCATACTGACTTAAGATACTTAAATGTTAGAGAATCTGTAAAGAATGGGCTAATTAAATTGGAATACTGCATGACAGAAGAAAACATTGCAGACCAATTTACAAAAGCTCAAGGAGTAATTAAGTTTAAAGAGAGTTGTAACAAATATGATTTAAAGATGTAAATAGTTATATTTATTATAATTTCCTTAAAGGGGAGAATGTTAGGGATAACATTGTATACCCTAACTGGTTTAGGTAAATAATAATACGTTATCATGGTTTATAAGTTAAAGTGTCTGCAACTTTAACTATGGGAAAGTAATTAAGGGAGTGGTTGTGAAAGCACTTTAAAAGAAGCAAGACTGCAGCCTGCTCTCTCTCTGGCTTTGATGATCCCTAATTACTGCTTGGAATCAAGACTGCATTGCTCGAACGGGAGAGAAACAAAGAACTGATTTGTAAGTGAACTGACATAGGATATTCTGCACGGACTTTGCTAACTGAATATCCCTGAATGGACTGACTAAATGATACATGACTATTGGACTGTTATTTTGACTATGCTATGAACTCATAATGGAATAAACTATATTTTTGATAGCACAAGCGTATCTGTTATTTTTACTGTATGTTAATAAACATACAAGCTTAGCTCACTCATTTATCTGTGTGCCTATCTGACTAACGCTGCACATTCTGTTTAGCTTGTCTCCCTAACCCTGGTTGGGGAACCCAAGCTTAACAACAATAAAGTAAATTTAATGATTGTTGGAAACTCAAAAAGAGTCTTTACGGGTTGAAACAATCTGGCTTTGAGTGGAACCAATATATAGTGAAAGAATTAAACAATATAGGTTTTAAATCTGGTTTAGCAGATCCATGTGTGTTTAAAAGAGAAAATTATGGAACGGTGTCATTATTGTTATTATTTGCAGATGATATTGCTTTGATAACTAAGACTAATAATGAAGCTAATGAGATTATATCATTATTAGCCAAAAAGATAAAATTAAAGCATTTAGGTGAAATTAAAAAGTATCTAGGATTGACAATTAACAAAGCAAAAAATGGATTTAAGATATCTCAAGAAGATAAAATTTGCCAATTAATTAAACGTTTAAAATGGAACTTTGTAAACCGGCAAAGACTCCAATGAGTCAGGAAGTTTGCCAAACTAATGATCAAAGTCCCAAATTTGATAAGTCTATATATCAATCTTTGATTGGCAGCTTATCATATATAAGCAATTGGTCTAGGCCAGATATAGCTTATAGTGTTAATCAGCTGGCACGTTTTAATTCAGATCCACATCAATGTCATTGGCAATCATTAAAGAGAATTTTAAGATATCTTAAAGGAACAATGAACCATGCATTGTATATAGAACCAAAGGGTGATTTGAGTCTTAGTGCCTATGCAGATGCAAGTTTTGCAACTGATATAAACACTAGAAAATCAATATCTGGGATGGCTATATTATTTGTTAAGACACTAATAGGGTGGAGGTCAATCAGACAACAGTATATCAGCTTGTCCACGATGGAAGCGGAATTTTCATGTCTGTCATTATTATGCACTGACTTGATTTTGTACAAACAGTTATTATTAGACATGGGTATAACTGTTAAAGATTCCATTATTGTGTACGAGGACAACCAGGCAGCCATAAAATTAGCTACTAGTATTGCTGTAAAAACTAGATCAAAGCATACTGACTTAAGATACTTAAATGTTAGAGAATCTGTAAAGAATGGGCTAATTAAATTGGAATACTGCATGACAGAAGAAAACATTGCAGACCAATTTACAAAAGCTCAAGGAGTAATTAAGTTTAAAGAGAGTTGTAACAAATATGATTTAAAGATGTAAATAGTTATATTTATTATTATTTCCTAAAAGGGGAGAATGTTAGGGATAACATTGTATACCCTAACTGGTTTAGGTAAATAATAATATGTTATCATGGTTTATAAGTTAAAGTGTCTGCAACTTTAACTATGGGAAAGTAATTAAGGGAGTGGTTGTGAAAGCACTTTAAAAGAAGCAAGACTGCAGCTTGCTCTCTCTCTGGCTTTGATGATCCCTAATTACTGCTTGGAATCAAGACTGCATTGCTCGAACGGGAGAGAAACAAAGAACTGATTTGTAAGTGAACTGACATAGGATATTCTGCACGGACTTTGCTAACTGAATATCCCTGAATGGACTGACTAAATGATACATGACTATTGGACTGTTATTTTGACTATGCTATGAACTCATAATGGAATAAACTATATTTTTGATAGCACAAGCGTATCTGTTATTTTTACTGTATGTTAATAAACATACAAGCTTAGCTCACTCATTTATCTGTGTGCCTATCTGACTAACGCTGCACATTCTGTTTAGCTTGTCTCCCTAACCCTGGTTGGGGAACCCAAGCTTAACAACAATAAAGTAAATTGTAATGATTGTTGGAAACTCAAAAAGAGTCTTTATGGGTTGAAACAATCTGGCTTTGAGTGGAACCAATATATAGTGAAAGAATTAAACAATATAGGTTTTAAATCTGGTTTAGCAGATCCATGTGTGTTTAAAAGAGAAAATTATGGAACGGTGTCATTATTGTTATTATTTGCAGATGATATTGCTTTGATAACTAAGACTAATAATGAAGCTAATGAGATTATATCATTATTAGCCAAAAAGATAAAATTAAAGCATTTAGGTGAAATTAAAAAGTATCTAGGATTGACAATTAACAAAGCAAAAAATGGATTTAAGATATCTCAAGAAGATAAAATTTGCCAATTAATTAAACGTTTAAAATGGAACTTTGTAAAATGGCAAAGACTCCAATGAGTCAGGAAGTTTGCCAAACTGATGATCAAAGTCCCAAATTTGATAAGTCCATATATCAATCTTTGATTGGTAGCTTATCATATATAAGCAATTGGTCTAGGCCAGATATAGCTTATAGTGTTAATCAGCTGGCATATTTTAATTCGGATTCACATCAATGTCATTGGCAATCATTAAAGAGAATTTTAAGATATCTTAAAGGAACAATGAACCATGCATTGTTTATAGAACCAAAGGGTGATTTGAGTCTTAGTGCCTATGCAGATGCAAGTTTTGCAACTGATATAAACACTAGAAAATCAACATCTGGGATGGCTATATTATTTGGTAAGACACTAATAGGGTGGAGGTCAATCATACAACAGCATATTAGCTTGTCCATGATGAAAGCAGAATTTTCATGTCTGTCATTATTATGCATTGACTTAATTTTGTACAAACAGTTATTATTAGACATATAACTGTTAAAGATTCCATTATTGTGTACGAGGACAACCAGGCAGCCATAAAGTTAGCTACTAGTATTGCTGTAAAAACTAGATCAAAGCATACTGATTTAAGATACTTAAATGTTAGAGAATCTGTAAAAAATGGGCTAATTAAATTGGAATACTGCATGACAGAAGAAAACATTGCATACCAATTTACAAAAGCTCAAGGAGTAATTAAGTTTAAAGAGAGTTGTAACAAATATGATTTAAAGATGTAAATAGTTATATTTATTATTATTTCCTAAAAGGGGAGAATGTTAGGGATAACATTGTTTTCTCTAACTGGTTTAGGTAAAATAATAAATATGTAATCATAGTTTGTATGTTAAAGTGTCTGCAACTTTAACTGTGGGATAGTAATTAAGGGAGTGGTTGTGAAAGCACTTTAAAAGAAGCATGGAACGTCAGCTTGCTCTCTCTGGCTTTGATGATCCCTAATTACTGCATTGACTCAAGACTGCGTTACTCGAACGGGAGAGAGACAAAGGACTGATTTGTAAGTGAACTGACATAGGATATTCTACACGGGCTTTGCTAACTGAATATCCTTGAATGGACTGACTAAATGATACATGACTAATGGACTGTTATTTTGACTGTGCTATAAATGGAATAAACTATATTTTAGATAGCACAAGCGTATCTGTTATTTTTACTGTATGTTAATAAACATACAAACTTATATCACTCATTTATCTGTGTGCCTATCTGACTAACGCTGCACATTCTGTTTAGCTTGTCTCCTTAACCCTGGTTGGGGAACACAGGCTTAACACCGGGTAATCCAATTGGCCCTTAACAGAGAGTTCTTATTGGTTACAAGAGCTAGCACTCCTAGCTCGTTATTGGTTAAAAGTTACAGGGTTTGCCTATATAAGGCGGGTTTAACTGCTATTGAATTGGGAAAGTCACAATGTAAATAAAGAGCTGAAGTTCACCATTCAGAGGCTTGTCTCCATTCTTTCTCGCCATGCTCAAAACATAACACTTTGTATCTTAACTCTGTGACAAAACTCACTTTTACTCATTTTCTTAATCCCCAGTTGTGTTTCCGACTCTGTGTGTTCCTTGGGTCAAAGAACTTCTTGGCTTAATTCTGATTTCCATATAGATTTCAAGGAGTCTAACAGCAGCCTCTCTATGTCTCTATTTGCTGCCAATGGGGATTCTGTTTTCTCCCAATTCTGAACACCTTCACTTAGAGGATTTTCCATTCACATTTCCTAGCATTCAAGCATTATCTTAGTTGTTCCTTCTGGGAAAGCATTACCTTTTTGTGCTGAACTTAAATGAAAACAACTGAGTTGCAGAAATTAAAATTGAGTTCAAAATTCCCTCTATAAATCACAGAAAGATAGCTAGGCAGACTAGCTAAATAAAGTTTTCTGGCACTATAAACATTTAACATATCAACATACTGTAAATTAAAATGAAAGTTAATAATTTAACTGAGCATAGAAAGGGTAAGACTATACATTTCTGGTTTATACCACACAGTTGACAGGGATTGGATTGTCAATTAAAAGTACCCATTCTTGGGGCCTTTGTTGCACATCAGTCTGCAAGGAATATGTTCTTAAGAATGGACCTATAATTAGGGTAAAAACATGCAGGAACCAGCTTTCTTCAGATACTGTGGTTGGAAATGTAGTAAAAGGCAGTGAAGATCATATAAAACTGCTATTGAATGCTTGTAATCCTCATTTTCAGTCTGAATTTTTCCGACCTTGTTTTGAAGGTTTCAGGCAGCTCGCTTATAATTCTTTTCACTAATTTAGACCAGTTCTCGGAACATGGATTACTGAAGCAAATCCAACTAAGACATGGGTGTCAAACTCACCGTGTTACATTGATGTCACGTGACATATCACAATGTTTTTGCCTTTGTGCAGCTAGGATAGGTGTGGCCTGCACATGACTCATGCAGTCCATGGGCCACCAGTTTGACACCCCTGAACTAAGGTTATAACATACACAAACACGCCAACCAAGCAGGCAGAAACCGCTTTATCATTCTAGATCCAAAAAGCAATTGCCTCTAAAATCCCAAAGATACCCATCTGACACAAAACAAATTGCTTTGTACTAATATGGACAAATAGCCCATCTACTAACAGCCCTGTTGTCTTGTCTGGACTAAGCTTTTTCTGGCCCTTATCCAGTCCATTACCATAGCTAGGCACTTGCCTCACCTTGGCACAGAGAAACAGAGAGAGAATTGTATGTAATAAGCACATTGATGGCAGTATACTCAAATCCTCCAAATGACTTCATTCAGCAATTTCATATAGGTGTTAAATGGATGTTTAAAGGGAGGAGATCAAACAGGATTTTATGCAAGATATGGCATACATGCTATGCACAAAACCCTTCCAGTATTGCCTTTTGGAGATGACCATCCAGGTGTTCTCATACCTTTAAGAAGGTATACCTGATACCTTTCAAGAAGGAAGTAATGATCAATAGAAATTGGAAGCTGCTAAGAGATCCAGGATAATTTAAATGACAGAATCTGAATACCTGTATTAAATCTACATCATTCCTTGAGTGCTCTGTAAGCCAAGATGTACAAAATAAATTATAAAAAGCAATGAATAACCACACCAGCTTGCTAGACTTTAGTGTGAAAGTAACTTGAATGTATGGCAAGGATATTGACCTGTATTCTTCCTACTCTTTTTTAAAAAGCCTTCTCTTTCAAGAAGATCCCTGGGCAGTTTTTAAATGTTAAACATTATAATAAAACACTTTTTAACAAAACATTAAAACAATGGAGTGGTTTCTACATAAAATTGGGATAAATGTTTATTGCCATTAGTAATAATATATAGTTTAATTTTTTATACTGATAAAAATAAAAAAGCCCTACTTTATTTACACTGGAGCATTTCTGGGATGCTCTTGCTTTGAAACTGTCTTTATAGAATTCCAATCTGTAATTGCTTTTATGAGGCTCTCAAGGGTTTCTTGTCATTTTCTGTGCTGTAAAAACATATTACTTTTGACATGGCATTGAGGATGTCAGGCAAAATAGATCTAAACATAATTCATAGATAATTCTTTGGTTGGACTTCATTATTCCTGACACTTGCTGAAGGTTCCCTTTTCCTCATTATGGAATAGGAGGGTAATAACAATGGTCCCATAATGTATAACTTTCTCCTATTGGAAAAAGGTCTCTTTAGAACAAGAACCAAATATAAGATGCAAAGTGAGAAATGTCTGCACAATCAACATTTGCTTCCTGAATAGAATCCAAATGCCCGTCTCCTAAGCCAAAACATTTTTAAAGAGTCACTGCACTGTTTCAACACCTGTCTTCACCAGTTAATTGCAGAAAATAGTGCAAAACAAAAACCTCAAACTCTTATTAATTATGAATCCCTTTAACATGTAGCAGTTGTCCTCAAGATATTGTATGAAGCAGAAACCGTTTCAGAACTCTCTCCAGAGAACTTACTTGGACATAGTACAAAAACAGGTTGTCCAACAGATAGTCCTTGACTTATGACAGGTTGAGGATGACCATTTGAAGTTACAGTGGCCTTAGAAAGGATGCTTTACAATCCATGAAGCACTTTCGGCCATTGTAAAACATTAAGCACAAACACAATTTTTTTTTTAATTTGTCAATTGCTTACAAGATAATAGGTATAAGTAAAAACATAGTTATGAATACATGGATACATGTAAGAAAAATTTAAAAAAATGAAAGAAACAATAGGACAGGGATGGTGGGCATATTGGTATGCTTATGCATGCCCCCTACAGACCTCTTAGGAAAGGGGTGAGGTCAATAGTAGACAGTCTAAGGTTAAAGTTTTTTGGGGTTTTGGGGGAAAAAACCACAGAGTCAAGTAGAGTATTCCAGACATTGACCACTCTGTTCCTGCAATCAAGTTTGGTGCAATTAACCTTGAGTTTGTATCTATTGTTTGCTCTTGTGTTGTTATGGTTGAAACTGAAGTATTCATTGACAGATAGGACATTGCAATGTATGATTTTATATACAAAACTTAGATCAGACTGAAGGCGGTGTAGTTCTAGGTTTTCTAGGTCTAGAATTTCGAATCTGGTGGCATAAGGTATTCTGCAATGAGTAGAGGAGTGGAGAACTCTTCTTGTGAAATATTTCTGGACTTTCTCAACTGTGTTAATATCAGATACATAATGTGGGTTCCAGACTGATGAGATGTATTCGAGTATTAGTCTAGCAAATGTTTGGTTTGCTTTAGTTAGTAGTGTAATATCACCAGAGAAAAAGCTATGTAAGATTAGGTTAACAACTCTTAATGCCTTTTTGGCTATGTAGTTACAGTGAGCTCTAGCACTTAGGTTATTGGAGATGAGTACTCCAAGATCCTTGAAAGAGTTTGGATCATCAACAAGGTCTTGACTATTCAGCCTGTATTTTATTTTTTGATTTTTTTTGCCAATATGTAGGACAGAGCATTTATTTGTTGAGATTTGAAGCTTCCGTTTGTTTGACCATTCTGATACATAGTCAAGGACTTTTTGAAGGGTAGCAGTATTGTCTGTGGTGTTGAATAGCTTTACATCATCAGCAAAGAGAATGCAGTTGCTCTTGATATGATCACAGAGGTTATTTATGTAGAATATGAAAAGAGTTGGTCCTAGAATACATACTGTACAAAGAATAACTTCTTCCAAAGATAGAATGCTTACTTCTGACTCTTAAAAGATTATAATAAAATGTCCATTTCCCCCCCAAAAGAAAAGGAGAAATAAAAAACATTTTCCCTCTTTTAAGTTTTAACAATAATCACATCCCTATGTCAAAATATAATGTTTTTCCCATCGCCTGCAAAAAGTCCACAAAGAGCTTCCAATAATCGATGAATTTCTCCAGTGACTTTTCTCTCTCAAGGGCTGTTAATTTGGCCATTGCTGCCAGTTCTGTCGTCTTTATTAACCATTCCTCCATTGTAGGTATCATTGTGTTACTGTTAGCATTTGATACTCTTGTGAGCTATCAAAAAGATATAAAGTCACATCTTGATTGGAATGAAATCAACAATTAAAATATTTAATGTACAATCTTTAAAAGGAGAAGGATGAAAATACAATCAGTATAGCCAAGAGTTTCCATTGCATTCAATCAAGTATTCTTCCAGGTCTGTGTGAATAGCATTTTAGTCTTAAGATAGAAATCTACTTGGAAAATAATTCTGTAGCAGACCAGTAAGATTCAGCCTACTCCCTAACATAGGACATTTGAGAATTGTTTCAGCTTTCAGCTACTCATGGATAAATATTGCCCATGCTGCTAGGAAGCGTGAAAAAGGCATTTAATTGAATTGTAATTTCAGTACATTTGCAAAAGTGATTTAAAATAGTGGAACACAATACACACACCAATTATATAAAGTAATTGTTTGTAACTTTAACAGGATTACTGCAGCATAGATGTCCTAGCGATCATAGTATTATTGATTGTAAATGAACTCCTAAGCTAAATTATTTTTAATCATAACTGCATATCGGGAAAGGTTATTTCAATTTTCCTGTAATCTAAGAGGCTTCAGTGTGCTGGTAAGAATTTGACTACATTCAAATAGTGCACACTCAGTGCAATAATAATACATTCTGTATTGGAATGAAATAAATGAAATAAATGTACAATAATAAATATTGTACATCTGGAGCAACAATTAACAGTTAATGAAATAAAATCCTATTACAGGTAATCCTCAATTTACAACCACAATAGAGCCCAAAATTTATGTTGCTAAGTGAAACATTTGTTAAGTGAATTTTGTCCCATTTACGACTTTTCTTGCTACAGTTGTTAAGTAAATAATTGCAGTTGTTAAATTAGTAACACAGTTGTTAAGTAAATCTGGCCTTCCCAATGATTTTGACTTTGCTTGTCAGAAGGTCACAAAAGCTGATCACATGACCCCGGGAAACTGCAACCATCATAAATTTGATTCAAGTGTCTAAATTCTGATCACATGACCATGGGGATTCTGCAAAGGTTGTAAGTTTGAAAAATGATCACTTTTTTCAATGCCGTTGTAAATTTGAATGGTCACTAAATGAACTGTTGTAAGTCAAGGACTACTTGTAATTTTTAAAACTTAATAACTTAATAGTAATACATAGTTTTAAGTGTCACTGTGTATTGAAAAAGAGGATCTTTCTTTAAAAAATGAGGGTTTTAATAGTTTTTTTGCATTTGTCTTAAAAATGATAATAAGAATAGTGTTCATGTGCTTTTAATAGATTTGTGAGGTTAGATATCAAATCACTTAGCAGGTCACTCTTTAATATGGCCCAAATAATCTGGTGTCCTCCAGCTATTCTGTTAGAATGATGGTTACATACCTATGCTATTTCACCAGTCAAGTGAGTAACACCTATATAGATATCATCTATGTTATATCTACAAATTTTATTAGTCACACTTTTAACAATGGGAGATGAAGTAGGGCAATTATTTACAGAGCAGGGCAGTGAAGGAGGGAAAAACTGAGTATTGAAGGTTAGCATTAGAACTACATGATGACCTCACTTTTAACTAATGAGAAAAAAAAACAGGGAAAAATTGTAAAATAATATCTCTCAGATAGTTCTCTATAATTCTGGCCTTTCCTTCTATAACCCTGGCCATTCTTTCTATGGACTTAAAAGGTATTTTTAAAAGCCATCAGCAACTTTATTTTTATTACAGTGTACTTGATGAAGCTTGTTTCATTTCCAGCAAATTACAAAGTTGGCATCTTAGCTTCATGTGCCAAATAAAAATTGAATGCTACCCTGGGATAATTTCGATATTCTTGGATGCGGCCTCATCTTCAGCCAACTGAGACTCCAAGAGTTACAACAGCCAGTTCTAGCCAGCAGCAGCTCCACTGTTGTGTTTTCCACTCACAAATTCCTCTGTGTAAGATGGGGAAGTGAGCAGAGGCGGGAAGGTTAATGGCAGAAGTTGATAATCTGAGATCATTTGCTTTCTGAGGAAATAGATTGGATTACAGTGTCAAAGCATACAGTACTCAAGTCAACTTGTTTCTATGCAAGAATGACTGTTCTTGTGAGTGCCCCCTATTAAACACAGCTGGAGTGTAACAAGGCTGAGCGATATGAGGCAATCAACCCATTTCCAGTTATAGAAGCAGTCATCACACTGCTTTTGTTCAGCCACCAACATTATTTGTCTTCTGACAGTGTATTGCCTTTGTAAAAACAGCACAATTAACTCTGATTGTAACTCTGGAGGGAGCTCTAGCAATTGTAACCCAGGAGGTTCTTCTTTGCAGCATTTTTCCTCTCTTTTCTTTGTGACAGGATACATACACACACACGCGCACACACACACACACGCGTGTGTGTGTGTGTGTGTGTGTATGTTAGGTACATTGCACTGTAATGGTAATTTCTTTTTAAGCAATTATTTTCTTTTTTATATTGAAAGTTTATAGTCACATATAGCTTAGCTGAACTTACCCACTGTTTCAGATTTTTGGTTGTTTGTTTGAAATTCAGAGGGTTTTTTAAAATTAATAAATATATAGTGTTGAAAAATTATGGCATTTCCATTTTAGTTTATTCTTGGCACACTCCCTATAAATCTGCACATTCAGATAAGAGCAAGCAAACCAGCCACTCAGTTTGGCCAGCAAAACGCATAGCTTCATGTTTGCATATGAAACTTCAACAAACATCACTAACATTTAACTGGCAAAATCAGTCATATATGAACTAGCAAACATAGCTATCTATATATCGAAAGCTACAGGAAAACAATATTGTAAATAATTATCATGATGAGTCTTAAAGAGAGTTTGTGATTATTCCAACAATTGTTTTATATTCAAAATGCCAGAAGAACAGAGGCGGAAGTAAGTCAAAAGACTGTTTTTTCTCTATTCTGTACTTTTAAAGAAACGATTTAGTGGACAGGGATTATGTATCCAACAAAGAAAGAGAGAGAGGGAGGGAGTAGAGAGAGAGAGGGAGAGGGAGAAGAAGAAAGAACATACATTTTCAAAATCATCAAATTTTCTGACCAACTGGAGTTTTTTGCTATTATTTCTGATATGTATATGAGTTTATGCATCTTGAAACAACCAAATATTTATTTCCTGATATATAATATTATATCCCTGTAACCAATGGAAAAATTGCAGCATGGAAATGCCACATTATAGAGAAAGATGCTGAACCCTTTGGATGATTACTCATCTAAAATTACAACAGTCTCAATAGAAGCCAGAAACTAAAATTAATTCTACCAAGGGTAATCAATTAGAATAATGTGTGAACTGTAGAAATATTTAACATATAATTACATCCGTATTATATTTTGAATAGCCTTCTTTACTTCCTCTTCTTTTCCCTTCCTCATTACTTATAAAAAATTAAGACTAATATTCTAAAATTACTGTCACATTTAGTTTGTGCCCAGGTCCTAATCTCTAAATAATATATTTTTGAATCATGATCCTGAACAGATTAAGATGGTTCCAGTTATCCATGAATAATCATTATAATAATAATTCCTTTCTTCTTACAATTCCCATTGTTCCAGTTTATCTTTTCCAAAGTAGACGCACTAAAGAATGTTTTTTTAAAAAAAAAAACCACAGTAATACAGAGAGAATAGTTACACAATTATTTCATGGTGTATATACTTTACTTATATATTCATAAACACACATATTAAAAATAAAATTTATGAGCTTTGTTACCATTGAACAGGGTTTCAGTGTTTTGATGTGAGCAACATTGCAGTTTATGGTAGAATGCTTATTGCTTTGACAGAAGAGAGAATTCATTGAATCATGAAAGCACATATTTGATTAAAATGGGAAATTGTCTAAGGAAAGGAGATGTATAGAGATTTTCATGTTACAAAGGAATTTTATTTTAATATTGGTTGCAATGAAATTGGCAACAGCAGTAATATTCAGGCTGAACTATTTTCTAGTTTAACTCTATCAGGTCTAGCGTCTCTTGATTAAAATGTCATTGCATTTACCACAGCTCTACTGTTGGCATTATCATAGATAAGGTTGACATTTCTCTAGGGCTCTACCAGATGTATAAAGATAGAAATCAGAATATAGATATTTTCTTAGTATCAAAGCAATTGCAATGCCATACTAAGTTTTATATATATGCCAATAATTATTTTGACCTGAGGAGTAACCAGTTGTCAATATCTACCATTAAAAGCACATTTTTCTATTAATCTTTAGCAGCAGATTTGAAGAAGAATATCTAGCCTAGCCAGAGCTATATTCTATGACTGAACTACTTACCAACCTTTAATAAAATTGCTTCAAGACCTAACCAGTCTTTAAAAGTTGCAGGCTTCTGAACTTGACTTCTAAAAAAAAAAAAACAGCTCATTTATACTTCATTAATTCAGCTTAGTTGGCCTGTGGACACAGTACGCATCTTAAACTGGCTTTAAAAGGAGGAAAAATGGATGACCATTTATGGTCAGGCTAGTTGGTCTCTGTGATTTTTCCCAAACTCTTAAAAATCTATAATGCTAATAGCACGACCAAAATAAACAATAACTATAAGGTACTTGGTTTCTTTCTTTTTTTTGTAATGTCCTAATTAGTTATCATAGTAAATCACCACTAGAGTTTTATATCTTGATCCATTAAAGATATATGTTTATATGGTTAACAAATTGCATAAATGGCAGTTATCAATATATTATAGAGAAATGAAGTTGTTTCCCTGAAAATGTCAAAAGCATTAATTACTTTCTTCTTTGTAGATGTAAGGAGATGTAACTGGATTGGATTTTTTAAAGAGATGTTAAGTGGAAAGTTCCTCATTATTCTAGGAACTGCATGCTCAGAATTGATCAATGCTGCTTCAAGCATACACATTTGAGGGCAGAATTTTCTTCAGTAGCTGTATTGGGATTAAATGTTTTTACACTGCTATATCAATTTAAGTAGCTCACTTTATTTTCTAAGCACAGGGTTGTCCAATGAACTGCTAAAAGAGACAAGCAACTGGGGCTTATTTTTTGACATAAGGTTGTGTTTTAGTGAACTTGCTTAATCTTTTTTTAAAAAACCAAACAATTCAGCAGTGCTACAAAGTGTTAAAGATCACATGCTGACATAGTTTTTGTTATACAGTCGAAATAACACTATAACAGTAACACTAGATGAAGTGGAGAGAACATTAATGTAGTTCACTACTGTTCATTATGATGGCCAAATTCCAGCCATCTAATTATAGGAGTGTGGGGGAATGGAAGATCATGAAGGATTAAATGAAAGCAGGATTTAGTGTAATATCAAATCAGATAGTTCAATTCTGCCTAATTTAATTTTCTTTACTGTTTTCCTAACCTAGGCATAGTTTTCCCCCTCATCAATTTTGATTCAGGCAGCTCCTTTAATTAATTTGTTTTCATTTATTAACTCTGTTCTGAGCTATAAATGAGAATATAGACATGGGGAACACAGTTTGTGTCGATTTTAAAACATGAAGGCCTTCAAAGAGTTTTGGTGAGCAGCGCTGTAATTAAATCTACTTGTTTCATACTATGAACAAGAAGTGATAGTCTCTGTTTCCTGATGAGTAATTCTTGGTCTATGTTTTGTGTTAGAATAACAACTCATTTCATAATAATTAAGAATAAAGGTACCCAGCCCAATGGACATCATCTCAGTATAACACTGTGCTGCCCAGATTTGTTCCCTTCGCTAAAAAAATACTTAAAATCTTAGAGAGAAAACTTCTTCTCTTCAACAGAAGAGAACAAAGAACTTCATATTTTTGGGAACTATAGGGGATGCAGTAAGCAGGACAAAACTGCAAAACACATTGCTATTGAATAAATTGTTTTATCTACATGGTATTCTCCCCCTGTGTTTGGGAAATTATACCATATGTTGGGAGATAGATTTTGGGATTTAGTGTTATATTAAGATTTTATTTTAGGGTTGACATTTCTTTTGCATTTCTCAAAATTGAAGCACATCATGGTGTTATTTTCTGGCTCTAGAAGAAAAGGATTGTCCTAGGAAACAGCATGCACTATAGACTTGGAATCATAAAACCTTCCCAGAAGAAGGCATGGCAAACATCTTGTTTCCAAGAAAAGAGTATTGATATATCTATGAAACCACCTGAAATCAATTTGTAGGGGAGGAGTCATAGAGCACATACTTCTACAATTTGGGAAGTAGATTATTATAATGGTAGATAAGCTAAAGAGGATAAATTGTGGCCTCAAGATAAATAGGTTCAGTTTCAGGATTTATATAGAGGTGCACTAGAAAGTCCACAGGCTGGTAAAATCTACCTTTTCAGACCTCCCAAAGCAAAGTTGGAAATGAAAGCTATGCCAACAGAATAGCTTCAGGATGTGGTTAAAAAAAAAATCTAGTTGTGCCTAGGACAGTGTATTTGAAGCCCTATCTTGATTTTTATGTATATCCCTCCTTCAAGTTTTCTTCCTGAACAAAAAGCTTGTGAATTAGAATGGACTAAAAAGAGGAGGCTAGCTCAGTCACCCAATGGGCATCTGTGGCCAAGAGTGGACTTGAAGCTGGATCTTGAATCAAGGTCCTAATCCATTGTCTTAATCACTAATTCATATTAACTTAGGTGCAATTCAATGTCCATGTTCATTGAGAATTATGGGGTTCTAATTCAAGATATCTAAATACACTGTGTGAGGAAGGTCATATTATTTGGGTTGAAAACTTTAAGTATTTTAATTGCCAAGTTTCCTGCAAATTTATAGCTCTTAAGACAGACTATTCTAGGAAGCATTGCAAGGCCATAGAGGAGAAGGCAAAGCTTTATAGGTTCAGCCAGCTGACTTACTATATTAATGTATTGTTAAATTCACATATATCAATGTGACACACCAATTTAGCAGATTTCCCATGACAAAGTTTTTGTATCAAGGCAACTGAAATGAATAATACTTGTAAAATTCATAAATCATACCTAATGGTTCCTTTTCCCCCCCAGACAAATTGTGAAGTTTGAATTCATAGTTGGGCAGGCCTAGGAGATGAATCACATTCACACCTCTTGAAGAGAAATCTCTTCCCATCCAAATTTTCTATCATGTTTCTTTAAATTTGTTGTGCATGTGAATTTATACAAGCCATTCCCTGAAGACATATGACTGAACTACATCGAAGTATAATGTTTTAAGTTAAATTGGCAGGAGTCTCCAAGTTCAGGATATGGCTGTGTAAATAAATAAAAGCAGAAATTAGGTAGTCTCATGGAGATAGCGTCTATAGATCCTCAGTGTTAAGTTTTGAGCATGGGCGAGAAAGAATGGAGACAAGCGGTGAACTTCAGCTCTTTATTTACATTGTGACTTCTTCAATTCAACAGCAGTAAAACCCGCCTTATATAGGCAAACCCTGTAATGTTTAACCAATAACGAGCTAGGAGCGCTAGCTCTTATAACCAATAGGAACTCTCTGTTAAGGGCCAATCGAATTCCCTGGAACGGGCCAATCCAGTCCGGCCGCTTAACAGCCAATCAGAAGTGCAGGGCCAGAACCCTGCACTTACTCCAAGCTCACACTTTATTAATCTTATTGCATACACAACACCCCTTCCCCCTGGCTTCTTATTTCAGGGCGCAGTTACATAGTCCCTTAGGTAGGATGGTTGTCTTTTTAGTCTCTTTGATTTTCGTTGCATCGGCTGGTTGCAATCATGCTGAGGTAGATCGTTGTTTGGCAGTGGGTCGTTTCTGGTTCAGAGTTCACTTCTACATTGTTGCCCACATTCTCTGCAATTCCCTGAGGTGCAACCGTTTCTCCCTCCGGTTCCACTTCCTAAGATTCTATTAAACTGTCATTTCCTTCGAACTGGTTTCCCAGGAATTCATCTTCTTCCGTACCTCCCCCACCCTCAGTTTGGTCAAAGGGGATTTGCGGACTGGCTGCTGAAAACTGCAATCGTAATTGGTCGATATGCCGTTTCCAAAGTTTATTGTCAAGGCATTGCACAAGGTAGGATCTGGGGCCGGTTACATGTACTACTGTCACTTCCACCCACAACGGGTTGCTTGATAGGTTTTTAGCATAAACCAGGTCTCCTACCTGGAAGGTGCGACAGCGGCCACTGGATCCTAGAGGTTTCTCCGGTTCATAAGCCGGGTGCAACCGGTCGAGGTGGGAGCAGAGCTTTCATCCCATTAGCAGTTCAGTGGGAGTTTTGTTGGTGACTCTATGTGGGGTGATGTGTTGCAAGAAGAGGATTTAATTGACCTTGTTGTCAATTTTGTCGTAGTCTACCTTTTGCAAGGTTTTCTTCACAAATTGGATCATGCGTTCTGCTCGGCCATTGGTCGCAGGGTGCACAGGAGAGGTGAGTGCATGGCGGATGCCGTGGTCAGCGAGGTACTGCTTGAATGCTAGTGCAGTAAACTGTGGGCAGTTATCTGATACCAGGACGTCTGGTATTCTGTGGGTTGCAAAGAGTCTGTTTAAAATTTTGATAACCGCCTCGGAGGTCATAGTCGTCATGACATGAATTTCGAGCCAATTCGAGTAGGCGTCGATGGTAAGCAGGAAAGTGTGGCCTTTGGTTGGCCCCGCGAAGTCCAGGTGAATTCGGGACCAAGGTCCACGTGGTGTCTCCCATTCAGTAGGCATGGCTTTTGGTGGGGCGTTGCTGACTTCTTGGCATTTGGGACAAGCTTTAACCCACTGTTCGATTTGCTTGTCAATGCCCGGCCACCATGCATAGCTTCACGCAAGGGCTTTCATTCACACGATGCCGGGATGGCCATCGTGCAAAGTTCTCAGTAGCGCTTTTCGGAGCCATTCTGGAATAACGACTCTATCGCCCCAGATGACACAGCCTTTCTGGTAGAAGAGCTTGGTCTGTCGAGACTTGAATGGTGTGAAGTCATCTGATAACTGGTCCAATGGCCATCCACGTTCTAGCCAGCCTAGGACTCGTGCTAGGGTGTGGTCGCGTTTGGTTTCTCTCACGATATCTCGGGCGGTCAGTGGCAGCGAGTTGAGTGCCTCAATTTGTAACGTGGTTACCGTTGGTGCCGGATTGTCGAGAGTCTCTGGAAGCGGTGTTCGGCTCAATGCGTCGGCGTGGGGAATGGCTTTCCCCAGGCGGTATTGCAGCCGATAGTTATAAGCAGCTAAGAATTCTGACCATCGGGTTATCCCAGGGGATAATATGTAGGGAGTCGGCTTCTCTCCGGCTATTATCCCTAACAAAGGTTTGTGGTCAGTCACAATAGTAAAAACTCTACCATACACGTATTCGTGAAAATTTTTCACAGCTGAGACAATTGCGAGGGCTTCTTTATCAATTTGTCCATAGTTCCGCTCCGTTTTGGAAAGAGTCTTTGAAAAATATGCAACAGGGGCTTCGTTCCCATTCAGCAGTACGTGGCTCAAAATGGCGCCCACCCCGAAAGGCGATGTATCACATGTTATAACTAACAGCAAAGTCTCGTTATACTGCATGAGTACAGAGTCAGAAGTGAGCAGTTTTTTAACATTTTGGAACGCCTGTTCTTCACGGTAACCCCATAACCAATTTGCTTTTTTATTGAACAATCGGTGTAACGGTTCAGCGACAGTTGCTTTGTGCGGTAAAAATACATTATAAAAATTGATGAGGTCTAGGAACGCCTGGAGATCGGCCTTGTTTTATGGCCTGGGAGCGTTTTTGATCGCTTTTAATTTACTTTCGGTAGGGTCCTGGCTATCAATCAGGTACCCTAAAAACTCAACACTGTCAGTACACAATTTACATTTGTTTTTTTTAATCTTAAGACCGGCCTCTTGGAATTATTTTAGGACTAATTTTAACTGGTCCTGTAAGATTTTTTTGTAGGGGCTGCAATTAATACATCATCAAAATAGAGGACCACACCCTTAATTCCTTGCAATAACCTTTCCATAAGGCTTTGAAAAATCCCCGGGGCTACATTCACTCCGAATTGCAGTCGGGTACATTTAAAGGCACCTTGGTGCGTCACAATAGTTTGGGCCTGTGCCGTTTTTTCATCTACTGGTAATTGCTGATATGCTTGAGCTAAATCCAATTTAGCGAAAACTTTCCCGCCCCCCAGGGAATGGAGGAGGTGCTGCACCACTGGAACTGGATACGTGTTCTGCTGCAGGGCGTGGTTCAAAGTGGCCCGGTAGTCCCCACAAATTCGGATTGATCCATCTGGCTTAATGGGTGTTACAATAGGGGTTTCCCAAGGGGAGTGATCGATGGGCTCCAACACCCCCTGAGCTATCAGTTTGTCGAGTTGTTCGTCGATTTTCGATTTTAAGGCAAACGGAACTCGACAGGGCTTTAGGCGAATGGGAGCTATTTTTGGATATAAGCTGAATGAGATCGGGGTCCCCTTGTACTTGTCTAAACTGTTCGCGAAGACATCCCTGAACTCATAGATAAGGTCTTCCTCCCAGTCAGAGCCACCGACTCAGTTTACGCCGGCCACTTCAATGCCGAGTGGCATGAACCATTGGAGGCCCAGTAAGCTAGGCCTATCTCTATCGATGACTGTTAAAGGTAAGTACGTTGTGTGCTTCTTGAAGGAGACTCAGACTCTGCAGGACCCGATGACGGGAATTCGATTCCCCTGGTAGTCCTTGAGGATGAGGCATTGGAAATGGAGATCTTGGCGTTAAATTGTGGGGATGAGTTGCTTGAGTGTCTTCCAAGACACCATTGAGAGGGACGATCCTGAGTCGACCTCCATGTGGCAAGGCTGGTTCTCGATGGCTACCGTGACTCGGATTTTCTTAGTGTCCAAGGCTGAGGTGTGACCGATAGTGATAGTATGGTGACCCTCTTTTCTCTGCAAAGCTCGATTTCTGTAGGAGTGGTTTACTGGCTCTCGCCTTACAGGACGGTTTCCTGTCGATTGGCGATAGTTAGCCCCTTTTGAGGCCTGGCTGGGTCCTGGCAAGTTGCGGCAGACCCGTCCGATGTGGCCTCGTTTCCCGCACTCATGGCAGAGTGCGTCACGGAATTTGCATTCGGACCTGGCATGGTTGGCTCCACAGCCAGCGCAAGGGCGTAAGGGCTTCAGGCGAGGGTCCCGGTCAGACAGCAGTCGATGGACCCCTTATTCGTCGCTGTCTGACAACAAAGAGAGGTCCTCGTGGTGCGTTGTCGCGAGTTGCCCTTCTGAACTAGGTGAGATTTCGCTGGCCGGTGGTGGTACCAGAGTGCGGTTTTGGCGTAGTTGTGCAGCCGACTTCCTGGTTGCTTCTGCTGCAGTAGCATCGGCAATGCCATCAGCAAGGCTGATGTCGCCCTTTGCCATCAGCTTGCTTTGGACGCCTGGTGCATCTAATCCCAGAACTATGCGATCTCTTAATGCTTCTTCTAGATCGGTGAATCCACAGAGGCCTCCCAAATTTTGGAGGTCTGCTATGAAGTCGGCCACGTTTTCTCCCTTTCGCTGGCTTCTTTGATAAAACTCGTGGCGTCTCACAAGCGTAGGCACGGTCGGGGCGTAGTGGTCTCGCAGGATAGGTCCGAGGTCATCCCAATCCATGGCCTTCACTTCTCAGGGTTTGGTTAGTGCTTTAGCCATCTTAAATATGGTTGGACCGCAATGCGTTAGGAACACCACCCGTTTCTTCCCGGCTGTGGCGTCCTTTAAGTTGTTTGTCTCTAGGAACATTTGGAAATGATCCATGTAAGACTTCCAGTCTTCTTGTGTTGGATCGAATGGAGTGGGTGGTATGATGCTGCCAGACATGGTTCCGTTGTTGGCGTCGTCTGTCACGTGCTCGGTGTTCTTCGAAGTTTCGTTGGTTCAGATATCTCCATATCCCATCCTCGTCGCCAGTGTTAAGTTTTGAGCATGGGCGAGAAAGAATGGAGAAAAGCCTCTGATCGGTGAACTTCAGCTCTTTATTTACATTGTGACTTCTTCAACTCAGCAGTAAAACCCGCCTTATATAGGCAAACCCTGTTACGGTTAACCAATAATGAGCTAGGAACGCTAGCTCTTATAACCAATAAGAACTCTTTGTTAAGGGCCAATCGGATTCCCCAGAATGGGCCAATCCGGTCCGGCCGCTTAACAGCCAATCAGAAGTGCAGGGCCAGAACCCTGCACTTACTCCAAGCTCACACTTTATTAATCTTATTGCATACACAACACTCAGCCTTTCTCTCAGGCACCTGAGAGAATTAGGAGGTTACTATCAAGAAAAATGTGTACCTGGAAAAGGGGAAATGCCTGTCATCAGTTTGCTTAATTGCTCCATTTTGCCAAGGTTTATTCTCTTAACTCCTTCAGTGTGACTCTGCCATCTGGCTGGGAAATGTTTTATTCTTTCTTGGGGATTCTACTAACACTGCTATATTTTGGGAGGTTTCTGTAACTGTAAACTTGTTAAAATTGTACTTAATGAGATTCACTGCAGGTCTGCTATTATCTCCCTTAGAAAATAAACTCAGATATACTGTAGGAAGCATAGGAAAAATAAAAAGTTCATTACCTACATGCCTTGTTCAGAGGAATAAGAAGTATTTGAAGCATTGAATGCTGAGCTGACCATTATTGTCAAAGAAACAAAGATACCACACCACAGGTTATCATCATCAGTGTGTTTTGTTTTATTTATTTTTTTCACTAAGGCCACTGGTCTAACAGACCCACAGGTTTTTGAGCCCTAGAAAATATTTGCCAATCTTGTATGGTAAAAAAAAGACTATCTCAAATCCATTAAACATATTTTGCATAGCATCTATGATAAATATCCCTGTAGCTATTCTTAATCTGTTTAATTCAGTTTTGAATTCTTTGCTTATCTTCTTTTTATGTGTAGTTTGTCTCCTCCAAGTATTCAAAACATCATAAAACTCTGTCATAAGAGTTATGGTACAATAATGGCTACTATGGACAACCCATGTCTCATCGAGTCATCATTTCAGAGGTATTTCCTTACTTAAACAGAGAAACAGGATCAGATGAGTGAGCAAAACAGTTGGTAAGGAAGAGACTTCCAACACTCTATTGGTTTCATTTGATTTCCTTGGGGGAAGCTGGCAGGGAGCATCAGAAATTTTCCTTCTGCCCATCCATCCTTCCTTCCTTCTTTTCTTCCTCCAACCTTCCCTCCCTCCCTTTGCAACAAACAAGTGAGTGGCTGCTGCTGGGTTGGGGAATGTTATGTTCTGTGCATGGGCACAAGGAACGGAGACGAGACAGTGAAAAGTGAACTTCAAACTCTTTATTAAACATTCTGACCAGAGCAAAACCCTAGAGCAACAGCAGCCCTTTTATAGGCAAACTGCTGCTCTAATAACCAATAGGAAATGTGGAGTGTTAACCCCCTTAACCAATGAGAGTGGCTCGTTAACAGCCAATCAGATTCTCCTGAACGGACCAATCCGATATCACTATTATCGGCCAATCAGAAGTGCAGGGCTAGAACCCTGCTATTTTCTAAAGCTTTTGATAAACTTTATTTGAGTATTTTATTAGTTCACAACACCCCTCCCCCCCCGGGTTCCGTTTGGGGGGTGCGGTGACGTAATCTCTGAGGTAGGAAGGTTGTTTCGACTGTCTATTGGATTTATGCTGTCCCGCTGGTTCTTGTCCATAAGCCTGTTTTAGCGGGGCATTTTCGGGCAAATCAGGTGCTGGTGGTTCTTCGTTGGAAGACTCGGTGCTGCTAATGTTCTTGTCGTTGTCCTCTGGCCTTTGCGGGCTTGCCTCTGTTGGGTTGTTCCTCTGTGGTGAGGCCACACCCATCCCTGATTCTTCTTCACTTGTTATGCCCAATGGCTGACATCTTTCATTCCTGCTTTCTGCCATCTCGAATTCAGTTTCTTCGACATCCCCTCCTCCCTCAATTTGGGAGTTACCAGAGTTGCAGAAACTAGGTTGTAGCCTCGAGCAAAGCTGATCTATATGGCGTTTCCATATTTTTCCATCACAGGTTTTCACCCGGTACGACCTGGGTCCCATGGCTTGAATAACAGTGGCCTCGATCCACAACGGTTCGCCAGAAAGGTTTCTGGCGAAAACTAAGTCACCTATCTTGAATTCATGGCATTTTCTGCTAGATCCACAGGGTTTCTCTGGCTCATAAGACGGGTAAAGCCGGTCGAGGTGGGAGCGGAGTTTGCGTCCCATCAATAGTTCCGCTGGAGTCTTGTTGGTGATGCTGTGCGGAGTGATGTGTTGGAGAAGGAGTATTCATTTTATCTTATCTTCAATGTCCCCATAGTCCATTTTGTGGAGAGTTTTTTAACAAACTGTACCATGCGCTCAGCTCTTCCGTTAGCCACAGGGTACACTGGCAAAGTTAGCGCATGGCGAATACCGCAGTCCACTAAGTATTGTTCAAAAGGAAGCGCAGTAAAACTGGGGTCCGTTGTTGGATACCAGAACATCTGGCAGTCCATGCGTCACGAATAATCTGTTCAACTTCCGGATGACGGACTCGGTTGTGGTACTTTTTATTTCGTGGATCTCAAGCCAGTTTGAGTAGGCATCCACTGTTAATAGGAACGTATGTCCCTTAGTAGGTCCCGCAAAGTCAATATGAATGCGGGACCACGGTCCCTGAGGTGTTTCCCATTCTGTCGGAGTTGCTTTTGGTGGGGCATTGCTAACTTCCTGGCACTTATAACAAGTCTTTATCCAGGCTTCAATTTGTTTGTCGATGCCCGGCCACCACACATAGCTTCGTGCGAGCGCTTTCATACGCACGATGCCGGGGTGGCCCTCATGCAGTGTCTTTCATCCCACTCGTTGTAACTGCTCTGGGACGACAACTCTATCCCCCCACAGGATGCAGCCCTTTTGCCAAAAAAGTTCTGTTTGTCGATTCTTGAAGGGAATGAAGTCGTCAGGAGTTTGATCTACTGGCCAACCTCGTTTTACCCAGTGAAGAACCCGCTTTAAGAAAGGATTGCGTTTGGTTTCGATTGCGATATCTCTAGCAGTTAGCGGCGGTGAATGTAGCATTTCAATCTGGAGCATTGTAAGGGTTGGAGCTGGGTCATCGATGGTTTCTGAAAGTGGTGCACGGCCCATTGCGTCAGCGTAGGGAATGGCTTTCCCCAGGCGGTGCTGCAGCTTATTGTATACAGCCAAAAACTCTGACCAGCAAGTCATTCTAGGTGATAATATATAGAGGGTTGGCTTGTTTCCCGCTATAATCCCCAGCAAAGGTTTGTGGTCTGTAACAATAGTAAAAACTCATCCATAAACATATTCATGAAACCGTTTAATAGCAGATACAACAGCAAGAGCCTCTTTATCGATTTGACTATAGTTACGTTCAGCCTTTGATAAAGTTCTTGAAAAATAGGCAATAGGGGCTTCACTACCGTTTGGTAACACATGGCTCAAAATGGCTCCTACTCCAAATGGTGACGCGTCACATGTGATTGTTAAAGGCAAAGTCTCGTTATACTGCATTAAAACAGCATCTGAAGTTAATAGGTTTTTCACTTGTCGGAACACATGCTCCTCTCGGTGCCCCCAAACCCAGGTTGCTTCTTTGTCGAGGAGCCAATGTAGGGGTTCGGCTACAGTTGCTTTGTGGGGCAGGAAGATGTTGTAAAAATTAATAAGCCCCAGGAAAGCTTGGAGATCAGTCTTGTTTCTGAGTCTTGGGGCGTTCTTGATTGCTCTTAACTTGCTATTGGTGGGGTGAATGCCTTGTTTATCGATTAGGTACCCCAGGAACTCTACTTTATCTGTACACAGTTGACGTTTATTTTTTTTAACTTTAAGGCCAGAGTCTTTAAATTTCTGGAGAACCAGTCTAAGACGCTCCTTTAGTATTTCTCTATTCGGGGCAGCAATTAAAACATCATCAAAGTATGGTACGACCACTTTTATTCCCTGTAATAGCCTCTCCATCAAGCTCTGAAAGATCCCTGGGGCCACGCTAACTCCGAATTGGAGTCGGTTGCACTTAAAAGTGCCTCGGTGCATAATGATCATTTGTGCCTCTGCTGTTTTTTTATCTACAGGCAGTTGTTGGTACGCCTGTGCTAAATCCAATTTAGCGAAGACTTTTCCACCCCCCAGGGAATGGAGGAGGTGTTGTTCCACCGGTACTGGATAAGCGTTCTGTTGAAGGGCGTGATTCAGGGTGGCACGGTAGTCCCCACAAATCCTTAATGATCCATCCAGTTTGAGGGGTGTTACGATTGGGGTTTCCCAAGGAGCATGGTCAGTTGGTTCTAAAACATCCTGGGCTGTTAATTTATCAAGCTGCTCGTCAATCTTTGGTTTAAGGGCAAAAGGGACTTGACGAGGCTTAAGGCGGATGGGGGCAACTTCAGGGTTAAGGTTAAATGATATCGGGGTCCCCTTGTACTCACCTAGTTTGTCTGCAAAGACGTCCTGGAATTCCTGGATGAGGGCCTCCTCCCAGTCGTCGCTGCTGGTTTGGTAAATGCCGGCTACTTCAATCCCAAGTGGAGCAAACCATTGAAGGCCTGACAAACTAGGCCAATCATGGTCGACGATGGTCAATGGTAAAAATGCAGTACGATTTTTGAATGAGACTTGGACTAGGCTGGATCCAACGACCGGAATTCGGTTTCCTTGATAGTCCTTGAGAATGATTCTTTGGGTTCTGAGGTCTTGCCACCGGACTGCAGGGATTAATTGTTTAAGGGTCTTCCAGGAAACCATTGAGAGGGATGATCCTGAATCAACTTCCATCACGCAGGGCTGGTTTTCGATGGCGACCCTCACTCGGATCTTCTTTGCATCTAACGATGAGGCATGACCAATTGTGATGGTTTGGTGTGCCTGTTCTCATTTCGTTGAACGGGCTAGTGGTTTATTTCTGTAGGAGTGGTTGTTCCATTGGTGGTTCGAATGTTCCCGATTCACAGGACGACTTCCTGTGGGTTGGCAGTAGTTGGTCCCCCTCTGAAATGGGCTGGATCCTAGCTTGCTTCGACAGACCTTTCCGATGTGGCCTCTGCCCACAAATATGGCAGAGCGCGTCGAGGAATTTGCAGTCTGATCGTGGGTGGTTTGCCCCACAGCCTGCACATTGATACTTCAGTCTCTGGTTACGCTGGTGGTGTTGGTCTCGTTCAGACTGGAGCCGGTTGACTTCTTCCTCATCACTTTCTGATGACGATTCGAGGTCCTTGTGGTGGGTTGCCGTTGCATGTCCTTCAAGGCGAGGTGAGGTTTCGCCGGCGAGTTGGCGGAGCGGGGCATTGGTGTGGCGCATTCGGGCAGCCGACTTCCTGGTTGCTTCTGCTGCAGTAGTGTCAGCGATGGTATCTGCAAGGCTGATGTCGCCTTTCACCATCAGCTTGCTTTGCACGTGTGGTGCATCTAATCCCAGAACTATTCGGTCTCTTAGAGCTTCTTCGAGGTCGGCGAACCCACAGAGTCCTCCCAGGTTCCGGAGATCCATGATGAAATCTGCAACGCTTTCTCCTTTCCGCTGGTCTCTCTGGTAAAATTCATGTCTTCATACAAGCGTTGGTACAGTAGGTGCATAGTGGGCTCATAGGAGAGGCTCGAGGACGTCCCAGTCCATGGATTTCACCTCAGCCGGTTTTGCCAGTGCCTTGGCCATCTTGAAAATGGCAGGTCCGCAGTGAGTCAGGAATACCGCTCTCTTTTTCCCAGTAGTATCATCCTTCAAGTTGTTGGTCTCCAGAAACGTCTGGAACCGGTCCATCTATGAGTCCCAGTCTTCTTGTGCCGGGTCGAATGGAGCAGGTGGTATGGTGTTGCCGGTCATGGTTTCCGCCGTTGATGCGCCTTCAGCCACATGCTCTGTTTAGTGCTCTGTAGTGTTCAGTCAGCTCTGACATCTCCGAATCCCATCCTCGTCGCCAGTGTTATGTTCTGTGCATGGGCACAAGGAACGGAGACGAGACGGTGAAAAGTGAACTTCAAACTCTTTATTAAACATTCCGAACAGAGCAAAACCCTAGAGCAACAGCACCCCTTTTATAGGCAAGCTGCTGCTCTAGTAACCAATAGGAAACGTGGAGTGTTAATCCCCTTAACCAATGAGAGTGGTTCGTTAACAGCCAATCAGATTCTCCTGAATAGATCAATCCGATATCGCTATTATCGGCCAATCAGAAGTGCAGGGCTAGAACCCTGCTATTTTTTAAAGCTTTTGATAAACTTTATTTGAGTATTTTATTAGTTCACAACAGGGAAAGGAGTGAAGGATTGTGAGAGTGATTGGGAAACTGTCATGGAATATTGAAAATGAGCATCACCTGGTCGTAGCAGAAGCCTGACAGTATTGAAGAAGCCATAATTTCCCCAAACGTCATTCCCTTTGGAGTCATTTTTCATGGCTCCTGAATGTTGGATGCATTCTGTCAGTTAGCCCATTCGAGCTACCTTGGTTCAAAAATTGTTGCCTTATGAGGCACAATTTTGGCTAGATAAAGGTTATCAGAATGAAAGACCTGACCAAAGCAGCAGAAAGGAATATTTTAAATATAAGAGCTGTAGTTAAATGTAGTACTGCAGGCTACTTTTGCTGATTGCTGGCTGACTGCAATTTGGCGGTTAAAAATCTCACCAGCTCAAGGCTAACTATTTGATTTCATTCTGGGATGTATCACCACTGTAAACTGCTAATGAAACTTTGATCTTTGAAATTACAACAGGATTTAATTGCTCTTTCTTGCATTTCACTGGCAGAAGTATGCAAATTCCACCATCTGAAATTACAATTTCCTTGAGTTTTGTTTTTGTTTTTTTTTTTTGAAGGGGCAGTGACACAAATTTCAATAAAAAATGCAAAAAAATCATGAAAAAGCAAATGTGAATTTGGGAAAGTTTTCTGCCATACATAGGAAATGTAGTACGTTCATGCAGCTATTGAAATTTGGCAATTTAGGACTATCATTATTATATTTCACTCTTAATGTTGCATTCAGTTTATTTACTGGATCCACAAGGACAACAATATATTGTTTAACCAAAGGCATTGTTCTAAGACCACTTATAGAGGGAATAGAGTGTTATATTGATGGTAGAGAATGTGTTTGTGTACAAATAGATCAATCCCATTAGATGGACCAGTGTCCTGACATGGATTATAGGAATGTATGCTTAATAATTCATTGTTAGAGCTGTTTTCATGGACAGTAAGTAAATACACCCTCAATTATTTTTTAAAAAGTTGAGAATCTTTAATGATTAGTAGTATTAAAATTGCATTTGTTAGCCCTCAGCATGTCAAAAGCATAATTTCTATATTGCCATTGCTCCTATTATTATCCAATTATTAGCAAAACATACTCACACAATACATCCGGCGCCCCCTTACACGATGCTCTTAATTGCTTTTCTCTATATGTATTGGTTCAAACTGACTCCAGCCTTATATATTATCGTAACTTTTACATTCTGTACGCTTGTTACTTGGGAAAAATGATTCTGAAGTTATTTTCAGAAGCAGTATTTTTGGACAATCTTAATTGCCTACCTTTGCTAAGCAATGTGTACTCACTTGTGATTTGTTTGTTGGGAATAGTTCTGCTTTCACCATCTGTACTTTGCAGCAAATCATTAGGACCATAAGAATGTATTATGAAACAAAACAGTCAAGGGAAAAGCTGTCAGAATCACCTAATCTTCTATATGCAACTGTATCAAGCCTCTTTTTTTTTTTTGCAGTGAAGACTGCAGTATGGCTCCAAAAAATCCCCCCAAATCCTTAATGTCTAAGTAAGAGAATTTAGAAAGTTGTGCATCTGAAGAAAGATGCAGGAAATAGACCATAAAAATTTTTGTTCAAAATGATGAATATTCCAACTTAACCTCTATAAAAAGAACTTCTAGGTTAAAAATAAGGAAATTAATAATATACCGGGTTGCAATAGTGGCGAATGTGACTCGGTTTGTGACTTGGTTTCCAAATGTTTTGTTTCCAGGCTAGGTAACATCTTTAGCGAAGTTTAGGGGAATATCTAGCCTGGAAACAAAATGTTTGGAAACCACCCCACAAGCTCAGAGAATGAACCTTCACCCTCAATATACTGGGTATTGCAGGTCCAGATATTTCCAGTAGTTTCTGCCCATCCCATTATATATATACTGCAGCTAAATGGGGCCTGGTTTCAGTCCCATTGATGTCACCTTCTCAGCCTCCTTTATAGAACAGAATGGACCAAAATATTTTTAACATTCAATATAGTGAAGGATAATTTTCAATTAATTTTCAACCCAGAAATTAATTTCCAGAGTGTCTGTATCTGTAGATAGTCTGTGTTTAAAAGATGTTATGAAAGAAGAACAAGTTTTACCTGACAAGACTGAGGCTGGTCTGAAAGTAGATTTTAAAATGACCAGGTTCAAGAATGAAATAGAAAAAGATACCACACTGGACACACTAATGGATCTGGCTGATGTGTTAAACGTCTATGGAGATTTTCAGTCATCCAGGTCCTGGTTGCCTCAAAGGTGCTTTTTCAAAAGGCAAAATTTTGTTTTGCTTGAAGACATTTCATTTCTCATCCAAGAAGCTTCTTCAGTTTAGAACTGAAGAAGCTTCTTGGATGGGAAGCAAAATGTCTTCAAGGAAAACTGTTAAGCCTGGGTTCCCCAACCAGGGTTAGGGAGACAAGCTAAACAGAATGTGCAGCGTTAGTCAGATAGGCACACAGATAAATGAGTGAGCTAAGCTTGTATGTTTATTAACATACAGTAAAAATAACAGATACGCTTGTGCTATCAAAAATATAGTTTATTCCATTATGAGTTCATAGCATAGTCAAAATAACAGTCCAATAGTCATGTATCATTTAGTCAGTCCATTCAGGGATATTCAGTTAGCAAAGTCCGTGCAGAATATCCTATGTCAGTTCACTTACAAATCAGTCATTTGTTTATCACTCCCATTCGAGTAAAGCAGTCTTGAGTCCAAGCAGTAATTAGGGATCATCAAAGCCAGAGAGAGAGCAAGCTGTCGTCTTGCTTCTTTTAAAGTGCTTTCACAACCACTCCCCTAATTACATTCCCATATTTAAAGTTGCAGACACTTTAACTTATAAACCATGATAACATATTATTATTTACCTAAACCAGTTAGGGAAAACAATGTTATCCCTGCTTTTTCAAAAGGCAAAATTTTGTTTTGCTTGAAGACATTTCATTTCTCATCCAAGAAGCTTCTTCAGTTTAGAACTGAAGAAGCTTCTTGGATGGGAAGCAAAATGTCTTCAAGGAAAATAATGTCCAGTTACCTTTTAAAAAGCACCTTTGAGATGACTGATGTATAAATTATTAAAATAATTTATTATGCAAATAATAAACCAAGAAAGTGACCTCGATAATCGTCCTATATTGAATTTACAAAAGGGACGTGTTAAAGCTTTGAAGGATTCTTTGAGAAGTAAATCCCCCCCAAAATGAAAAGAAATAAAATATTTGATTAAAGATAAAAAATTTTAAAAGAAAGAATATAACCTTGGTTTATTTGATCAAGGTAATATAGATAATGTATCACTGGTAAAATTTAATGGATAAAATTTTTGGTATGTGGCCATCAAAACTTTGAAATCGGGTCATAAATAGATCTGTGAAAATTTGTCATAACTTTGAAAAGTCACTAAGTGACTTTCTGCGTACAGGGATGAAGTTCATCAGTTGTCCCTCTGGTGCAAAGTAAACAATCTTATTTTTAATATAAATAAGATGAAGGAATTCATAGTGGATTACAGGAAGAGCAGTTCAGATATCCAGCCGTTGTACATTGATGGTGTTTTGGTAGAACAGATGGCAGAATGTAAGTTTCTAGGTATCACCCTGAAACAAGATCTAACATGGGGGGCAAATACTTTAGCTCTAGAAAAAAAGGCTCATCAACAACTGTATTTTTTAAGACTTCTAAGATCACAACAACTGCCAGAGAGTCTGTTGGTTGCTTTTTATTGAAGCTCTATAGACAGCATTTTATCCTATTGTCTCTGTGTGTAGTTTAGGAGTTGTACAGAGGTGGAGAAAAGGGCACTCCAAAGAGTGATCAAAAGGGCACAAAAGATCAGCGGATGTTCTCTCCCTCATTGGAGGATTTGTATAACATGGGATGTAGAAGGAAGACACAAAAGATCTTGAGAGACCCTTCACATCCAGGCCACTCGGTGTTTGAGATCCTTCCATCAGGAAGACGATATAGAGTGCTGAAAGCCAGGACAAGTAGATTTAAACATAGCTTTTACCCAAGTGCTGTGATCAGGTTAAATTAGTTATGAATCTGGTGGTCTTAACATATATATATACTGGTTGTATAGTTTTTAACTGTTATTTGTTTTAATTTGTTTTACATTGTTATTTGTATATGTTTTTTGGTGTTGTTCAGTTGTATGTTGTGAAAGAGCACCTTATTTCGTTGTTCTCAGGTTCTGAGTACAATGACAATAAATTTATCTTATCTTATCTTATCTTATCTTATCTTATCTTATCTTATCTTATCTTATCTTATCATTAAGCAAGGACTACCTGTAAAGTGATAAGGAAGATCCCACAAGTACACCTTGATTGAATCAAATGAATGGAAAAAAAAATCAGCTTAATACCAGCCTGCTGTCTGCAGTATTGTATAGTATATCCTTCCTTAAATCCCTGATCAGTTTTCTGATTTCAGATCTAGCACATTCCCTTTATTTTTATCTTCAGTGCTTTCATACTCTGATTTCTAATATTTTGATATTTCAATCTGTTGTAACTATGTATCATTGCAACTATGTATCATTGCAACTATGTATCATTCATGCGTTTGCAACATTGTATCATTCATGTGTAATCATTAACTTCTGTCTCTTCAGTGACCTTTGCAAGGCACGTACAAGGGACAAGGAGCTAGACGGTTGTTAATAAGCTTATCCACATTATAAACAATCTGTCCGGTATGCAGCTTTGTAAACATGCACATCTTGATGAGATTACCATGTTTGACTTGAGCTTTGATTAAATCATTTTCTTGTAAAAAAGCACAATAAAAGAGCGTGTGCCAAGACATTCGGGACGCGCTCATCAAGAGGAAACTTCGCTTCCTGTCGTTTCTCTTCCCTTCGCTCCCTTTCATGAGCCGCCCATCAGATGCGGGATGGCAGATACCGCATCAATCCTTCTTCACTAATTTTGCCATCCTCAGACACCAATATGTCACTTGTTCCCTCAAAAATTTAATACTCTTTAAGCATATTATTTTATTCCTCAGTCCACATCAATAATGAATATCAATATGTCCACCAATATGTCACTTGTTCCCTCAAAAATTTAATACTCTTTAAGTGTATTATTTTATTCCTCAGTCCACATCAATAATGAATATCAATTAGATTTAAAGAACACAATTAATTATGTATCATAGAATTGTCAGGAGATGAGAAATGAATTGTTAGAAAGTCACTACTTCTAAAAAAATACAAAATATCTCAGCCATTTTTTCTCAACATCTATTGAATGGGAAAGCATCAGGGAAAAAGGATGCTAAATAGAACTAGATTGTGAAAATATGGGGACCTTATTTGTGCATAATAGGCGTGAAAATACGATCTAGTACCTTACTCTATTACAGTATATGTCGTTATATTATGCTCCACAATACTCAGTGAGACAGCTTACTGAGTATTCTTTAATATTTCTCTTTGTTTAATATTTCTGGATCCTATAGAGGCTGGAAAGATAGACAGTTATTAGCAGATTCCATGGTTCTTGCAGTTTAAATTGATTTGATTGGTTTAGGTGCTGCTGAATTCAAAGTGTGATTCTGGGCAGTTCACAATGTAACATAGAGAATTCAGTAAAATACAATACAATTCAAAAATTAAAACCAACAAAAACAAGTACAATTAGGACAATTAAAGAACATGATGGTGAATCAGTAAATAACAATAACAAATACATTTCTATTGTCTATCTATCTATCTATCTATCTATCTATCTATCTATCTATCTATCTATCTATTATCTATCTATCTATTTATCTGTCTATCACTCTCTCTCTCTAAATTTGCAATGAGGACCAACTATTTTATGAGGCAGTTCTTTAAGACCCTTAGAACTGCATTAGACACTGTTAAATTGAAGGAACCCAAAGCATGCCAACCCTATCAGCTCATATCAGAAAGTCAGTCAACATCAAGATACCATATATACTCGAGTATAAGTCGACCCGAATATAAGCCGAGGCACCTAATTTTACCACAAAACTGGGAAAACTTATTGACTCGAGTATAAGCCGAGGGTGGGAAATGCAGCAGCTACTGGTAAATTTCAAAAATAAAAATAGATACCAATAAAAACTTTCACTAGGACAGTTGAGAATAAGTTTGATGTTCACAATTATCTCTTTGAAAGAGACCAGTAAATAGGGAACAAGAAGATGAAGAAAAAGAAGTGTGTTTTTTCACACTTTTCACACTGCAGTGAACAAAAATGGCATCATAGGAACAGGCTTATTCTCAGTCCAAAGGTTTGTTTCTGATTTCTTCCCTGATTTAAGGGAAATTTGGGAAACGATCTCACTATCATGAAAGGTTTAATTGATTCACTAACCCAAAAGAAGATGATGATGACAGTGGGAGGCAGGAGTCACTCTCTTCCTTGCAAGAAAAAAGCAAGAGCTGTTCTTATGATCTCTCTCTCTCTCTCTCCCTGTAATACAGTCAAGCCCTTTCCAGCACGCAGGATCTGCTGCCGCCGCTTTGCACCTTGCAAATGCAAAATCCTGGGGGTTTTGCATTTTCAAGGTGCAAAGCGGCGGGGGCGGATCCCGCATGCTGGAAAGGGCTTGACTGTATTATGGGGAGAGAGAGAGAGAGAGATCATAAGAATGGCTCTTGCTTTTTTCTTGCAAGGGAGAGAGTGACTCCTGCCTCCCACTGCAATCATCATCTTCTTTTGGGTTAGTGAATCAATTAATTTGGGAAATGATCTCACTATCATGAAAGTCAGTGTTCTCTGCCAGTGGGGCATTTGGAAGAAAATGCCCCGCGGCATATCCACGCGCGTGTAAGGGGAATCAGAAATCCCCGCATTCAATGCCTAGCACAGCAGAAGAGAAAACGCAGCTGTGAGCAAATACTGGGAAAACCTGATTGATCAGAAGGAAGGAGACAAAAGAGGGGGGGTGGACGGAGGTCCCACTGGTATTTGTGAAACACTTGGTCGGCAGTGCTTAAAGTCCTCGCTCCCACCCACCCAAAGCCACGAAGTCCCCCAATTGCACAGCCCAGAATCGCCCTCCCCTCAGGGGGCAGCAATGATGCCCGGTGTTTCCTGAGACAAGAAGCTCCGCCGTGCAATGAAAGTGCCCTGGCTCTAGGCTCACAGGCTCAGAAAACAATGCAAGGCGAGGTTGCTTCGGCTCTGCTCAGCTTCGTTTCCTCAGCCCGAGCTGCTTTCAGTCTGCTCGGGAGGAAGGGGAGGAGGTGGTGGTGGCGGCTTGCATCGTTTTGTGAGCTCTAGGGTCTAGGCTCGCGGGCTCAGAAAACAACGCGAGTCGAGGTCGCTTCAGGTCCGCTCAGCTTCATTTCCTCAGCTCCAGCTGCTTTCAGTCCACTTGGGTGGAGGGGGAGGTGGTGGCGGCTTGCGTTGTTTTCTGAGCTCTAGGCTTGCGGGCTCAGAAAACAATACGAGGCGAGGTCGCTTCGGCTCCACTCAGCTTCGTTTCCTCAGCTCCAGCTGCTTTCAGTCCACTCGGGAGGAGGGGGAGGTGGTGGTGGCGGGTTGCGTTGTTTTCTGAACCCGCGAGCCTAGAGCTCAGAAAACAATGCAAGCCACCACCACCACCTCCCCCTCCTCCTGAGTGGACTGAAAGCAGCTGGAGCTGAGGAAACGAAGCTGAGCGGAGCCGAAGCACCCTCGGCTCGCGTTGTTTTCTGAGCCTAGAGCCTAGAGCCAGGACGCTTTCATTGCATGGCGGAGCTTCTTGTCTCAGGAAACACCAGGTGTCATTACTGCCCCCTGAGGGGAGGGCAATTCTGGGCTGCGCGATTGGGGGACTTCGTCGCTTTGGGTGGGTGGGTGGGTGGGAGCAAGGATGGACGGAGTCCATGGAGTGGGGCTTGCCTGCCCTTGCTGGCTGCCTCTGCTTCCTTAGGGGCGGGGAAGGGGGTTCATCTGGACCAAGGGTGAGTCTTCCCCTTAGTTTCCCCTGAAGAATCTTCAGTCACTTTTGCCTTCTCCCTACATCTTCCCTCTGTTAAAATCCCCCCACACACACACACACTTATTTTCGGTCGGATAGATTTTGTGTCTGAGCATTCTCACATGGCGGTGGGTCTTCCCCCCCCCTAAAAACAGTTAAAAAAAGAAAAAACAATATATCCTCATGCAAGAACTTTTCTGCTTCCGATTACCCCCATGCTTAAAAGTTGCAAAGGAAACACGGAAGCAGGGAAGCGGCTGCCCAGCTCCGGAGTTCCACACCATTTTTTTTTCAGAGGGGAATCTGACTCGAGTATAAGCCGAGGGCATTTTTTTCAGCACAAAAAATGGGCTGAAAAACTCGGCTTATACTCGAGTATATATGGTACATAGTTCCTCATACATGTAGGCTTTATTCGTCATAACTAGCACTTTAAATCACATTTAAGGACAATAAGCTAGTCCGTGCATAGTTTATATGTGGGAATAGGACCAGCACACGTTCTTTATCCTTTCTCTTCTTTGTAATTGCAGGCAATTTTCCCTCTGCCAACTGTCTTCCATTGTATACAAAAGCTAGTCGAATTCCTGCTTCTTTCTTTCTGTGCTAGAGCAGATTTTTGTTTTCTTTTAGTTTCTCTTCTTTAATCATTTTAAGCTGCTTCAATGGGACTATCTTTTCTTCATCTGCTCTGAGCAGCTCTTAGCTCTTTTCATCTTCCTAAAACTGTCCCCAGAGGACTGGAATACTCTCCAGAACAAATTTAGGATCTGTGCACAAGCTGGAAGGGAAAAGTCAGAGAGATGAGAAATCCCATTATGTGAGCAAAAATTGACTTGCATCACAGCTGAAGAATCTCAATTAAGTTGCATAGGTGTGAGTCTGTCAGAGAGTGAGCATCCACATCTCTGTATGAGATAATTGTGAATATTTATGAGTGTAACTTTACCAGCAACTATATTGGTAAGCAAGGCCATTACCATATATCGGTGGCTAACATTGTTTATTATTAAAGAAGGTTGACAGAAACCATAGATGCTTTGCACCAGCTGAAATTTTGGCTCATGATCCATTGCTCTTTTGACATATGTCCACAAGGTCAGCCAATGGTTTGCTTATTCCCCTAAGCATTTTATCTTGCTTCAGAAAAGGCACAAACTATAAATCATCCTAAAATCCTTGCTTTCTCATTTTCTGTTTCAGATGGTGTTTGGCCAATTTATACAATATCTCAGCATTTATTTTGATTATTACTATTACTTTGGCATGGCCCTTAGAGTATTACTATTCCTTCAGCTCAGGGTCATGAGCAAGAGAATGAGATCCTATTTATTTTATTGTTCAGACAGTAAACAAAGGATAGTGCTGTGGTTTTAAATATAAATACAGTCAATAGGAAATGAATCAGCTGAAACTCCAGGTATTTTGCTCCAATTTATCTGATTGGTCTGCATCAGAGTATTATCTAATAATACCTGCCAGCTATTTTTTTTTAAATAAATCTAGCAAGCTGTGAAACTAAATAATCTAGAGCTAGGGAAGAAAGTCCATCTCCTTTATATATAGAACAACATGCTTTTGTTTAGTATTGAAAATTGTACTTTCCTGTGTCACATTTGTTAATATGTCCATTTTATTGTGCAGTGAGCTGATAGTGACACTCTTCAAATGAATGTTATTTTTCCCATTTTTCTGGCCTTCAGCTAGAAAAGAAAGTTGTCTTGCCCTCAACTCTTGTTTGCGTTCATATCTTCTGGGAATGATATTGACTTTGGTGGATTTTGCAATGTTTTTCTCCTTAAGGCTCTATGGTTTCCTTTGCCCTTTCTTTGTCCTAATGGGATGGGGCGTGGGGCAGGGGATGACGGGGAAGCGTGAGATGCATTACTGCGGTGTTAAATACATTCTGCCTTCTCCTCTTAAAGTTGCAATTGAAGGATGTCTGTCCTTCCATCAGTTTCCCTGTGAGGACAACATCATTTGTCTGTTTATCTTTCATAAAGTGTGTATAATTATAATGTAATCAAATGGTCCTTAAACAGCTTTGCTTCAATGGGTTGAGCCTGCAGAGCTTATAGTTTTTGTGGGGGGAAGTATTTAAATTGAAGCTATAAAAGACTGAATAATGAAGAGTCTAATGGTGACATTTGGCTGTTGGTTGAAAAAGAGCTCAGACTTACAGAAGAATCAACTATTACCATACTAGAAGAAATCACCCAGACAGCAATGAAGAATTGTTATTGAGCTAGTGGTGAAGGTTCAAGGAAGTAATTCCATAGAGCCTTCAAACAGAGAACTTACTAAAGGGAACTTCAGCAAGTAGACCTTCACACATCAGATTTATCCAACAAACTAGAAGCAAAAGAAGGAATCTGAGCTAAAATACAGAAGTCTGTGCTCAGGGAAAAACTTTTGAAAACATAATGTAAGGGGAACTGTTACATATAAGGAACCTTTACAAAGCTTATGTTACTTTGGAACTGTGGATCTGAGCAATCTCATCCTTCTTGCCTGAAAAATAATACTTATATTCCCTTATTTGTATTCATAAGACAACTTTGGGCCACTATGTTCAGAGTGTTTGTGTAGTTTTACTGTGGTTTCTCACACAATCCGCCAGATGTTTAGACTGGATTTGGCATTTTTCTCCACCTATTGAGTCCTTCCCAAGAATCTGGGATTGGCAGATTTATTGTTTAATGGCATTAAAGGTATTATCACAGAATGTTCCAAGTAATTGACTGTTTTGCAATTGACTGGTGATGATTTTGTTGATGCTAATAATGTTCAAGTGGTGCTCTAGATGCTTTGTCATTGCACTCAAGATGTCTATTACTATTAGTACTATTGGTACTATTGGTGCTTTCTTTTACCACAGTTATTCTAGTTTTACTTGTAGTTCTTTGCATATTGTGATTCCTCCACACACACATTTTTTCTCTTTTCTTCTGCTGCCTCCAAGTACTGCCACATCCACTATTCAGATTTTTTTGTCATTCTTATTGACAACTGCTAAGTAAGGTATTATGTAGCAGGTGTTGTGTCCGCGAAATGATGCCAGGAGTCGGTGACTTAGTGCAAAGCTCTTTATTGATCTGCTGGAACCGAACTGGCGAAAGGAAAAAAGCCCGCGGCTTTTATTCCTTTCGCCGCCGCGGCCGCGGCCAATGGCATCGCTTTGAATCTCCCGCGGTCTGAACGGACCAATCGCGGGAGATTCTTAGCGAGCCAATCGGCGCGGCTCGCCTGACCAATCGGAGAGCCCCGCGCTTTGGCCAATCAAAGCGCGGGGATCTCGAGTATGTTAATGAAGGACAGAACACCCCTCCCCTCTTGGTTCAGTCCTTACGTTGCGTAGTCACGTAGGTAGGCGGGGCTCCGTCTGGTCCTACTTGACCTGCGCAACTCAGTTGTAGGCTGGATCCCGGTCGGTTCGGTCGGGATCTCCATTGCTCCTGCTGCTGTTGTGGGAACCGGCTGGTCGATCGGGCCGGTCCTTTCTCCGTAGCTCCCTCCTGGGCCTTCCGGGTTGGTTGAACTACGGGTTTCGCCGCTCCCACTCGGTCTTTCCGGGTCGGTCGAGCTGGCTTGGCTGTTCCTTTCTGGCGAGGGGTCGTGATGGCTGCGTTCCAGTGAGTACTGCTGGTTTATTTTTCTTTGGATTCGGTCCCCTGGGTATTCCCTCCCCCCTTGGCTTGCGTTGCGGGGGTTGGGTTCGTTTGTTTGTGCATCGGCGGTTTGTTGGTTTGCAGTTCTCGACCTAAGTTGGTCGATGTGGCGTTTCCACGCTCGTCCGTCTGCTGTTTGTAGCCGGTACGAGTGTGGGCCTGTTGCTTGGGTGATGACAGCTGGGACCCATAGAGGGTCTCCCATCAGGTTTTTTGCATATACGGGGTCCCCGGGTGCGAAGGTTCAGTGTTTGGTGCTTGAGTCTGGGGGCCTCTCCGGGTTATACGTAGGGTGTAACCTGTCGAGTGGGGACCTTAGCTTTCTACCCATTAGTAGTTCGGCTGGGCTTTTATTGGTTGTGGTATTCGGGGTTATGTGTTGGGTGAAGAGTAGTCTGTTGATTTTCTCTTGGATCTCCCCGTGGTCTATTTTCCGGATGGTCTTTTTAGTGAATTGGACCATCCGTTCCGCCCTACCATTCGCCGCCGGGTGCGCCGGTGCTGTCAGCACGTGGCGGATGCCCCTTTCCGCTAGGAATTTTTCGAATTCCAGTGAGGTAAACTGGGGCCCGTTGTCGGAGACGACGACGTCTGGGAGGCCGTGTGTTGCAAAGAGTTTGCAGAGTTCTTTGGTCACGGCCTCCATGGTTGTCGTCTTCATGTTGCTTACCTCCAGCCAGTTGGAGTAAGCGTAAACTGTTATGAGGAAGGTGTGTCCTTTTGTGGGCCCGGCGAAGTCTATATGGATTCTAGACCAAGGTCCCCTTGGGGTTTCCCACTCTAGGACGGGTGCTGTGGGTGGGCTGGGCCTCGTTTCCTGGCATCGTTGGCACCTAGCTACCCAGGCCTCTATTTGTTTGTCCATCCCTGGCCACCAAGCGTAACTTCTAGCCAGGGCTTTAGTCCTCACAATGCCAGGGTGCCCCTCGTGTAGTAGTTCCAGAACCTTCCCCTGTAGCTTTTCCGGAATGACCACCCTGTCCCCCCATAGTATGCACCCTTTTAACAATGAGAGCTCTGTTTGGCGGTTTCGGAACGTTTTGACCGACTCGTCATTGTCCCTTTCCGGCCACCCTTTCTCCACCCAATGCAACACCCGCGCCAGACATTTGTCTTTATTAGTCTCTCGGGCAATGTCTGACGCGGTTATGGGCAGGTTGGGTAGAGTCTCTATGCTGAGGGTGGTCGTTGTGGGTGCTGGGTCGGTGTCGGGTTCCGGTAGAGGCGAGCGGCTTAAGGCGTCTGCATGGGAGATCGTCTTACCCGGTCTGTGTATGAGTTCGTAGTTGTAGGCTGCCAGGAACTCGGACCACCTTGTCATTCGGGGAGACAGAATGTTTGGGGTGGCCCGGTTCCCTGCAAGGATTCCCAGCAGCGGCTTGTGGTCCGTTATGATGGTGAAAGTCCGGCCGTAGAGGTATTCGTGGAATCGTTTTATGGCGGCAACTATAGCCAGAGCCTCTTTGTCCAGTTGGCTATAGTTCCGCTCCGGTTTGGTGAGGGTCCTTGAAAAGAACGCAATGGGCGCTTCTTTTCTGTCGGGAAGGGTATGGCTGAGGATAGTGCCGACGCCGAAGGGTGATGCGTCGCATGTGACGGCCAGAGGTAGGGTCTCGTTGAATTGTATGAGGACGGCGTCGGAGGTGAGGAGGTCCTTCGTTCTTTGGAAGGCGGCTTGCTCTCGTTTCCCCCAAGTCCAGATCGCCGCCTTGTCCAGGAGCCTATGCAAGGGCTCCGCCGCCGTCGCCTTTTGGGGTAGGAAAACATTGTAAAAGTTCAGTAACCCCAAGAATGCTTGTAGTTCAGTCTTTGATTTAGGGGTGGGGGCTTCTTTGATGGCCTTGATTTTTTTGCTTGTGGGGTGAATGCCGTGCCGGTCTAGGAGGTAGCTCAGGAATTCCACTCGTTCCGTGCAAAGCTGGCATTTTTCCCTCTTTACTTTTAGTCCCGTCTCTTTAAATTTAGTTAGGACCTCCCTTACTCGACCTTCTAGTTCGGCTTGGTTGGCTGCCGACACTAGGACGTCGTCGAAATAAGGTACCACCCCCTTGATACCTTGCAATAGCCTCTCCATGAGGCTCTGGAATATGCCCGGTGCCACGTTGACTCCGAATTGGAGTCGGCTGCATTTGAATGCTCCCCGGTGGGTGACAATGGTCTGCGCTTCTGCCGTTTGCTCGTCGACCGGCAACTGTTGGTATGCCTGGGCGAGATCGAGCTTGGCAAAAACCTTACCCCCTCCCAGTGAGTGCAGTAGGTGTTGCACTACTGGGACGGGGTAGGCGCTTTGTTGCAGCGCGCCATTTAGGGTGGCCTTATAGTCCCCACAGATTCTCACCGACCCATCGGGCTTGATCGGGGTGACTATGGGGGTCTCCCACCGGGCGTGGTCTATGGGCTGCAGTACCCCTTGTTTGACGAGCTTATCAATTTGCTCGTCTATTTTGGGTTTCAGTGCGAATGGCACCCGCCTTGGTTTCAGGCGTTTGGGGGGGACGTTAGGGTCTAGGTCGAACGAGATAAGGGGCCCTCGGTACTTGCCTAGATTTCCGTCGAAGTCCTCTTGGAACTCCCGGGCTAGTTGCTGCTTCCAGCCGTCATCGGTGACGTGGTTGACTCCCATGAGGGCGATGTCGAGCGGGGCGAACCATTGCAGTCCCAGTAGGCTTGGGCGGTCGCGGTCGACGATCGTTAGGGGGAGTCGTTCGGTGCGCCCCTTATACGTTATGTTAAAGCTTTTGGTGCCGACTACCGGGATGCGGTTTCCCTGGTAGTCCTTTACAATGAGTCTCTGGTTGTCTACGTTCCTCCTTTGGAGGGTAGGCACCAACCGCTTTATCTCGTGCCATGCAATCATGGAGAGGTAGGACCCGGAGTCCACCTCCATTTTGCACGGCTGGCCCTCGATGCGTACCTCGACGTGGACCTTCCGGGCGTCGTTGGTGATGGCGTGGCCGATGGTGACCGTCTGGTGGGTCTCCTCTCTCCGCCGGTTGTCGCCGCCTCGCGAGGATCGTCTGTTCCGGTCCCATCGGCTGTCCGAGGGGCGATCTCTGGTCCGGGGTGGTGTGCTCTCCCTCCTCCGGTCGCTCTGGTCCCATCGAGCCGGACTGCGGTTTTTTTTCAGGCGGCAAACCCAGGCGATGTGTCCCTTTTTGTCGCAATGCCGGCAGATTGAATCGAAAAACCGGCATTCCGACCTGGGGTGGTCGCCGCCGCAACCGGCACAGTTGGTCCTCGACTTATGACCTCGCCGGTTCCGTTGGTCGCGCCCTGTCTGGAGTCGATGGATGTCCTCCTCGTCATCGGACGTGCTGGATGCCGAGTGGAAATCGCCCTGGTGTGTTGTCGTCTCGGTTTTTGGTTCGGTCGACCTCGCCGGGTTGTTGTTTCCGCCGCGGTCCCTCGTGTCCGGTCTGCGCATGCTGTCGGTGGAAGTTCGGGTTGCTTCTGCGGCTGCGGCTGCGGTGAGAGTGTCTGCTAGGCTGATGTCGCCCTTAGCCATCAGCCGGCTCTGGAGGGCGGGGTCCCACAGACCGAGCATGATTCGGTCTCTCAAAGCGTTGTTTAGGTTATCAAATTCGCAGAGCCCCCCTAGGCGCCGCAGCTCGGCGACGAAGTCACTGAAACTCTCACCCGATCTCTGGTCCCGCCGGTAGAACTCATTGCGCCGGATCAGGATGGGTACCTCTGGGGCGTAGTGTCGCCGAAGGATGGGTTCGAGGACGTCCCAGTCCATGGCGGTCGCATCGGCAGGCTTGGCCAATGCTTTGGCCATCTGGAAGACCTCAGTCCCGCAGTGGGTGAGGAAGACGGCGCGTTTCAGTGGGCCCGAGGCGTCCTTCATGCCGCTGCACTCGAGGTACATGCGGAATCGGTCGGAGAACGATTCCCAGTCCTCGGTGGCGGGGTTGAAGGGGGCGAGCGGTGCGATTTTCGCCATCTCGGTGCTTTGTCTGGCTTCCGTCGGACACGTGGTTCGGTTCAGGGTCTGGATCCCACCTTCGTCGCCAGTGTTGTGTCCGCGAAATGATGCCAGGAGTCGTTGACTTAGTGCAAAGCTCTTTATTGATCTGCTGGAACCGAACTGGCGAAAGGAAAAAAGCCCGCGGCTTTTATTCCTTTCGCCGCCGCGGCCGCGGCCAATGGCATCGCTTTGAATCTCCCACGGTCTGAACGGACCAATCGCGGGAGATTCTTAGCGAGCCAATCGGCGCGGCTCGCCTGACCAATCGGAGAGCCCCGCGCTTTGGCCAATCAAAGCGCGGGGATCTCGAGTATATTAATGAAGGACAGAACAGCAGGTACTTGTCTGTTTGGATTCTAAAGTCCCAGCACACTTTAGCTTCTTCATTACTTGTGGTCCCACCAGTTCTTCCTTATGGGCAAATGGTATTTCTTGCAGATTTTTCAATGCACCTTTGTTATTTTGTCATGCTATTGTTTGTAGTTAGTCTGTGTGGTCTTCTTGCAGTAATTAACTATGGTCCACTTTTTCTTCAGCTTCTTTGCAGAGGTGATATCTGTTGCTGCCTTCTCAATTGTGGCTTTGTTTGCATTTGTTTTTAATATTGATCTCAGATAGCCGGAGTTAGCCCCTTTGTCTCTTTTTTCAATGTTCTTGCTCTTAGCCCTTGCTATGTCTTGTGGTTATCTGCTTTGCCTACTATATTTTTAATATGTTTAACAATCATGTAATACTTTGCCTTCCATATCTCTTTTGTGTTCTTCATTTGGTCATTCCTGTAAGCCAGTTTAGTCTTTCCAGTACTCAGTAAGCCTCCATGGCATACTAGCTTCAGTGCATCTTCTTCACTGTCTTTCAGATATTCTTCAAATGCCCATTTTTCTTCTTGAACTACCTGGTGTACTTACATGATTCCATACTCAGATATTTTTCTTAATAAGTAGACTCTGTCAATGTTGCTGTGTGAATGATGGGCATGATTCATTGTCATAATTTTACTGATCTTCCTATTCCAGGGCTTTTAGATCTACTTGAGTCCAATCCATTATTCCAGGTGTGTACTTATTAACTGGAATTGCCCTGGTATTAATTGCTTTGACAGTATTTCCTATACTGAATTTGGACTTTAAGATCTTCTTCATTTATATTAATTTATTATAATTAATTCAGCAGTGCTCTAGATAGTCTTTTTTTAAAAGAACTAATAGATGAAAAGGTTTGCTGGATACCATTGCAAGGTCACCATTCTACCACACCACTCCAATATTGACACATTTAATGGAGAAAAAAATGTCACTAATTTTTATTGCTTTGATCTCTCTAATATAGAGAAAAATGCTGTGGTCTACTACCCAGGTGCTTTGAGTCACAAATTAAAATTGAGCAGTGAGAATGTACATTAAAACTCAATTACTTTTTTCTTAAATATAACCAAATAATTCAAAATTAATGTCGTAATGAGATACTACTTAAGTCAATGCAACCCAAGAGAGTAAATGAGAATATCTGTGAAAGATTGCCAACATACTTAACATATCTTTTGTCTTTTTCTGATTTCTTTATGTTTTCATGAATAGATAGCCTGCTTTTAGAAAAAAAAAAAACTTTGGAGGAGGGGATATATATTTGTCATGACTATAACATATCACATTAAATATTTTTGATATTTATAGGACTAAGAATGCTTCCAGAATATAAGCCAGGGTCATACTATCAACTGAAATGCCAGAATAAAAAAGAAATAAACTTCATTACCTATAATAGTCATGTCACATGAACAAGCTATATGAATTTTTGGATGCTGGTATATTATAAACATATGCCTCCTTTCATACTCCTGCCAAAAAAATTTCAAACTTGTTATTATGTGCCATTCAATAAATCAAAAATGCAAAATATTTCTTCTTTTATACCATCAGAATATTAATGAACTAACTATATTTAATTACAGTTAGCATTTTATTTCGTTATGAACAATTTGGAAGCTTGCCCAATTTTTGAGATTTCAATTACTGGAAGTTATTTTTCCCTGTAAATAGAAAAAATGCACTAAAATTAATATGAAATAACAGGAAGTCAGTTTCCAAGGATACTTCTTCTTCTTCCTCATCTGTAACTCATCATATCTACATGACAATAGTACTAAAAACATAAAACATGTGGCAGCACAAGTGGAAGTAAAAGGACTTAAGATTATTCCATAGTTAACAATGCACCTTTCTTTTCATGGAAAGAGTTTTTCACTTGTAGAAAGACTATTATATGGTGAGGAAAATGAAACTAAATCAAATAGCAATATTGTCTTGAATAAAGAGGATGCAGATCTTCTATCTTTTATAGTGGTGCTTCTATTTGCCTTCTTTCTATAAGTGTTTCAGAAGAGCATTAGCAATGTCTTGTACTTTATTCCCACTTCTTTAGATCTATATCCATAAACTGGATCCATAAATTGGAACCAAAGCTATCCTTTTCTCAGTTGGCATTGAGACAATGGGTATTTCTCCTTCATCTCTTCCATTGCTTGAGGCACCATCCTCTGTTGTTCATTCAAATGAGATGAAAGGTCTAAAGGGCTACTAAATTAATCTTTCTCTCAGGAAAAAGGTAGCCAACCTCTATGATTAATGTGCATGAAATGGCAAATGCAACAAGAAGGAGAAATAAAGTACCAAAATACAACCATGAAACCTTTGCTGTCAAAGAAGAAGGATAATTATCTCTATGTTTTTAGGATTTATTGGGAAATATTAGCTCATTTAAAATGGAAAAATAATTATTCTGCAAGGAATGTTTCCTTTTTTAAAAAAAAATATTAAAAGCAATATGTAACAAGATTGAAAAACATGGTGTCAATTTCAAGATCCTTATCTTCACAGTTATCTTCACATTATTCAATAAACTTTTTATTTGAACCTGTAGTCTGTATGTAACTTTCTAAAATCAAAGTTTTAATCACCCCTTTTCTGTTTATTCCTCTGAAAAAGATTAAGTCCTTAAACTTGTGCTTAAAACTTCTTTCATTAAAGATTGAAGGAAACTCATTCAGTGCTGTAAAACACATGGATCCAAAAATTCCTAATAGATAACAATTAATAAGCAGTGATGGGATTCATTTTTTTTTTAACTACTGGTTCTGTGGGCGTGGCTTAGTGGGCATGGCAGGGGAAGGATACTGTAAAATCTCCAGTCAGAGGTGGTATTTGCTGGTTCTCCAAACTTCTCAAAATTTCCGCTACCAGTTCTCCAGAACTGGTCAGAACCTGCTGAATACCACCTCTATTAACAAGCAATTTCCAAAATGGATTCATTAGGTGATCTTGCATAATTAAATCATTATTTAAATAGTTGCTTCAATGAATTTATTAGAACAGTCTGTTCCAACAGACTCTAAGAAGCTCAGAAAATCCAACACAAGATAAAATAATAAAAAATATAAGCAAAACAAGATAGGCTGGATTAAAAACAGGCAATAAAAACCACACACAACAAATATATTAAGCCCAGGACTGGGACCAAAGCTATTTAAGGACTTTTAGGAATCCAGGAAATCAGCTGCTGCCCATAACTCTGGGGAATGCAGTTTCAGAGAATAGGGGCCTTGAGAGAGAAGGTACACTTTCCCAGTTCCACAAGATAACAACATTTAATAGAAGGGATATAGAGCACTTGACTCTCCTGAATATACCAGGTGGGCAGAAATAATGAGAAGGGAGGGTCACTCTGACAGCCAGTCCTTCTGCAATGAACAATTTTAAAAATAACAACCAGCACATTGTATTTCACCTGAAAGTCAACTGGCATAGCAGTGCTGCTTGCTTAGCAGCAATTATACCTCAGGACAATGACACATATCCATTACTGCTCACACTGCTGCATTCAAGAAGAAGCCCTGTGTAGAGTGCATTGTAGTAGTCCATTACTGACATGACCAGACCAGATCAGACCAGACCAGACCTTGGTGACTGTTTCTGCGGGATCTCCCAATTGAGGAGAAATCACAATTGATGCAGGAGATGTACCTGTAAAAAGTCCCTCCTGGTTACTGCTGCCTCCTTCTCTTTGAACAGATCTTGTGAGTCAGGAGCAAGTCTTGTCTGCCATCACAATTACTTTCTAGGAAATTTGAGACCACATGACAAATTCAAACTGGGTTACTACCAGTGTAGCTAGACTCATGAAAGAGAGAGGAAGAAAACACAGTCCATCGAATTAAGAGCTGAAACTGGAAAACAATTGAAAAACATTTATTATGGTACTTTTACCTACATTAAGTGAACACTTCAGGTTATACTTTCCATGCCATGAATATGGAACTAAGAATGAGAGTCAATGGTTAAAAGGTTTTTCATACAAAGTGTTGTGTATGTACCATAGTTAATAAAGTATGAGCTTGAGGTAAAGTGTAGGGTTCTGGCCCTGCACTTCTGATTGGCTGTTAGGCGACCAGATCAGATTGGTTAGTTCTGAGGAATCCGATTGGCCCTTAACAGAGAATTCTTATTGGTTAAAAGAGCTAGCGTTCATAGCTCGTTATTGGACAATTCTTACAGGGGTTGCCTATATAAGGCAGAGTTCACTGTTGTGTTGAGAAGTCACTATGCAAATAAAGAGCTGAAAGTTCACCGTTCAGAGGCTGTCTTCATTTATTCCAACCCATGATCAGTACTTAACACAAAGCTTTTACCTGATTGTTCTGAAGGATGGTGTGGGATCACCAGGGTTGTTGCTAGCATAGTCCAACCAATCTTTGCTACTTTCTTAAGTGCCAATTCACGTATCATAATTACTGTTATTGAATTTGAGTGAGCTACATCTCCACTGTTAAAAATAAAGATGCTTCAAAATGTTTTTTTTTCCTTAAACTCATTTTCTGCTCAGCTATTTCCTATAATTAGAATATTGTTTACCTCAGAACCTGAAGCACAGTGGTTGTCACATAACTTCAGCTGGGTCTTTGCAAATCTATCTCTGTCTTTTCATGTGGCCATAAAAGGCCATTTGTGAAAATTCCTTTACTGTAATGAATTCACTTCTAATGTTTCTCATCTAGAAATGCTGTACGGGATAAAAGTGTGCACCTTTTCTTTCTTTTCTTTTCTTTTCTTTTTCAGTTCCTTTGGAAATTACAATTCCTTATGATTAGCATGCTCACACTGTTAGAGCAACCATAAATGATATAATTTCCTGAGAGAAGGAGGAATAGTATTTTTAAAAAACATGATTGGTATAATATATAGTGAAACTCCTACTGATTGACCTACTCATTATTATGACTTACAATGGCAAAAGAGGGAGAGAGAGAGAAATGCATTAGAACTCCTTTCCTCCCTTCCTGCTCCCTCCGATCAACCATAGCATACTTCCAGCAAACTACATTGGTAAATTACTGTATTGTAAGATTCATCTAACAAGATTCAACATCTCTAACTTAGCTTCAGTTTATAGTCACATTAAATCCAAAGAGTAGGGATAATACAAAACTATAATGTTGGGACTGAACCAAGAATAAGAGAGCAACATCTGATGGTCAGCTTCTGCTACCACACATTGAACTATGCCAGTGGTGGGTGACTATGGTGTCTTTATGACCTATGAACTTCAACTCCCAGAATTCCTGAGCCAGCCATCTTGGTGTTGAAATTCACAGGTGATAAAGGGGCCATAGTTGCTCACCCCTAAACTAAGCTGTTCTGTTCTGGGCACTGAACAGATATAGAGTGTACCAAAAATCAAGCCTCCCATGCCAATGGAGGATTTAAAAGAGACATAACATTAGAATTAAATAAAATGTTATTCCACTTAGGAATATTTCATGACTGCGCCATGATGGCACAGCAGTTAGGATGCAGTAATGCAGGCTAATTCTGCCAGCTGCCAGCAGTTTGATTCTGACTCAAGGTTGACTCAGCCTTCCATTCTTCCAAGGTCAGTAAAATGAGGACCCAGATTGTTGAGAGCAATATGCTGACTCTGTAAATCACTCAGAGAGGGCTGTTAAACATGAAGCAGTATATGTCTACTGCTACTGCTATTGTTATTTAAAAGTCATGCATCAAAAAGTAAGGAAATACTTAGAAGAAAATGTCAACCAATTCAAACTAACTTATTTAATTTATACGATATGTTTTTTATCAGGCCTAACTTTTGATACACTCTCTATTTTATCATCAAAATAATATATTCAAATAATATGTTGCGAGAGAATACATTTTTATTTCATTTTATTATTTAATTTGGAGGCCATCTGATTCCCAGTATCTCTGAGAGGCATACAGTATAAAAAGTAAGAAAAATATAAAAAATAGAGAAGAATCATGAGTGCTTCAAGAACTAATTTTTAAACAAAAAACATCCAAGAAGTTTCAACATAACTGTTCCGGACTAGCAGGCTTGAAAGCCTGCAAAGCGGATTGGTCCACTAACAGCGGGTCGTGATTGGTCACTCCAGACTGATCCAATTGGCTACTAAACAGGCTGCCGCGATTGGGCAAACCAAGTGCGGCAAGCTCAAACCACTGTCATTGGCCATTTAGCCGCAGCCAGCTCTATAAAAGGGGCTGCTGCAGCTAGGAGCTTTTTGCTCAGATTGGAAGTCACTAATAAAGAGCTGTAGTCACTTTCTGAGTCTCATCTCTGTTCTTGGACCCATCCTTCCAGACATAACACTGGCAATGAGGATGGGATTCGGAGACAGCAGAGCTGACTGAGCACTCACCAACAATCAACAGAGCATGTGGCTGACAGTGCGCAGTCGTCGACAGAATGGCCAGCAGTGCTGTACCACCCGCCCGTTCGATCCAGCCAGCGAAGACTGGGACTCATACATGGACAGGTTTCAAATGTTCCTAAAGTCCAACAATCTCAAGGATGCCACTCCCAGCAAAAAATGAGCAGTTTTCCTGATGCATTGTGGACCTGCCATTTTTAAAATGGCCAAAGTGCTCACAAATCTGGCTGAAGTCAAGACGATGGACTGGGATACCCTTGCTCCCATCCTCTGCAACCACTACGCCCCGGCAGTACCGACTCTCATCCACAGACACGAATTTTACCAAAGGGATCAACACGAAGATGAGAGCATCGGGGATTTTGTAGCTGACATAAGGAATTTGGGTGGCCTGTGTGGCTTTGCAAATCTAGAAGAAGCCATGAGAGATCGAGTTGTCCTTAGCCTAAGAGACCCCATGGTCCAAAGCAAAATTATGGCCAAAGGAGACATCTTCCTTGCAGACGCCATAGTTGATGCCACTGCAGCTGAAGCCACCTGCAAATCAGCAGCATGGATGTGCTGGACAAATGGGGCCAGCCGCCAAAGCACGAACGATACAGCAACACCATCAGAAAAATACCCGTCAGCCACCCATCATGAAGATATCGAATCCTCATCAGATCGTGAAGAGGAAGAAGTCCACAGACTCAGGTCAGAGCGCAAACAACAAGACCAGCGGGGTCATAAATTGAATTTCCATTGCGCCGGATGTGGTGGAAACCACCCACGATCTGAATGCAGATTCCTAGACGCCATCTGTCGTTTTTATGAAAGAAGAGGGCATATTGCTAAAGTATGCTGAAACAAAAGAGGATTCAGTCCCAAATGGAAAGAAAACAGTCTCCGACAAACAGAGGGCAACCCCACTACTAATCGGGACTGCCCAAACAATCAGTGGAACCAGTATAACAGAAACTGGAAATTTACTGGCGCACCCAGACGGGAAGAAGCACATCAGACTATAACCATCGGCCATGCCTCATCTTTAGACACCAGAAAAATCCGTGTAGAGATCAACATTGAAAATTGACCGTGCAGCATGGAAGTGGACTCCGGGTCTTCCCTATCCATGGTCTCCTGGAAAACCCTGAAGCAGCTGATTCCCAACATCCACCGCCAGGACCTCAGCACTCAGAGGTTTATATTAAAGGACTACCAGGGCAACCGGATTCCGGTTGTTGGTTCCAGTCATTTCCAGGTCTCCTTCAAGAACCACACTGTAATACTACCTCTCACCATCATGGACAGAGACCGACCCAGCCTACTGGGTCTACAGTGGTTCGCGCCATTAGGAATTGAAATGGCAAGCATCAATCAGACTGTAGATGAAGACTGGGAAGCGGCCCTCGTCTGGGATTTCCAAGAAGTCTTCAGTGAACATCTAGGCAAGTACAAGGGGTCCCCTATCTCTTTTAATCTCCGCCCTGATATCGCGCCCATTCGCCTACCCCAGAAGGCGACTGTTGCTGAACCCCTTCATAGACTTCTCGATAAAAAGGCTTCCTGGATTTGGGGACGATGGGAGGAGCATGCCTTTCAACAAATGAAGGACCTTTTAACTTCGGATGCAGTACTCATCCAATATAACACTTCCTTTAACTGTGACTTGCGACGCCTCACCTTTTGGAGTAGGAGCCATCCTGAGCCATGTCCTACCAAATGGCACAGAGGTGCCTATTGCATTTTTTTCAAGAACCTTGTCAAAAACAGAAAGGAACTATAGTCACCTAGACAAGGAAGCCCTCACTATCGTATCTGCAATCAAAAGGTTCCATGAGTATGTATATGGGAGATCATTTTCCATCATCACAGATCATAAACCATTGCTTGGCATCTTGGCTGGTGACAAATCTACTCCACATGTTCTATCCCCTAGAATGACACGGTGGTCAGAGTTCCTAGCTGCCTATTGAGGCATCACCTGGGGAAAACCATTCCCCACGCAGATGCTTTGAGCAGCTCTCCATTGCCAGAACTCCAAGATGACCCAGCTCCCACACTATCAACACTACAAATTGAGACACTTCCCTCACCTCCATTAACAGCTCAAGACATCGCATTGGAAACCAAAAAAGACTCATGCTTGGCATGAGTTTTTAGCTGGATGGAGAGGGGATGGCCACAAATCAAACCCAATGAAACCTTTAAACCCTTCAAGAACAGACAGACAGAACTCTTCTCACAAAAGGGGTGCGTATTGTGGGGAGACCGAGTGGTTATACCAGCAAAACTACAAAAAAAAGTTCTACAATTACTACACGATGGGCACCCGGGCATCGTATGCATGAAAGCACTGGCGAGCAGCTATGCCTGGTGGCCAGGTATGGACAAACAAATTGAAACCTGGGTCACCACCTGTAGCAAATGCCAAGAGACACACTCAGCCCCACCGAAAGCCTCACCAGCCGAATGGGAAACGCCCAGGGGTCCCTGGTTGCGTATCCATATCGATTTTGTGGGACCTACAAAAGGGCATACCTTCCTAATAACAGTAGACGCATACTCGAACTGGCTCGAGGTTAACAAAATGAAGACCACCACCACAGATGCAGTCATCAAGACATTGAACAGACTTTTCACAATGCACGGCTTACCTGATGTCCTGGTATCCGACAATGGCCCTCAATTTACCACCTTGGCTTTTGAACAATACTTAGCAGACCATGGCATACGACACGCACTGACATCGCCGGCTCACTGGCAGCAAATGGTAGAGTTGAACGAATAGTTCAGTTCACAAAAAGAACTCTACAAAAAATGGAACAAGGCAACATCCACGACAAAGTCACTAGGATGCTCCTTCTCCAGCATATTACACCAAACACCACGACCAACAAAAGCCCAGCTGAGCTTCTGATGGCCAGAAAACTCAGACCGCTTACACCCTGCATGCACCCCAGAAAAACCCCTGGGCTCCAGCAGTAAACACCATGCCTTCAAAGTAGGAGACCCTGTATTTGCTAAAAACTTTTCAGGTGACCCTCTGTGGATCCCTGCCAAAATAACTCAAATTACAGGCCCCCACTCTTACCAGCTGGAAACCACAGATGGGAGAGTGTGGAAATGCCACATGGACCAGCTACAATCCAGGCTAACCACATCCCCCACCAGTGACCCTAACAACAAAACCAGAGGGGGAAGGGAAACTGGGGGTTCTGAAATTGAACCAACATCTGGCAGAGAAGAAAGAGCCCCACGATCACCACATCAAAGCCGACAGTACTCACCAGCTGAAGAAGAGCCTTGGCAATTGATCATCTCACCTAGTAGCAGCAACCGAACAGGTCCAGCAAATCCTGAGAGTACAAACAGTAGCAGCGAAGGAGGTTGCTAATCAGCCCGAGGTCACCTGAAGGGAGTCGCAGCTACAGAACCGGCTCACCGTTCCAGGCAAGCAGCCCGTCGGAACCCGAGACCGAGCAAAGACAATTTGAACAGCACAAGTCAGGTAGACAGGTGCAAAGACCCGCCTACCTGCAAGACTATATAACCCCACCCCTTAGACGGAACCTAGAGGGGAGGGGTGTTCCGGACTAGCAGGCTTGAAAGCCTGCAAAGTGGATTGGTCCGCTAACAGTGGGTCATGATTGGTCACACCAGACTGATCCGATTGGCTACTAAACGGGCTGCCACGATTGGGCAAACCAAGCGCGGCAAGCTCAAACCACTGTCGTTGGCCGTTTAGCCGTAGCCAGCTCTATAAAAGGGGCTGCTGCAGCTAGGAGCTTTTTGCTCAGATTGGAAGTCACTAATAAAGAGCTGTAGTCACTTTCTGAGTCTCGTCTCCATTCTTGGACCCATCCTTCCAGACATAACAATAATCCTGCCCCTTTCAATGTAGTACATCTTGACGTCAAATATATCCCCAAATATTTAACTTTGTTCGTAACTTGAATTTTCAATAAATCTGCCAGCTCTTCTCTTTGTCTTAATAACATGTTCTTTGTCAGAATCTTTGTTTTGTCTTTATTTATTTTTAAACCAGCCATCTCACCATACGTCTCTATCTTTTCCAAGAGTACTACATTGAAAGAGAATAATTATATTAAGCTTAAACAGCAAATAGCATCCGACCTGACAAAATGGGAAAACGTACAATTGTCATTGATAGGTAGAATTTCAACAATCAAGATGAATATTTTACCCAGAATTTTATATTTGTTTCAAACAATACCAATTAGGTTAAGCAAGGATTTCTTCGAAAAACTAAATAAAATTGTGTTGAAGTATATATGGCAAGGCAAGAAAGCGAGAATAAAATTAAAACTTTTACAGGATGCTAGAATTAGAGGAGGATTTGGCCTTCCTAATTGGAAGTTGTATTATCAAGCTGCAAACTTAATGTGGGTTAAAGAATGGATAACGTTAAGAAAGACTAGATTGTTGACATTAGAAGGTCATGATTTATTATTGGGTTGGCATGCTTTTTTATGGTATAAGGGAACTAAATCACAGGGTTATTTTAGAAGGCATTATATACGGGAATCGTTATGGTTGAATTGGGAGAAAACTAAGAAACAATGTTATTTGAAAATTCCAGTTTGGTTATCAACTATTGAAGCTTTTTCATATCCTATAACTTATAAGAAGGAACAAACAGTTAGATATGGGGAAATATTGGATGAAAAGGGTGAACTTAAAACAATGCAAAATTTAGAAGAACAAGGTATAAAGATGAATTGGTTTTCCTATGCGCAAATACATGCAAGGTATCTTAAAGATTCTAAAATAGAAGGATTTTATGATAAATTGACTGACTGAGATAGGATTTCGACAGGTACTGATGAAAAAGTGATTAAAAAACTATATAGTTATTTGTTGGAAATTAAATTAGAGGAAGAACAAGTTAAAGAAACAATGATTGCTTGGGGGAAGAATTTTGGATATGGGATTGATTTAGAGAAATGGCAAAAATTGTGGTCACAAAATTATAAAATGACAATGTCAACAGCATATAAAGAAAATTTGTATAAGATGTTTTACAGGTGGCATTTTCCCCCGACAAGAATAGCAAGAATGTTCAAGAATAAATCTGAAAAGTGCTGGAAATGTCATCAGATACCTGGCTCAGATTACCATATGTGATGGACCTGTGAGGATGCAAAAAAATATTAGATTAAAATTCGCATGTGGTTGGAAAAAATGACAAAGAAACGTATAGATTTGAAACCAGAGTTCTTTTTATTGGGAATCTTACCAGATACATACAGTAAATACTTGAAATATCTGATTGTAAGTGTATTAACAGCGGCTAGGATTGTATTTGCTAAAAATTGGAAGAGTGAGAAAATACCATCAGAGGAAGAAATTATAAAGAAAATATTGGAATGTGCTGAAATGAGTAGATTGACATTTGAAATTAGAGAGCAAGAGGATAAACAATTTTATGAAGTTTGGGATCTTTTTTATCAATGGTTAGATAATACAATATGATAATAGAATATTTAGAAATTTAGGAAATAATGAATATATATTTTTTCTTGGTTTTGATAATTTTTAAGAATATTTTATTAAGATAGATTTGGTATGATTTCATGATTTGTCATAAAATAATTTAACTTAATTATAGTTATCTCGCTTAAGTATGAATTAGTAAAATTATAGTCAAATGATTGTTCAATAATGATATTGGGATATTTTATTGATGATTGATAATGTGAGTTATTATGTAATATAATTATTCTGATGACTATGAAATGGATGCACAAAAGGGAGTGGTAAACCAACCGATACACTGTAAATTTATGAAGAATGTTATAATTTTTTTATTTTTTATTTTTTTTATGTCATGTTTTATGTCTTATATGTTTTTTGTCTGTTGTTAAAATCAATAAAACTTTTACCAAAAAAAAAAAAAAAAAACCAACCCAATAACCCTGCCCCAAACTTAGAACAACATCCAGGCTTTTAATAGCATCCTGAATGTTAGCAGGGTTCAAACCATTTAGATCTCTGGAAGATATTCCAGAGAACAGGTGCCATGATAAAGAAGTATGCCTCTTGAAAAATGATATTGCTTAATTGATGTCAGCCCTTCGAAATAGACCAGACTTGAACACCAAAGTTATGAATACAAAAACAAGTTTAATTATAGGAATACAGTAACAGAATCTTGCAACCCTGAATGTGCATACCTTCTTTGTGCCTTTATCCTAAAGAGAACTAGGGAGATGCTTTCTCGAGTTCCATTCTTGCTTTGGACTTAAATTTTTCTTCTCTGATTACTGCCCTGTCTGGGTTTCTTCCTCCTGTTCTCCAAAGTTATTCTCAATGCCCATTACACTTCCTGTGCAAAGGCCTTCTTGACTACAGCTACCACCTGCTCTTTTAGTAAATATGATCAGCAGATTGCACACCAATCTTGAACAAGGAAGTACAACCCCATTCAGGATTAAAACCAGAAAATCCCCAGACCCAGAGACCCCAACCACTCAGTCTTGTTAGTCTTACTCTGTTTCTCCTATTCAGGTACACACAACATCCAGACACTGAGAGAAGACTTCAACACAAATTGATGATACTGACCCTAACCTGATAGCCAATCATTTTCATGAGGTGTTAAACAAAAGGTGAAAGAGCATAGAGCTCTGTAGAACCCCACAAGTGAAAAGCTGTGAGCTTTCTCTCTCCCAGTATTAACACTGAGTGAAACTGATTTCAAGGAAAGAACAATCACCACATAATGGCACATCTCACTCCCAAGTCACTTGTACAGGTTCAGTGAAGATTGCTAAGCATTGTAAGGTTAACTGGAACAAGTTTGCAACTGTGGTTCCAGAAGAAGTGGAAAGAGTGCCCCATATTGCCCATTTGTGAGTAAAAAGGTCAGATAAGGATTGTGGTGAGCAAAATTAGGGGTTGCTGTGTCAGCATTCTATCCTTTGATGAGTGAAATGATACACGAGAACAACAAACTGAAGAATCAAATGCAGATACTGGTTGACTTTGCTGAGTACTGAACACATAGCAGCAGTTGGCTTGGCAAGGGGAGAACAGAACTGAAGAAGAAAGAAGCATGAGTAAGAATGGACGAGAATATAAGAAAAAACAAAGAAAGGAAAAGAAAGAGTACAAAGGTGAAAGGTGTGATTCCTTAGAATCATCCCATAGCAGCATGGTTGAGAAGTACATAGAATCCTGCTTGGGCAGCTACTTTGTAAGAACATAAAGTTTCACATATTTATTAAATCTATATTTTATAAATAAAAGTTCATTTATAGTTTACTTATTAAGTCTCATAATACCTGTCAACTTTATTTATATAAGAAGAAAGGCTAGGAAGGCAGACTTATATGAGAAAAGAACTGCAGCCATGGAAAATATCAGTTAATGCTTCAGACAATGCTTTGCCAAATATCTTAATGTATAGAATATTCTGTCCATATTGAATGGAAAAGATAGTGGTTAAATTTCAACATATCTATAGCACTGGATTAGGTGAAACTACTAAGGTTTAAAATCAGTAATTAAGGGACTATCTTTCCCACCTTATCCTCATTTTCCCTGCCACCCTAGCAGTTCAAAAGCAGGCAGATACAAGAAGATAAATAAGTACCATTTTGGTGGGAAGATAAAGCATTCCATGTGTCTCACCATATAGTCATGCTGTCCAGAAGCATCTTCAGACAACCCTGGCTCCCTCAGCTAGGAAATTGAGATTAGCAACACCTTCTAGAGTAGGATACGACTGAACAGGAGAAAGCTTTATCTTACCTTTACAATGATGTTGCTTTCAAAATATGTTTCTTTCCCACATTCTCTCTTTTTGTTTCTGTTGCTATAATATTTTTCAAATTCTGTATAGTTCAATTGAAGGATTAAGTTTTCAGTCCCAGGGTTGTCCTAATCATAAAATACCAATATAGGATAAGTCCAGACGATTATTGCTTTGAGGTTTTATGACAGGATTTGTTTTTTTTCAAGAGTGTGAAGGGATTTCCAACATTTGTTTTATTGTAACATATCTTTATTGGTAGGCTATTTCAGATTTTTAGAACTGTAGCCATATTCAGCATGAAACCTAAAGTCAAGTGTTGACTTGCTCATATTCATCTTCAATATTTCTCTGATAAACTTGAAAAGGAAAATATGTTGGAATAACTTATTTGACTTCGGACAATTGGAACTTCTTTGTTCAAAGATTGAAAAAAAGTCAGGGATATCTCTACCCAAGCTATTATAGTCTATCCATATGCACAACTATGAGCTACAGATAGGGTTGAAAATGAGATTGATTTAGAGAAATGGCAAAAATTGTGGTCTCAAAATTATAAAATGACAATGTCAACAGCATATAAAGAAAATTGGTATAAGATGTTTTACAGGTGGCACTTTCCCCCGACAAGAATAGCAAGAATGTTTAAGAACAAATCTGAAAAATGTTGGAAATGTCATCAGATACCTGGCTCAGATTACCATATGTGATGGACCTGTGAGGATGCAAAAAAATATTAGATTAAAATTCGCATGTGGTTGGAAAAAATGACAAAGAAACGTATAGATTTGAAACCAGAGTTCTTTTTATTGGGAATCTTACCAGATACATACAGTAAATACTTGAAATATCTGATTGTAAGTGTATTAACAGCGGCTAGGATTGTATTTGCTAAAAATTGGAAGAGTGAGAAAATACCATCAGAGGAAGAAATTATAAAGAAAATATTGGAATGTGCTGAAATGAGTAGATTGACATTTGAAATTAGAGAGCAAGAGGATAAACAATTTTATGAAATTTGGGGTCTTTTTTTATCAATGGCTAGATGACAAAATATGATTATAGAATATTTAGAATGTTAGACAGCAAGGAATATCTTTATTTTTTCTTTTGCCTTTGTTATTTGACATTATATTTATAAAGTGTTTTTAGGATAGATTTGGTATGATTATATGATTTGTTATCGAATAAACTATTTAAAGTATTGTTATCTCAAAAAGCATGAATGATTAAAAATATAGTCAAATGATTTTTTAATAGCGATATTAGGATATATAAGTTTGGATTGACAATATGAGTTGTTATGTAACATAACTGTAATTGAGACTACAAAATGAATGCACAAAACTGATGAACCAACCGAACATAAGAGAGTTGAAGTTTTAATGTTTTGTTTGTCTTGTTTGTTTGTAGAAAATCAATAAAATTCTTTTCAAAAAAAGAAAAAAAAAGAAAATAGCTTTCAATTTGCAGACATACTTGAATAGCTGTTTCAAAATTTACAATAATAGCAGCCTATAATGATGCATATTCCTGCATTCTAGGATTATAAAGTGTTGTTTCCTCTTTTTCTATTGTCCTTAGTTACTAGGTTACATCAGAGCTAAGTGAGCTATCAGCCTCAGTTAGCACCGCCAGTGAAACAGATTTGGGGAATATGAGACCCAAAACTTCTATAGGCCATCAGATTGCTCATCTCTCCTCTAAATCCATTTCTTTTTTAAACAATAATTTATTATGTATTTTACATAGGCAGATTGCTTTTGTTTTTCCTTCATCTTACTTCTATTTCTATAATTTTTCTGGCTTCTTTAAGTATCTACTACAGCCTCACTCAAGTATAGCTATTCCTAAAGGAATTCTAGTTATACACTTGCACATGGAAAGAAATTGTGCTAGCTTGTGGATCTTATTTCCAGTCTAAAACTAAACATGTAGGAATGATTTGCGAGATATAACCTTAATCTAGCAGGCCCAAATGACATGGCTTTTTAATCAGAAAGAAATCAGCAAGGCTTTCCTTTTGGGTTTCCTTTGTCTTAATTTATCATTCATTGACAATTAATAATAACAATTTTTGATAGCTGCCCAGCTCTAAAGAACTCTGGGTGATGTATGAAACCCAAAATTCCTGAAAACAGATAAAAGATAAGGCCACGCAGACAGCCCAAATTAAAACAATTTTTAAAAACAACACAAATCAAACAAAACCTCCAAAACACAATAGGATATTAACCCCAGGTCTGGGACCAAAGCCAGATTTTAAAGGCTTTCTGGAACCCTAGGAGAGAGGGTGCACTACAGTACTTATAGGGAATATTCAGCTTGCAGAGGGGCTGCAACTCTCAACTATCCCAGGTTGTCTAGATAAGAAGCATAAACCAGTATAATATTACCTTTTCTGTAAAATTACTGTAGCAGAATCAGGAAAATCTAAACACGTGCCTCTCCTCTTTTACATTTACTTTCCTGAAAGATATGGAAGGCCCCTTCTATGACCCTTCCCACATCCCTTTTCCTTCTGTGGACTGAGATACATTTGGCATGATGGTAATTTCCCAAACCATTCCAGTGACAGAGAAAGCATGCTTCCTGGACTCCTCAAGATGACAACCTTTTTAATACAGGGGACCTGGACTACATTGGATTGCTTTCAAGTGCATTCGGATGCATTGTGTTTGTAAAGCAAGCCATTCAATCTTATTTCACATATTGATAATATCTCTGAAATTATATACTATGATAAAGTTTGCTGCTTTATGACAGTCTTGTATATTTCAAAGCGAGTGTGATTTTAAAAATGCTGGCTCTAGCAAAGCAATCATCAGATGGCTGTTAATCACCAGTGAACAATGCAGCAATTGCTGAAATTTCTTTGAGAAAAGTTCAACAGTTGTTGATGGAAATAACACATTCTACTGGAATTGAAGAATGGTAAGAGAAATATGACAGCTTGTGTTTCTGATTTACTTTCTTCTGGCTTGTTAGAATATGTTGAGTGCAACTGATGTTTCAGCACAAACTCAGACTATTGTGCTTGCTGCGAAAGCATTAATTGCTTGATTTTGCCTTTTCTTAGTTGACTGGCATCTGCATTCTAATCCTAAAAATGGTTACTTTGAAATTAATATTTTTTAGTTCAAGCAACTATCCAAAACACAAATGCATGTTTGGGTTCCCTGTTTGAACTAAGTCCTATTGAAATATTGTATTAGAATTGTTTTTGTACAATGATAGCAAATCTTTCTTTTTCAATTCTTAAAATGGAAATGTGCCATTTTGACCACCATATACGCAGAGTTGAATCTAAGAATGGTGCAGTGGTATAGAGGTGGAGTGCCCATCTCCCAATCAGGAGGCTGTGAGTTCAATCCTAGGTAGACACAGATGTTTTTCTCTCTGGACCCTCTGCTGAACAAAACTTCGCATTGGTGACAGGAAGGGCATCCAGCCATTAAAATACTCTGCTAGCTTCGTTCAGTTTCCCATGCTCCACCTTGAAAGGGATTATGGGGTCATTAAATGAAGATGATGATCTGCAGAATTGAATCTGCTCTATGTTGCTTGACTGTGACAATGGAAATGTTATGCTGAATGTGCTTAGCCAAAAGTTCTAAATGGTGAAATAACAGGACATGAGATTATATCTACAAGTTGTTCTGAGCCAAACCCTTTTCAAAAATAATAATAATAATAACCAAAGGAAACAGAAACCTTTTAATGACTCTTATGAATCCCCAGTTAAAAGGCTGCTGCAAAGTAATTAACTTTGACAAGCACAAACCTCACCACAACTGTGTGAGACTGCCAAGAATCACAGATAAGAAATATTTCACAACACAAGAGTCTTCAAATACCAACTTAAGATACTGTAATGTCCACGAGGCTGAGTTTCAAAACATCTTTGCTTCTGCAAAGAATGTTCGCTTCACAGCTGGCTTTTATATTCTTGAAGGAGGGGCCATAATCTTGCAGCCTCACTCTCAAGTTGTGCATGCTGTTGTAGCTGCTCTTTCCTGCGAGCAATCCTGTGTGCATGCACACTTGGCACAGGCTCCTCAGGAACTCCTCATTATTGCTACCAGGCCTCACAATCTCTGAAGGCAGCAGTCCTCTCTCTAATTGTCCTGGCCCCTCATCTGAGTCCTCGCTCTCCTCAGCCATCCACATCTGCTGCTGGCTAACCACAATACAAGTAAACCAACAGTTCATTTCTTGTTAGCATATTAAATATATATTATCAGTAGTCACTCAGGGTGCAGAGCTAATTATAAATAATGTTTGTATACTGCTTAGCAGCTGGATAGAATTGATAAATGGTGGCAGAGACATGGGATGATGATTTACATATATAACATCCTTCCTTTGTAAGCTTGGCAACTCAACAGAGGTTATGCAGCCACAATGGCAACTACTTCCAAATTTGTGCCAAGAAAACTGCAGAGATCTGTTTGGGCAGTCCCCAGGAGAAAAACACTGATTCAAAAGCATTGAAAGAAAGAAATATAAATATCTGTTTGAATCCAAATGTGATTCCTCACAAAACCTATGAAATGATATGTATATATTTTACTCAGAAAGAGGAAACATCAAATAAGAGGTTCACCTTCTACTGGGATTTGCAAATGGGGAGATCATTATTTTGAAAATAAGTCAACAACAACAGCTTTAGAAACAACTATTGAAGTCGGATATTTTATATTAATGCAAAACCAGCAAGAACAAGAACATGAGAAAATGCAAATAAAACAGAAGAGATTTTGAAGATGTTTGTAAAGATTGCATTCCCCTCGCTGTATGTTTCAAGATTTTTATTTTATTTTATATCAAGAAACTAAGATAAAAATGAGTTTTATGTAATTATTTTTATGATAGAATAGAATAGAATAGAATAGAATAGAATTCTTTATTGGCCAAGTGTGATTGGACACACAAGGAATTTGTCTTGCAGCAAATGCTCTCAATATACATAAAAGAAAAGATACATTCATCACGAGTCAAGAATCACAAGGTACAACACTTAATAATAGTCAAAGGGTACAATAAGCAATCAAATCATACTAGGAAACAGTCAATATAAATCGTAAGGATACAAGCAACAAAATTACAGTCATACAGTCACAAGTGGGAGAGGATGGATGATAAGGAGTGATGAGAAGGTTAATAGTAATAGTAGTGCAGATTTTGTAAATAGTTGAACAGTGTTGAGGGAATTATTTGTTTAGAAGAGTGATGGCATTTGGGGAAAAAACTGTTCTTGTTGTTCTGGTGTGTGGTGCTGTATAGCATCGTTTTGAAAGAAGGAGTTGAAACCTAATTATCCTCTGAAGTCTGTGTCTGTCCCGTTGGGTTGATCAGAAAGCTGTTCCTTAAGGAAACATTGCTCAATTCTTGTATAATTTTATAATTATATAGAATTGTATAATGCTAAGCCTGTGGGATGTATTCAGGCTACAATGTGTTCAATCCCCATTTTTTCCTGCATGGCTCAGTGTTGTCTTTGTTTATTCTGACTGACAATCTTGCCCACTAGGACTTCCAACCTCATATTAACTTTGTCCATAGATAAATGCCTCTCCATCTAAGAGTTGTTCTGGAATATAAATATAGCATTTCCAAATACACTGCTCAAAAAAATAAAGGGAACACAAAAATAAGACATCCTAGATCTGAATGAATGAAATATTCTTATTAAATACTTTGTTCATTATATAGTTGAATATGCTGACAACAAAATCACACAAAAATTATCAATGGAAATCAAATTTAGCAACCCATGGAGGTCTGGATTTGGAGTTACACTCAAAATTAAAGTGGAAAAAACACTACAGGATGATCCAACTTTGATATAATGTCCTTAAAACAAATCAAAATGAGGCACAGTAGTGTGTGTGGCCTCCACGTGCCTGTATGACCTCCCTAAAACACCTGGGCATGCTCCTGATGAGGTGGCAGATGGTCTCCTGAGGGATCTCCTCCCACACCTGGACTAAAGCATCCCCCAACTCCTGGACAGTCTGTGGTGCAACGTGGCATTGGTGGATGGAGCGAGACATGATGTCCCAGATGTGCTTAATTGGATTCAGGTCTGGGGAATGGGCGGACCAGCCCATAGCATCAATGCCTTTGTCTTGCAGAAACTGCTGACACACTCCAGCCACATGAGGTCCAGCATTGTCTTGATTGAACCCAGGGCCAACCACACCAGCATATGGTCTCACAAGGGGTCTGAGGATCTCTTCTCGGTACCTAATGGCAGCCAGGCTACCTCTGGTGAGCTGTGCAGCCCCCTAAATGTCACCCCACACCATCACTGATCCACTGCCAAACTGGTCATGCTGGAGGATGTTGCAGGCAGCAGAACGTTCTCCACGGCATCTCCAGACCCTGCCACATCTGTAAAATGTGCTCAGTGTGAACCTGCTTTCATCTGTGAAGAGCACAGGGCGCCAGTGGCGAATTTGCCAATCTTGGTGTTCTCTGGCAAATGCCAAACATCCTGCACAGTGTTGGACTGTAAGCACAACCCCCACCTGTAGACGTAGGGCCCTCATACCACCCTCATGGAGCCTGTTTCCGACCGTTTGAGCAGCCACATGCACATTTGTGGCCCACTGGAGATCATTTTGCAGGGCTCTGGCAGTGCTCCTCCTGTCCCTCCTTGCACAAAGGCAGAGGTAGCAGTCCTGATGCTGGGTGTTGCCCTCCTACGGTCTCCTCCACGTCTCCTGATGTACTGGCCTGTCTCCTGATAGCTCCTCCATGCTCTGGACATTATGCTGACAGACACAGCAAACTTTCTTGCCACAGCTCGCATTGATGTGCCATCGTGGATGAGCTATACTACTTGAGCCACTTGTGTGGGTTGTAGACTCCGTCTCATGCTACCACTAGAGTGAAAGCACTGCCAGCATTCAAAAGTGACCAAACCATCAGCCAGAAAGCACAGGAATTGAGAAGTGGTCTGTGGTCACCACCTGCAGAACCACTCCTTTATTGGGGATGTCTTACTAACTGCCTATGCTTTCCACCTGTTGTCTATTCCATTTGCACAACAGCATGTGAAATTGATTGTCAATCAGTGTTCCTACCTAAGTGGACAGTTTGATTTCACAGAAGTGTGATTGACTTGGAGTTACATTGTGTTGTTTAAGTGTTCCCTTTATTTTTTGAGCAATATATAAAAACAGCATGTATTCTGGGTTCTATGCATTATGACTCTTTATAGCTTCCCAAAGGACATCCAAGTACATTCAGTATTCATTTTGTATTACTGCTGCATCAATAATAATTTCAATAGACATAATTCTATCCCAAAGAAGAATTTTAAAGTTCTATTGGTTATAGTGAGAGAATCAAGAAGGTGTTGGACTGCATTCATTGTTAGTTGTATGTGTATACAATATGCTAACTACACATTTGCATTCCTCATTATAAACAAAACACACAGCATTCTATTTCAATGGACAAGAATATTTGTATATTCACTCCAGCTGAACAGAAGAATAAACAAATTTCAACATTAAGACACATAGCCGGCAAAAATACATATTTTGAAAACAGCCTTCTAAATGGAGAAAATGGGTTGCAGTTTATAAAACATGTAGAATATTCAGACTACTTGCAAAATATTAGCTACTAGAGCAGAACCCCATACCCCAAAGAGGTCGCTACAATTTACAAGAGACAATCTAACAACAGATAATAGCTTTGGATGAACAAAAAGGGCTATGCACATAAGCTCAAGAATTCATGTGCCCTTTTAACTGGCTATAAGATCTTACTTGGCCAAGAACTTATTGAAAGGCCTTGTGCTGGTTTCAGAAAATGCATATTGTTTATTTTGGAATGTGACTTTGTGCAAGACCATTGAAAAAAAAAAAGGCTGTAAAATATTGGGCATCACTTAAAAACATTGATAAACCAAACTGTACCATCTTGGCTGCCCTTGCTGAATCATTATTAATACAAATTATTAATTAACGTTAATGATTTTTGTATACAAAAATATATCTTACTCATTAAAGAATATTGATTTTATTTTTAAAAAAATGTTTGCATAAGTCATGACACAAAGCTAGAAAAGATTGTATGATTATTCCAGTGGGACAGAGATAGAATATAGTATCTTTTCTGCATGAAAAGTATAGACTAGTGTTCAAGTTTTTCTAAACATTTTTTGTCCCTGCAAGTCAATGTTAACTCCTGGTAAATTACCTGGGCAGGTTCCTGCAGTTTTCTTGGTAAGAATTCAGAACTGATTTGCTGTTACCTGCTTCCAAGGTCTGATAGAGAATGACTGGCCAAGGTCATCTAACTGGCTTTATTCCTATGGTGCAACTAGAATTCACAATCTTTTAGCCTGATGCCTTAATCAGTACATCAAAGTGGCTTTCATCTCGAAACATATTTCATGCCATGAAAACTACTTTTCTAGGCAGAGCAACCACCAGAAGGACAGCCGGTGTTTTTCTATCTCACCATTTTGTTCCGTCAGTTTGCCATCAGCAGGATCCAACTAAGAGTTATCCAATAAGATTGCTCTGCCTGCTGTTTAGATGTTTTCCTGGGTGCATTAAAAAAGCTTTCTTATAAAGCAGCAATTTATATTGTTTCCTGACCCTTTGAGATGTGTTATGAAATATTAAGGAGTAAAGAAAGTGCATTGATTCCAAAGGAAAAATAAAAGACCAAACTCATTTTGAAAATAGATTTTTTAAATATATTAAGGTCAAGCTTCAATACTGAAAGCAATTTCCTCCATGGCAAATTCAATTGTTTTTTATGATGAGGTTAGCCTGGTAACCTGGTTAATCAAATATCCCTTGAGAGGAGCTTCATTCCTATTTCCTTCCCAAATTTATCCATAGGCTTCTTTGTTACAATACAGAATAATGGCCTTCTGTCATTTTACCCCAACAGAAGTTAAAATAAGAAGTGGGAAACATTACAATTAGATCAGGTGACCCAAGTTTTGCAGCTTCTTAGAGGTTACACAATATTATTCAGTTTATTGCTACTTTTAAAAATTATTTAGAAATTAATTTATATTTTAGGCATAAATATATTTTAAATAAAATATAATTTATATTTTAAAGATAAACCAATCCATGGGAGTTATGGAACCCTTATTGGAATTAAAAAAAAAAACTTATGCATGGGAAAGTACTGGCAACCTGCCATGCCCACAATATTTTCAACAGAATTATAGACTTTTCTTGATTGGTTTAAATTATTTGACTTAAAAAGCAGAAACTGATTCACTGGCTCAAGCTCTCAAACATGTCGCTTCTCTGAAATTGGCAGTGATGCTGCCCATTGGCTTTGATGATGAAATTGTACACCTGTTCAGAAATAAGCACCAGATTGTTAATGATTCTTGGCCCTCTTGCTATCAGTAATTTTCTACAATATTTCTCTACAAATTGGTGGTGCGTTTTTTTGTGTATCAAAAGAGAAATATTTTCAAGCCTTAATATATAATAACTGGGATAATTCAGATTCACCTAAATTTTTATCTCCCCTTTTCAGTATTTAAGGCAGCAATTCTTCATACACTAGCCCAGAAATTAGCAACATTGAAATAGATCATTGGGGTTTAGATGTGTCTGGTAATGGGAAAGCAATGATATCGAGCAGGTTAGGTGACAGAAAGATAATCCAGATTATGCACCTTCCCAAAATGCTGCTCACCATCATTGCTTTTGCACCACAGCAAAATATTAGCCACCGACAAACATTACCTTGCTATATGTTGTGTATGCATAAAGATTAATAAAGTGTGAGCTTGGAGTAAGTGCAGGGTTCTGGCCCTGCACATCTGATTGCCTGTTAAGCGGCCGGACCGGATTAGCCCGTTCCAGGGAATCCGATTGGCCCTTAACAGAGAGTTCCTATTGGTTCTAAGAGCTAGTGTTCCCAGCTCGTTATTGGTTAAAAGTTACAGGGTTTGCCTATATAAGGCAGGTTCAACTGCTGTTAAAGTGAGAAGTCATGATGTAAATAAAGAGCTGAAGTTCACCGTTCAGAGGCTTGTCTCCATTCTTTCTCGCCCATGCTCAAAACTTAACACTGGCAACGAGGATGGAATATGGAGAAAGCTGAACCAACGAAACTTCGAAAAACACCGAGCACGTGACAGACGATGCCAACAACGGAAGCATGTCTGGCGGCATCATACCACCTGCTCCGTTCGATCCAACACAGGAAGACTGGGAGTCTTACATGGATCGTTTCCAAATGTTCCTAGAGACGAACAACTTAAAGGATGCCACAGCCAGGAAGAAACGGGCGGTGTTCCTAATGCATTGCGGTCCAACCGTATTTTTATGGCTAAAGCACTAGCCAAACCCCGAGAAGTGAAGGCCATGGATTGGGACGACCTCGAACCTATCCTACGGGACCACTACGCCCCGACCATGCCTACGCTCGTGAGATGCCACGAGTTTTATCAGAGAAGCCAGAGAAAGGGAAAAGGTGTGGCCGACTTCATAGCAGACCTCCAAAATTTGGGAGGTCTCTGCGGATTCACCGATTTAGAAGAGGCACTAAGAGATCGCATAGTTCTGGGATTAGATGCACCAGGCATCCAAAGCAAGCTGATGGCGAAAAGCAACATCAGCCTTGCCGACGCCATCGCTGATGCTCCTGCAGCAGAAGCAACCAGGAAGTCAGCTGAACAACTACGCCGAAACCGCGCTCCGGTACCACCACCGACCAGCGAAATCTCACCTAGTTCAGAAGGGCAGCTTGCGACAATGCACCACGAGGACCTCTCTTCGTCGTCAGACAGCGACGAAGAAGGGGTCCATCGACTGCGGTCCGACCGGGACCACCACCCAAAGCCCTTACGCCCTTGCGCTGGCTGTGGAGCCAACCATGCCAGGTCCGAATGCAAATTCCGCGATGTACTCTGCCATGAGTGCGGGAAACGATGCCACATCGGATGGGCCTGCCGCAGCTTGCCAGGACCCAGCCAGGCCTCAAAAGGGGCTAACTATCACCAATCGATAGGAAACCGTCCTGTACAGCGAGTGCCAGTAAACCACTCCTACAGAAATCGAGCTTTGCAGAGAGAAGAGGTTCACCATACTATCACTATCGGTCACGCCTCAGCCTTGGACACTAAGAAAATCTGAGTCACGGTAGCCATCGAGAACCAGCCTTGCCACATGGAGATCGACTCGGGATCATCCCTCTCGATGGTGTCCTGGAAGACACTCAAGCAACTCATCCCCACAATTCAATGCCAAGATCTCCGCTTCCAAGGCCTCATCCTCAAGGACTACCAAGGGAATCGAATCCCTGTCGTCGGGTCCTGCCGAGTCTGAGTCTCCTTCAAGAAGCACACAGCGTACTTACCTTTAACGGTCATCGATAGAGATAGGCCTAGCCTACTAGGCCTCCAATGGTTCACGCCACTCGGCATTGAAGTGGCCGGCGTAAACTGAGTCAGTGGCTGTGACTGGGAGGAAGACCTTGTCTATGAGTTCAGGGACGTCTTCGCAGACAGCTTAGGCGAGTACAAGGGGACCCCGATTTCATTCAGCCTAGATCCAAAGGTAGCGCCCATTCGCCTAAAGCCCCGTCGAGTTCCGTTTGCCTTAAAATCGAAAATCGATGAACAACTCGATAAACTGATAGCTCAGGGGGTGTTAGAGCCCATCGATCACTCTCCTTGGGAAACCCCTATTGTAACACCTATTAAGCCAGACGGGTCAATCCGAATTTGTGGGGACTACTGGGCCACTTTGAACCATGCCCTGCAGCAGAACGCGTATCCAGTTCCGGTGGTGCAGCACCTCCTCCATTCCCTGGGGGGCGGAAAAGTTTTCGCTAAATTAGATTTAGCTCAGGCATATCAGCAATTACCAGTAGATGAAAAAACGGCACAGGCCCAAACTATTGTGACGCACCGAGGTGCCTTTAAACGTACCCGGCTGCAATTCGGAGTTAGTGTAGCCCCGGGGATTTTTCAGAGCCTTATGGAAAGGTTATTGCAAGGAATTAAGGGCATGGTCCTCTATTTTGACGATGTATTAATTGCAGCCCCTACAAAAAAAATCTTTCAGGACCGGTTAAAATTAGTCCTAAAAAAATTCCAAGAGGCCGGTCTTAAGGTTAAAAAAAACAAATGTAAATTATGTACTGACAATGTTGAGTTTTTAGGGTACCTGATTGATAGCCAGGGCATTCACCCTACCGAAAGTAAATAAAAAGCTATCAAAAACGCTCCCAGGCCACGAAACAAGGCCAATCTCCAGGTGTTCCCAGGCCTCATCAATTTTTATAATGTATTTTTGCCGCACAAAGCAACTGTCGCTGAACCTTTACACCGGTTGTTAGATATAAAAGCAAATTGGCTATGGGGTTACCGTGAAGAACAGGCGTTCCGAAACGTTAAAAAACTGCTCACTTCTGACTCTGTACTCATGCAGTATAATGAGATTTTGCCGTTAGTTATAACCTGTGATGCATCGCCTTTCGGGGTGGGCGCTATTTTGAGCCACGTACTGCCTAATGGGAACGAAGCCCCTGTTGCATATTTTTCAAAGACTCTTTCAAAGACTGAGCGAAACTATGGACAAATCGATAAAGAAGCCCTCACAATTGTCTCAGCTGTGAAAAGATTCCACGAATACGTGTATGGCCGGGTTTTTACTATTGTGACTGACCACAAACCTTTATTGGGGATAATAGCTGGAGATAAGCCCACTCCCTACATATTATCCCCTAGGATGACTCGATGGTCAGAATTCTTAGCTGCTTATAACTATCGGCTGCAATACCGTCTGGGGAAAGCCATTCCCCACGCCGATGCATTGAGTCAAGCACCGCTTCCAGAGACTCTCGACGATCCTGCACCAACAGTAACCACGTTACAAATTGAGGCACTCAACTCACTGCCACTAACCGCCCGAGATATCGCGAGAGAAACCAAACGTGACCACACCCTAGCATGAGTCCTAGGCTGGGTAGAACGCGGAGGGCCATTGGACCAGCTATCAGATGACTTCACACCATTCAAGACTCAACAAACTGAGCTCTTCTCCCAGAAGGGCTGTGTCATCTGGGGTGATAGAGTCGTTATCCCCGAACAACTCCAGAAAGCGCTGCTGAGAACCTTGCACGATGGCCACCCCGGCATCGTGCGAATGAAAGCTCTTGTGCGCAGCTACGCATGGTGGCCGGGCATTGACAAACAAATTGAACAGTGGGTTAAAGCTTGTCCCAAATGCCAAGAAGTCAGCAACGCCCCACCAAAAGCCATGCCTCCTGAATGGGAGACACCACGTGGACCCTGGTCCCGAATTCACTTGGATTTCGCGGGGCCAACCAAAGGCCACACCTTCCTGCTTACCGTCGACGCCGACTCGAATTGGCTTGAAATCCATCGCATGACGACTATGACCTCTGAGGTGGTTATCAAAATCTTGAACAGACTCTTTGCAAACCACGGATTACCAGACGTCCTGGTATCCGATAAAGGCCCTCAATTTACCGCACTAGCGTTCGAGCAGTACTTCGCTGACCGCGGCATCCGCCATGCGCTCACCTCGCCTGCACACCCTGCGACCAATGGCAAAGCAGAACGCATGGTCCAATTTGTGAAGAAAACCTTGCAAAAGGTAGACTACGACAACATTGACGACAAGGTCAATCAAATCCTCTTCTTGCAACACATCACTCCACATAGCATCACCAACAAAACTCCCGCCGAACTGCTAATGGGACGAAAGCTCCGCTCCCACCTTGACCAGTTGCACCCAGCTTACGAACTGGAGAAACCATCAGGATCCAGCGGCCACTGTCATACCTTCCAAGTAGGAGACCTGGTTTATGCTAAAAACCTATCAGGCGACCCGTTGTGGGTGGAAGCGACAGTAGTACGTGTAACCGGCCCCAGATCCTGCCTTGTACAATGCCTTGATGATAAACTTTGTAAATGGCATATTGATCAGTTACGATCGTGGCTTCCAGCGGCCAGTCCGCAATTCCCCTATGACCAAACTGAGGGGGGGAGGTACGGAAGAAGATGAAGCCCTAGGAAACCTGTTCGAAGGAAACAACGGTTTAATAGAAACTCAGGAAGCGGAGCCGGAGGGAGAAACGGTTGCACCTCAGGGAATTGCAGAGAATGTGGGCAACGACGTAGAAGTGAACTCTGAACCAGAAACAGCCCCACTGCCAAACAACGATCTACCTCAGCGTGATTGCAACCAGCCGATACAACGGAAATCAAAGAGACTAATAAGACAACCGTCCTAACTAAGGGACTATGTAACTGCGCCTTGCAAATAAGAAGCCAGGGGGAAGGGGTGTTGTGTATGCATAAAGATTAATAAAGTGTGAGCTTGGAGTAAGTGCAGGGTTCTGGCCCTGCACATCTGATTGGCTGTTAAGCGGCCGGACCGGATTGGCCCGTTCCGGGGAATCCGATTGGCCCTTAACAGAGAGTTCCTATTGGTTCTAAGAGCTAGCATTCCTAACTCGTTATTGGTTAAAAGTTACAGGGTTTGCCTATATAAGGCGGGTTCAACTGCTGTTAAAGTGAGAAGTCACGATGTAAATAAAGAGCTGAAGTTCACCATTCAGAGGCTTGTCTCCATTCTTTCTCGCCCATGCTCAAAACTTAATACTATAAATAATGACTTGGGGTATGTGTGTGAATGAATTCATTGGGAATATTCTTTATTAGGAAAATGAAGATCAGGATTATTGATTTGCAAATTTGGCCTAGTCAAAACCTATCTAGAAGATTCTGTTACCAGCAATTTTTCCTCAAGCTTGGTTCTTCCACCAAGTTAATAGAATTTGGGGAAGAAATATTGTATGGGTAATCCTCGATCACAATTAAGCCCAAAATTGCTGTTGCTAAGTGAGATGTTACGTGAATTTTGCCCATTTTGCGATCTTTCTTGTCACAGTTAAGTGAATCACTGAAGTTAATTTACTAGCATAATTGTTAAGTGAATCTGGCTTTCCCACTAAAGGGGACCACAAGACCCAGGGACACTACAACCGTCATGAGTATGAGTCAGTTGCCAAACGTGTCATGCCCCTATCAGAATCTGATTCAGAGGGGGAGGCCAAGCAACGGACAGGGAGTGGGAGTGTTTGCTCTGTTGGCTGTGGAAGAAACTGGGGAATGGCAAAGTATGGCTGGGCAGAGAAAGGGAGAGGTGATTCAGAGGAGGACCCAGGCCCACCCCCCTTCATCCTAGGGCATGTAGGGAGGAACAGAGAAGGGAGCAATGTGAGTTGCATGGCTTACAGGGAGGAAAGACCCTGATTCCCTTCATTAGCTGCAGTTGGGAACACAGTGTTTAAAAAGGGAAGCTACACACAGCAAATTGTTGGGAGCAAATTGTGAATTATCCAGTTTCATTGAGGCTTAACTGTGTTCCTGGCATCTTCCCAACTGTGTGTGTTTAGTTGTGCTTTCCAGTCTGAAATTCCTTCCCCTGCCTTGTCAAGTTAATTACTGCAGTATAGTTTGTTTGGATTTTTAGTTACAGTTTGTATGTTCTTTGTTTTTGGACTGAATTTCCTCCACTTAACGACTATTCCTGGGAGAGTTTTTCTGCAGCCGAAGGTAACCTGGACACTGGGGGCAAAGTTGGAGATAATAAAGGGACTCTCCTTGCTTATTTGACTGTGTTGCCTTTGTGCCACACCCCGGGTCATCACAAAACATCTGAATTTATATATATATATTTTCTTAAGTTTTCGCGGGTATTTATATGTATGGTATTCAGCTTTGTTCGGGTATTCTCCCACGTCATTATAGTTGTGCTTTTAAAGTTGTAGCGACGTTTTGGCAGAATCTCATCTGCCATTATCAGGCTTGTGTATTGTGTTTGTCATGTCTGAAAGTATTCTGAATCATCTTTGTCTTTAATTTTTAAAGTTAATCTATCCATTTCAGCACAGTCCTAATTATAGCCTCGTCCAGTGGAGTATTCACATTTTTCCAGTATTTAGCATATGTAATCCTTGCTGCCATCAATATGTGTAATACTAAATATATGGTCGCTTTGTCAAGAACCTCTGATAGTACACTTAAAAGGCACATTTCTGGTTTAAACTCAATATTTTGTTCAGTTATTGTTTCCAGCCATTTATGTATATTCTCCCAATATTTTCTTGCTTTATCACATGTCCACCACATATGGTAATAGGTGCCTGCAACCTGGTTGCATTTCCAACATTTAGCAGATAGATTGCTGAACATTTTCGTCAATCTTGCAGGTGGTAAGTGCCACCTGTAAAACATAGAGATTTTCTTTCTAGGCTGAGGCCATAGTCATTTTATAATTTCTGTCCCAAAGTTTTTGCAAAATCTCTAATTCTATGTTATAGCTAAAGTTTTTTGCCCAGGCAATCATTGTTTCTTTGACTTCCTCCATTTTGTAGTTCAGTAAATAATTGTATATTTTTTAATCCATTTTTCATCTGTCCACATTAAAATTTTATCCAATGCTGTAGGATCTTTAGGGATCCTTTAGGGATCTTTAGGATCCCATATTCCAACATCTTTCTCATATCTTGACTGAATCAGAAGGTATGGACACCAAGCTAGATTAACCTCTTGGTCCTGAAGTTGGTGCCTTGATTCACCTGTCTCAGTCAAGATATCTTTATAGAGTACAATTTTTTTTCCAAATTAATGAGATGTGGATATATAAGTGGGGAAATCATTGATCACATGATCATAGGGATGCTACAGCACTCATAACTGTGAAAAGTGGTCATAAGTCACTTTGTTTCAGTGCTGTTGTAACTTCAAATGGTCACTAAATGGACTGTTGTAGGTTGAGGACTACCTATACTTAACACATTTTAAGGTGAAGTTCAGTCACATTCCTAAAATATAGAATTTATCATCTCCTGAAGAGCTCTGGCTCAATTCAATCTGTGGCAAGATAAGGCAGCTAATTCTTTATAACTGGAAATAAAGTCCTGATATTAAGAAATGAATACCAGGTTTGACCAGTTCTGACTATGTGGAATGTAGTAACAAAACTGTAGCCTTAGAGACAGATACTGATGAAGTTGCTGGAGGATACGTGCAATTATTAACAACGGTAATGAAATTGGAAGCCCCTTAAAAAGGATACTATTCCAGGGAAATAAATGGCCGCTATGTGGTAAGCTGTCCATTTGCCAGCATCAGAAGTACCAGGATAACTTTGTAAAGTTCTTGCAGCAGAGATAATTTGGTTGACATATAGTCATTCTGGCTGGGAACCTGGCATTTTCCTTTCTATGTTGTTGCAGCTCCTTTCTTGGTTCTCACATATCTAATTAAATATATTGGAAATGCCCACTAAGCATTGGCATGGATTTAATTGCTATCCCTTTCCAGAGGCCAACTCATCCAAAATGCTTCATCCTCAATTGATTGCAAAAGAATCAGAACTGTCAAACCAAATCCTTGAGTTTCTTTAGGAATCTGCTTCTTTATTCTTCCCCAAAATGAAGAAGGCTTGTTTTCCTTTTTTAAAAAAACAAAAACAAAAAAACAACATCAATAGAAAAATTAGTGATAAAGAAAAAGTAAGAAAAAAGATGCATGAATCTGTAGAAGACAACTTACTAATATATGTTTGGGTGACAGAATGCTATTTAGAGTTGTAATTGGTTTGATTTAAATGTTACCTTGAATTAATATATATTAGGATCAGTAGTGGGATTCAAATTGGTTTACCACCAATTTGGTGGGCATAGCTTGGTGGACGTGCTTTCCTACTGCCCTTCTGCTCTCCTACACTCTCCCTGTCTCTTCAACAACTGATGTGTGGCAATCTGCTGTTCCACATGATGCAGCTGAGCATCAAAAGCAGGAAATAAAGGTCAGAAGGGACCCAGAGGGTGGACGGACAGCAGCTGATCCTCAGAATGAGCTGGTTCACTCCCAGATGATCTTCAGACCTACCAGATCAGCCAAACTGGGCCAAACCAGAAGAATCCCATCCCTGGTTAGGATGGGTTTTAAATACAGACATACATATATGTCTGTATATGAATACCAATTATGTTATTCCTTTAATGGTGGCTGTTGTGAATCAATAAATACTTAATAAAGATTATTAATAGCTTGAAGCAAAGTGCAGGGTTCTGGCCCTGCACTTCTGATTGGCCGATAATAGCGACATCGGATTAGTCCATTCAGGAGAATCTGATTGGCTATTAACGAGCCTCTCCCATTGGTTAATGGAGCTAGCGCTCCCTGTGTTTTCATTGGTTAAATGAGTTAAGAGTTGCCTATATAAAGGGGCCCATCGTGGCCGTTGAGCTGAGCTGTTTCACATGTAAATAAAGAGTTTGAAGTTCACTGTTTCACTGGCTCGTCTCCATCCTTGCACCCATGCACAGAACTTAACACTGGCGATGAGGATGGGATGTGGAGACGTCAGAGCTTACTGAACAACGAAGAATCAGAACCGAGCATGTGGCTGAACGCACCAACGGCGGAACCATGTCCGGCAGCGTCATACCACCCGCTCCATTCGACCCGGCACAAGAAGACTGGGACTCATATATGGATTGCTTCCAGATGTTTCTGGAAACCAACAATTTGAAGGATGCCACTACCGGAAAGAAACGAGCGGTATTCCTAACTCATTGCGGGCCAACCGTATTCAAAATGGCCAAGGCACTAGCAAAACCGACAGAAGTAAAGTCTATGGACTGGGACATCCTCGAACCACTGCTGAGGGCTCACTACGCACCGACCGTGCCAACGCTCATGAGAAGGCATGAATTTTATCAGAGAAGTCAGCGGAAGGGTGAAAGTGTTGCTGGTTTCATCGCGGATCTCCGGAATCTGGTAGGCCTATGCGAGTTTACTGACTTAGAAGAAGCCCTAAGAGACCAAATCATTCTGGGATGAGATGCACCAGGCACTCAGAGTAAACTAATAGCGAAGGGCGACATTAGCCTTAAAGATGCCATAACTGAAGCTACTGCAGCAGAAGCAACCAGGAAGTCGGCTGTCCAAATGCGCCGCACCCACGCACCGGTTCGCCAATGAGCCTGCGACATTTCACCTCAGTCAGAGGGACAGCTAAGCTAGATACAGCCCACCATGAAGACTTCGAATCATCATCAGAAAGCGATGAGGAAGAGGTCCATCGACTTCGGTCCGAACCGGACCAACGCCAGAAATCACAGTACCAATGCGCCGGGTGTGGAGCAAGCTACCTCCAGTCAGAATGCAAATTCCTCGACGCGCTCTGCCATGTGTGCGGGAAAAGAGGTCATATAGGTCGGGTCTGTAGAAGCAAGCCAGGACCCAGCCAGCCCTCAAGGGGGGCTATCGCCAACCAACGGGAAGTCGTCCCGTGAAGCGAGAACCCGTGAACCACCAATGGAACAACCAATCCTACAGAAACAAAATCCTAAACCACCCAACGAAGTGAGAAGAGGCTCACCAAACGATCACGATCGGTCACACCTCATCTCTTGATGCCAAAAAGATCTGAGTGAAAGTGGCCATCGAAAACCAGCCCTGCCTAATGGAAGTCGATTCAGGATCGTCCCTCTCGATGGTTTCCTGGAAGACCCTCAAGCAGCTCATCCCCACTATCTGTAGGCAAGACCTCAGATTCCAAAGGCTCATACTCAAGGACTATCAAGTAAATCAAATCCCGGTCGTTGGATCCAGCCGAGTACGGGTATCGTTTAAGAACCATACAGCATTTCTACCCCTGACTGTAATCGACAAGGATCGGCCTAGTTTGTTAGGCCTCCAATGGTTCGCTCCACTCGGAATTGAAGTGGCCGGCATTCACCAAACCTGCAGCAGCGATTGGGAAGAAGACCTCGTCTACGAATTCCAGGACGTCTTCGCAGAAAAATTAGGCGAGTACAAGGGGACCCCGATTTCGTTTAACCTCAATCCCGAAATAGCTCCCATCCATCTTAAGCCTCATCGAGTTCCATTTGCCCTTAAACCAAAGATTGATAAGCAGCTTGATAAATTAATAGCCCAAGGTGTGTTAGAACCAACCAATCACTCTCCCTGGGAAACCCCAATCATAACACCCCTCAAGCCAGATGGATCAATAAGAATTTGTGGGGACTACTGAGCCACCCTGAACCACGCCCTTCAACAAAACGCTTACCCAGTACCGGTGGTGCAACACCTCCTCCATTCCCTGGTGGGCGGAAAAGTCTTTGCTAAACTAGACTTAGCCCAGGCATACCAACAACTGCCTGTTGACAAAAAAACGGCAGAGGCCCAAACGATCATTACGCACCAAGGTGCGTTTAAATGTAACCGACTCCAGTTCGGAGTGAGCCTAGCCCCGGGAATCTTTCAAAGCTTGATGGAAAGGCTATTACAAGGGATAAAAGACATTGTCCCATATTTTGATGATGTGTTAATCACAGCCCCAACTCAGAAAATACTAAAGGAAACGCCTGAGGTTGGTTCTCCAGAGTTTTGAAGACTCAGGTCTCAAAGTTAAAAAAAACAAGTGTTATTTATGTATGGATCGTGTAGAATTTTTGGGATATTTAATTGATAGTCAAGGCATTCACCCCACCGATAACAAACTCAGGGCAATCAAGAACACCCCAAAACCCCGGAACAAGGCCGACCTCCAGGCTTTTCTGGGCTTTATCAATTTTTATAACATTTTCCTGCCTCACAAAGCAACCGTAGCTGAACCCCTACATCTTTTATTGGACAAAAAAGCAACCTGGGTATGGGGACACAGAGAAGAACAGGTGTTTCAACATGTAAAAAATTTATTGACTTCTGATGCTGTTCTGATGCAGTATAACGAGACTTTGCCTTTAACGATCACGTGTGATGCATCCCCATTCGGAGTAGGTGCCATTTTAAGCCACGTTTTGCCAAACGGCAATGAAGCCCCTGTTGCCTATTTCTCAAAGACGTTATCAAAAACGGAACACAACTACAGTCAAATTGATAAGGAGGCCCTTGCTATAGTATCCGTGGTTAAGAGATTTCATGAATATGTGTATGGCCGAGCCTTTACCATCGTGACTGACCACAAACCTTTGCTGGGAATAATAGCGGGAGATAGGCCAACACCATATATATTATCTCCCAGAATGATCCGCTGGTCAGAATTCTTGGCATCATACAATTACAAGTTGTAACTTCGCCCAGGGAAGGTCATTCCCCACGCCGACACACTGAGCTGTGCACCTCTTCCAGAGACCATTGATGACTCTGCTCCAACGGTTACAACACTGCAGAGCGAGACACTTTGAACGCTGCCATTAACGGCCCAAGATATCGTGATGGAAACGAAACGCGACCCCATTTTAGCACGAGTCCTCAGTTGGGTCGAGCGGGGATGGCCGTTGGACCAAATACCTGACAACTACACCCCATTCAAAAATCGGCAAACGGAACTATTTTCTCAAAAGTACTGCATTATCTGGGGTGATAGAGTTGTCGTCTCAGAGCAGTTGCAACCAGCAATTCTAAGGACCTTGCATGATGGCCACCCCGGCATCGTGCGTATGAAAGCCCTCGCACGAAGCTACGCGTGGTGGCCGGGTATTGACAAGCAGATAGAGACATGGGTAAAAGCCTGTCACAAATGCCAGGAAGTAAGCAATGCCCCGCCGAAAGCAACCCCAACTAAATGGGAAACACCGAGGGGACCATGGTCCCGTATTTATCTGGACTTTGCGGGTCCTACCAAGGGACACACATTCTTATTTACAGTGGATGCCTACTCGAACTGGCTTGAAATCCATGAAATGAGGAATACAACAACCGAATCAGTCATCAGGAAACTAGACAGACTCTTTGCGACACACGGATTACCAGACGTTCTAGTATCCGACAACGGACCTCAATTTACCACGCTGTCCTGCGAACAGTACCTGGCGGACCGTGGTATTCAACATGCGCTAACTTCGCCGGTGCATCCTGCGGCCAATGGAAGGGCCAAGCACATGGTACAATTCATCAGGAAAACTTTGCATAAAATGGACGATGGCGATATAGAAGACAAGATTAACCGGATACTCCTTTTGCAGCATATCACTCCACACAGCGTCACCAATAAAACTCCCACCGAGTTATTAATGGGACGGAAGCTCCTCTCCCACCTCGACCGTCTACATCCATCATATGAACCTGAAAAACCACACGGTTCTCGCGGGAAATGTCGCAATTTCCAGGTAGGCGATTTAGTTTTCGCTAGGAACTTTTTGGGCAATCCGTTGTGGGTCGAGGCAACTATACTACAAGTAACCAGACCTAGATCGTACCACGTGAAATGTCGCGATGATAGAATATGGAAGCGCCATATTGATCAGCTACGTTCAAGGCTACAGTCGGGGATCTCCGAGCCCCCTGATTTCCAAACCGAGGGGGGAGGAGATAGCGAGGAAGCTGAATTCAAAGTGGCAGAAAGTTTAAGCGGTAGTAATGACCGCTCAGAGGCAGCACATGATGGATCCAGAATGGGGGTGGCCTCGCCTCAAAGAGATGCTGAGAGCAGTAGCTAAAATTTGAATGCGGAACGGGAGACACCTTTTTCACCAGATAACGTCCTACCCCAACAAGACTGTAGCCAAATACCGGGAGGACAACAAAAATCTAATAGACAATCAAAACAACCTGCCTACCTCAAAGACTACGTGACCGCACCTCTTAAACGGAACCCAGGGGGAAGGGGTGTTGTGAATCAATAAATACTTAATAAAGATTATTAAGAGCTTGAAGCAAAGTGCAGGGTTCTGGCCCTGCACTTCTGATTGGCCGATAATAGCGACATCGAATTGGTCTGTTCAGGAGAATCTGATTGGCTATTAACGAGCCTCTCCCATTGGTTAATGGAGCTAGCGCTCCCTGTGTTTTCATTGGTTGAATGAGTTAAGAGTTGCCTATATAAAGGGGCCCATCGTGGCCGTTGAGCTGAGCTGTTTCACATGTAAGTAAAGAGTTTGAAGTTCACTGTTTCACTGGCTCGTCTCCATCCTTGCACCCATGCACAGAACTTAACAGTGGCCAGCACTATAGAAAGTGCTGGCCACAGAGGTGGTATTCAGCAGGTTCTGACCAGTTCTGGAGAAGCGGTAGTAGAAATTTTGAGTAGTTCAGAGAACTGCCAAAAACCACCTCTGACTGGAGATTTTACAGTATCCTTCCCCTGCCACTCTCACCAAGCCATGCCCACAGAACTGGTAGTAAAAAAGATTTGAATCTCTGGCTGGCCACCATTAAAGAAATACAAAGACATAAAACACAATAAGAAAAAATAATTGAACAATTTTGAAGAAAAAGAAATAATAATTAAATGTAGGTGACATCAACAACATGAACCCTACCCCTTTATACCTTTCTAATGTTGCTTGCATCACATCCATACACTGCATTTTATTGTGTAAACTTATTACCTCTCCTGAGGATCTCATCAAATCCAGCCAGCCACAACTTTTTGGACTTTCCCCCTTTTTTATATATAGATTTTGCAGATTTGCAGATTGTCTTTCATTTTCTTTAAATAACCAAACCATCACAATATGCATTGTATTGGTCACTTAATTTTGTATTCATTCCATATTCACCCTTCAACCATTCATTTTTTTTTTGTATAACATGTTTATTTAAATAATTCATTTTCTCTGTACTTAAGTTTCTCCTGACATACTGACAGCCACTTCATAATCAAACTGCATTCATAGAGAGAGAGAGGGAGGGAGGGAGGGAGGGAGGGAAGGAAAGAAATATGATAGTAGATGATAGTAGATGATAGTAAATGATAGTTCATAAAAGCTCTAGTAGCACTATTCCTTTTCATGATAGTCGTTGAAACAAGGAATAATATATTCATTATAAAACTGAACCTCAATTTACATTTATAATGAAGAAGGTGCACATTTAAGATTGGAAAAAAAAAAAAAACTCCTGAGCCTGTTTGTATTCTTATAGACATTTACAAACCAGGTAACATCATCAGTTCACTTGAAATACAGTATATTGTGCAGCAAAATTGCTAGGAGAGAAAAGTATCAAAGCTTTCTCCAGGCAGATGGCAAATGCATATCCCAATTCCTTGGCAAAATATGTTCCTTTCATCTTGTGATAGGTTATCCCTTTCAATTTTACCTCTGCTCCAGCCCAGCTTCACCGATGCACTTCCAAGTATGGAAAACAATAATTCAGCAGGCATGGTAATAACAGTATTCCACACAAAAGGAAAATCCCATCCTTCCCACTAAAACAATTCTATAAAGAATGCGATGCAATGATTAGGGAGATTGGTGTTATTGAATCTTTTACATGGATCAATTTGCTTTTTTGTTTCCTGTTTGTTTTTTGTTAGAATTGAACAGTGATATATCAGCATTATACTTTTGTTTATGGATTGCAGATGGCAGCTTTAAATAGCTTGTGCAGCTTTAAAGTACTTGAGAAAATTCAATCACACTTCTGTCTTAATCTCTATTTTCTTCCTTGTGAAAGGGTTCAGTATATCTCCATGCAAATCTAAAGGAATTACATTGAAAAATAAATGATGTTCCTACTTTCTCTATCATTACAAGATTGGGATTAATTATTATTTTGTATTAGTTTGAATAAGAACAACAAGGAAGATATGAAAAGTAACCTTTCACTCATTATAAACAGATAGGAAAAATACAAAAAGCTATATTTTTTCTTGCATTCAATGCTTTTGTAATTAGAGATGCATATAATCACAGTGTCAGGAACTGGTATACATTGTTGTTGTTGTTGTTATTACAAAGTCATGTTCAACCCATTGTGACCTCATGGACAGTGTTCCTCCAGGCCTTCCTGTCCTCTACCATTTTCTGCTGTCCATTTAAGTTCATACCTACTGCAGTGACTCCATTCAGCCACCTCATTCTCTGTCATCCCCTTCTTCTATTGCCCTCAATCTTTCCCAACATTATGCTCTTCTCTAGTAAGTCTTAATGAAACTTAATGTTTACATTAATATAATTAATTAATATAATTAATGTATACAGTGAAACGTAATGGTATACATTAAGTTTAATCAAAGACAAAGGACAATATCTAATGATCTATAAAGTAAACCTTTATTTTAATACAGGGATATTGAGTTGAGAATTCATATCTAATTTATGACATGTAAAGCATGGAAGTTTGTGGGCAATCTTGGGCTATTCACTCACCCTGAATCTAATCTACCTCATGTGGTTATTGCTGTAGAGAAAATGAGAAAAGGGGCCCAGGGCACATTGCCTTGAGTTGTTTAGAAAAGCGGGGTATATAAATCTAACAAATAATGTTCTTTATTCCCCCCTTTTATGTCTGCTGTGCCACTTCATTGTGGCAAGGTTGTGTGCTCCTGAGTGGATTGAGCAATGAATGCTGGTACTCAATGCCAAGAACACAAGCTTACAACAGTGTTTTCCAAGGCATGAAACTCAGGACCTGTACTGGGCAGCAGTGATAAAGGAATATGTTGGAGAGAAATTATCTCTTTAGTAACAATTACAGAGGCATTAGTGTTAAGTTGTTCCTGTATTTTACAAAATAATAATAACAACAACAACAACAACAACAACAACAACAATAATAATAATAATAATAATAATTCACAAGTATATACAATATAAAGCCAATGTTAATACAGTGCTGCAGGATGGGCTCCTTTAGGACAGATCTTGTAGGATGACCTTGAGGAAAACAAGCAAAGAAGCATTCCTTAAGTCCTGACATATTCCTTAAGTCCTGTTATTATGGCCTATCTCAATAAAGTATAATCCTGTGGTGTTTATTTCCTGATCTGGAATACCCTGAAGGATGACAGATGGCACTCAATATGTTACTGAGGAAGAGCTAAGGGTTTTTTTTTTTTTTTTTGGAGAACTAAAGTTGTTTATTAGTTGTTGGTATATAATTTAAAGTCTTGGGTATGTTTAGTTGCTGATGTTCCCATGCAGGAAAAGTAATATTAAAGATGTAGAGATTGAATTACAGGGGGAGTGAACATGGACTATAAGAAGCATAAACATGGCAAAGCTCAACACGGTGAAATACATATATTAATAAAATCAATATGTATCAGCAAATTAATATATTCTAGAAATGGACTTTTAGAACCTCAAGACAATAAAAGCAAAGAAAGATTGGGTGATGCTCTAATAGACAGGAAGATTACAATATTATTGCCTGGATACTATGCCCTCGGTGACTGAAAAATCTCAATTAAACTTTGCATGCAGCCCTTTAATAGGATGGTTATCTGAGTTCCTGACAAGGAACCAGAGGCATTGTGGAATAAAATCAAATAAATGATTAAGGATGTGTGTGAAAAGAAACTGCTAAAGATCAGGAAACAGGGGAAAACAAACAGGTAGGCAGAACAATGCTGGAAATTGCCAAGAAGAAGAAAGAAGCAAAATTCAAGGAACAAAAGATCTCAGAAAGGAACTTTAAGAATTTCAGAAAGTCGGCTTCCGGTTTTTGCGTGGCTTCGGGGCAGCAGGAATTCGCGACCGCTCGCGATTCCTGCTGTGCTAGCCGCCGAGGTACCCCCGATCCAAATGGGTCAGGGGGATATGGCTGCCCTGTAGGGACAGCCGAAGAGAGAGGGGAGCTGGACAGGGGGTTGGGGGTGTCGCAGACCCCCTCCTTGTCCTGAAAAACCCCTTTTTCCCAAGGCAGTGGAGCGGCGGTCAGCAATGGCCACCACGAAGAAGTCTGCAACCAGGTAAGATCGTGCTGGAGGAAGCAAGAAAAGTGAAAGTGCTGGCTGAGCCGGGTCAATCAACATCCTTTAAATTCGCTGGAACTGAGCTGTCTGAATTGCTGAAGAATACATTGTATCCCTAAGAAGATCGAAAGCGGTGGAGAAACTGTTAAAGGGAACTTTTTTTTTCTTCACTCTCCCACCCCATGAAAAAAGCAGAAGATGATTTGAAATTTGTTTGGGCATTGAAGGTGAAATATTCTGAAAGTTGCTTGGACATTGGACTTAAAAATTTAAGAAATTGGAAAACCTTTATTAGAGGTATGGATTTTTGATTATTTAAAAATTGATGTTGCAAGTGGGAAGGGAGCGGAAAGATATTGGAGCAGAAGTGGAAAAAGGAGGAGATTGCCAAGAATACTAAAAAAAGAAATATGGTAATTGGACCTCTTTGATTAAACAGTAACCCCAGAAAGAGAAAGAGAAGAAGGAAAAAAAGTATTAACTTTTGGAACTTTCTTTTTGAATTACTTTTGACTAAAAATACTTGGGTGGTTGTTTTGGGGAAAGTTTTTCTTTTCAGGATGGCATCGCTTGTGGATGAATTAAAGATTGAATATCAAAAATATAAAAAGGAAGAACAAGATGGAAAAGATACTTTGGGCACTTCATTTCAATTTTTAGAAATGGCGTTATGTACTTATAAAAAGTTGATTATGCAGCAGAATGACTGGGACAAAGAAGAAGAGGAACAAGAAGCCATCTTTGATGAACAATGGGTTTTTTCCGGGGAGGAGGAGAAAGAGGATAAGAAAAAGGGGATTTTAAGGTTTGAAAAAACAACCAAAAAAAAGAAAAATGAGAGGAAAGGTGGATGCAAGGTTAGAAAGCAAAGGAAAGGGAGTAAGAAAAGGGAAGAGGAGAGACAAAGGGGTAAAAAGGGCAAGGAGAAGAATAAGCAAGAGAGAAAGGGGGGGGAGGAGAAGCCTTAATGGTGGGAAGCAAGATCTAAAGAAAAAAAGCTTATTTAGAGACAATGGGTGAATCTAATTAAGGATAAAAGGGGGATTCTGGAAGGTATATAAGATTGTGTTTTTATATGTGTATTTAGAGTATAAAATTTATTGTGTAAATTTAGAATTTATTAAACAGAATCCCAAGATAAATTAAGTGTTATATGAAGTACTTTTAAGTTAGGGTAAAGGCGTCACTCCAAATAGTGTATAGGAGAAGTATAGTAAAAGAAAAAAGATGAATGGATAGTTGGAAATAGAACAGACAAAGAATGTTATTGAAAATGGCTATAATCTGTTATGCTTTGATTGTTTGTGCACTGTTTTTGTAAAATTAATAAAATTGGTTTATAAAAAAAAGAAAAAGAAAATGATAACAAGATATGGAAGGATATATAAAATGAATATGATGTTTGAATTCGTGTCTGTGTGAAGAGTTTTAACCCGGCATCAGGCAGCCTTCAGAAAAGATGTTTTAGTTTATGTTTTGTGTGTTGTGTTTGTAAAATTAATAAAATTTGTTTAAAAAAAAAAAAGAATTTCAGAAAGTTGTTATAAGAGTTTACAACAATTTACAACATCATCTATTGAAATATCAAAGATGGATTGGACATAAAAAAAAATCTTCAAGATTTCAAAACTAAAAAAGGACATTCAATACAACATAATTTATATAGCTACCTATCTCACCAGATGCTAAAGGATGGCAATTAGCTGATGTAACTGATTCAAAGAAGAGCAAACTAAAATGGAAAGTGTGCGGCTATGGGAGAAGAATTGTCAGAACCTGATGGCAGAGTTAAAAGAGGGATCAGCTTAGAATTCATACATAGACACAAATGAACTAAGTCCAACCTCCCTTGAATTCTGTTTACCTTATCTAACTCCAAGCAGGTGCTAACTGTTAGTTGAAAATATTCCTGTGCATAGGCATGAATACCAACAAAACAGTTTAATTGGAACTTCATATGTGGACTTGGTCTTTGTGCCTGGCAGTGCCTTTGAGGCAATTGTGAATCCTGAAAACTGCCTAGATTAGACCCTGCAGTTTTCTTGGCAAGGTTTTTCAGAAATTATTTTCCATTGCTTGCTTCCTAGAGCTCAGAGAGTGACTGGCATACAGCTATCTCTGTGCCCAAGGTGGGACTAGAATTTTCAATCTCTCAATTTCTAGATTGGTGCATTAACGCTACACCACCAAAGGGTTCTCAAAGTGGAAGAACTATTCTGAAATTCTGAAATTCAGAAATGAAACCATTTAAAATAGTTTAGAATATATTTAATACTTACAATAACCTATAAAGCTAGAAGATGAAGTTATAAAATGGAGGAATTAATGGAATATCTAAAGAAACAAGGCTAGCCTATCAATTGGTTTAACTTAAAGTCAACAAATTTAGAACCCATAAACAAGAAGAGGTCAATTTATATACCAGAATTGTAGCAATGAATTTTAAGAGAGTGTGGAAACTGTCACACAATATCCTTATTTTCACACACCAGCAAAATAATGCTGAGGATCATGCCCTATATAAAAAAGGAGATGCCAAATATTCAAGCTGGTTTTGGAATTTCAGAGACCAAGAGATATTACTGCTGATGCAAACTGGGTGATCAAGAAAGTCAAAGAATACCAAAAGATATGAAAATGTGGTTTGTTAATCATAGAAAGGCCTTCATTGATGTTGATTATATCAGTGTTCTTAGGAAAATTGTTAGGAAAATCTTATCCTCTTAAGAAGCTTGTAAACATGACAGGAAGCAACAGTAGTGAATGGAACAATGTGAAATAGACCGACTGTAAATTGGCAAAAGAATAATACAAGGCTGCATAATTTCAACAGTCAAGAAATACACTTCAAAATAGTTGATAAAGCTGTAGTAAAGACCTTCTGAAAGATATTCAGATGCTCTGATATCTTTATACTATATCTAGTATAATATAAAGTTCTGAATCACAATCAGTAGTTTTTCTGTGATAGTTTAGGGAAATAAAAATGGAACTTCAAAGAAGTGGGATAGAAAGTTGAAACTTTTGATTGGAGTAAATTTGTTTGCAACAAACAAATTTAATAAAGAAAATGAAAAGACTTTGGAAAATAGCAATAGTACTTAGAGTTATATACCACTCCACAGTGCTTTACAGCACTCTCTGAGCAGTTTACAACATCAGCATATTACCCCCAACAATCTGGATCCTCATTTTAATGATCTCGGAAGGATGGCAGATTGAGTCAATCTTGAGGTGGTCAGGATTGAACTTCTGCTAGTGGGCAAGTTAATCTGCAATACTGCATTCTAACTCCTGCACCAACACAGCTCCTAACACTATGAATAGTCAGGAAAACCAACAAATGGATGATAAAACAAACCAATCCAGACTTTTCATTCAAAGTATACACAATTGAGTTCACATTATCAAGTTTTGGTCACATTATATGAATACCTAATTCTCCTCAGAAGTTAATAATGCTGGGAAACATGAAGGGAAATAGAAAAGCAGGAAAATGGATGGGTGCATCTTAGAAACCCTGAAGATTGCAGACAGAACATCCTGGAGAAATCTATCTATGTGACTTTTAAGAGGTAGTAGTGATGTTATGGCATATAATCCATCAAAATGTTTCTTATATGAGTTAGCAACAACCTATGCTCTTAATGAGACTGTGAAAATAAGATTTAATATGCAGGTTTTCTGTCAAGTGATTGAATGGCCTGCACATTTGATATACTGTGTTGATTTTCTCCCAGTCAAAAATTACAGCTTAAAAAAAAATATAAATCAATGTACTTTGACAGTATGGGAGGAAAAACCTCTACATTCTTTAAAAAAAAAGTGAAACATTTCCTTTTGTGAAAGCAATCTTCTTTTTTCTTTCTTTCTTGGAAACTGTCGAATATTTTCTGTCTCCCCAAACACAAATACCCCTTGGGAAAGGCAGAAAAGGTTTTTCAGATGGTATGGAAGTTGCATGGGGACTATTTATTATTCTTTGTTTGAGAACTTTTTTATCATACTTCAGACAAATATGATTTTCTAAAATAATTCATATCAATAAAAAAGAAAAGAACACTGCCTGACTTCTTTTTTTTAATAAAGTTTTATTGAGTTTTAACAAAACAAATAAAACATCTTATTTGAGTACAGCATGGTTCCGGGTTATCACATTTCCATACAGACACAATTTCATATGCATAATCATCTTATATATTCAACTTTGTATCTTATTACTCTTTTTCCAACTTCTCACAATTTTTCTCTTTACTTCTCTTAATTTTTTTTTATGATTATCTCATTTTCTTCTGATTTAATTGTATTTCTTTTACCTAAATTTCTATATCTTTACAATTTCATTATGTTCTCTTCCAACATTCTTAAAAAGCAAAATTCCCTCTAAGATTGCAATTGGAGTGCAACTTCTTTAAGTCTTATTGTTATTATCATATGAAATTTCATTAAACATTAAATTTATGCATTCTAAAATTATAGCATTCAAATTTCTAATATCTATTTTATAACGTGTAAATCTCATCATTCAGATTCTGCTTGGTACTTCCCCTTAAAAATGTATAAAGAAAAATTCTAAAAAACATAGCAAAAACTATATAGATATATAACTATATATGTATGTATGTATGTATGTATGTGTATATATATACAATGACGTGGGAAAATACCCAAACAAAGCTGAATGCCATACATGTAAGTACCCACGAAAACTTAAGAATATATATATAGTATTCAGCTTTGTTCGGGTATTGTCCCACGTCATTGTGGTTGTGCTTTTAAAGTTGTAGCAACATTTCGGCAGAATCTCATCTGCCACCATCAGGCTTCTGTATTACAGATACAGAAGCCTGATGATGGCAGATGAGATTCTGCCGAAACATTGCTACAACTTTAAAAGCACAACCACAATGATGTGGGAAAATACCCGAACAAAGCTGAATAGCATACATGTAAGTACCCGCAAAAACTTAAGAAAACAAATACACACACACACACACACATTAGTGAACGAAGTAGTTATTCAAATTCATTCTAGTACTGGTATGAGCCTTGTAAATCTTTCACATTTCTTTTCAATTTTTACCAATCTTTGAGAATAGTTGAAATGTTTCCCTCCCTTCTTCATTATTACTTAACTGTTAATAAGCATACCATTGGATAATCATACAGCTTTATCTTATAAGTTATTTACTATTAATAAGCAAAATAATTATTCAAATTCTTTCTAATAACTGGTATAAATTTCCTTATAAATCTTTCACATTTCTTTTCAATATTTTATCAATCTTTAGAAACAATTACAATGTTTCCCCTCTCTTCTTTATTATTGCATTAATTATAAATAAACATACAATTACATAACAATACAGTTTTATCTTATAGATTATTTACTTATTTCATTTCTAACTCATTACAATATTCTACTGTCACAACACTATTTTTTGTACCTTTGCAGAGTCCTCACTTTTAACTTAATTTAGCCATTGTCTCTGTGTTTTCTTGCTGAGCAAATACCTTTAATCCTAGTACATTTCCTCTTTTTTTGTCCCTCATGAGTTCTTTTCCTTTCTATCTTCCCCCACTTTTTCTCATCCCTTTTTTTATACCCTTCTCTCTGTAATTTTCTCTTCTGTGGTTTTCTTTTCTGCTTCTCCTTCCTGTTATACTTCCTTTTCAGATTATTCTTCTTTTTGGCTGTTCCCTTTAATCTCAAACTTTTCACTCCTTTCCCTCTTTTTCCCCTTATTGCCACACTTTGCATTATTTGATCATTGAAAATGGCTTCTTCTTTGTCCCGTCCTTCTTCTTGCTCTTGAAGCTTTTCCTTTTGCTTTTCATAGTTCAGGATCTCCATTTCAAGAAATTCAAATACGAAGCCAAAAGATCTTCCTCCCCTTTCTGCATCTTCTTTCTGTTTTTTAAGACTCATCTTCAATTCCTCCAGGAGTGATGGCATTTTAAACACTTCGAACAACAACCTGATTGACTTTAAGTAAAAACAGAAGATGAAAGAAAAGACCAATGCCAAAAAACACCTTTTTTTATATCACCAGATGATCCCAGACTGTTCCTTCTTGTTTCTTTCCTTTATTTTTCCTTTCAGTGGGTTACTGTATCCTTTAATAAGGTTTCAGTTACAATGTATCCTCGGGAGTCTTTTCAAAGTTTCGCTGTTAATCCTCTTTATTTTTCCAGGTGGCACTCCATTTTTTCATTATTCCAAGTTCCACCCTTTTGCTGCCACTCTTCTCCTTTTCAGGGCTTTAAACTGACCATAGAAAAAACCTTTATTCTCTTTTTGACACTTAAATTTCAGCCTAAAATTGCCTATTAGTGTCAAGGTAAATTAGTACAGATTTCTTTCCATATCATTTGTAATTGTCAATATAAAGATTTAAAAAAGGGTTTTTAACCTCCTTTTCTCTCTCCTTTGCCGCTTAAAAGTCTTGTTTCAGAAGTATCTCTCTAAGTACTTTTAGATTCAGGGTATCTTTCTTAGATGTTCTCTGTTGTTTAGCTTGGTCTGTCCTGCTTTCCTCTTTGTCTTCCTCCTGCACAATCTTACCCAGTCGGGTTCTTCTTTGAGGTGGCCATTTCTGACCACCGCTGCAACCACCTTCAGGAAAGGGAGTTTAGACGAGCCAAGGAGGAGAGATGCGGCTCCCCTCCACTTGGTTAGCAGTCTACCCCCTCTTCACCACCTCTACGGGATGGCTTTAGCCCCGAATCCAAAGGATTGGGATGCTCCAGTGGCAAGCACAGATCAAAACTGCACACAATCATGGATTTTGGTCTGCCGCTGAAGAAACCCAAGCTGGAAGGTCAACACTGCCTGACTTCTGAAGAAAAAAAGAGAAGACATGTGGAGAAGAGGAGCATAGAAAAAATGGAAAGACTTTTTTTTCAAAATCATAATCAAGTGGTCAGTTCATGTGCTGAGTAGCAATGCTGGTCAATGTTTCCTGAATTCACAGATGAAGGCAAAGCAGAGAACATTTCATTTTTCAAGGACCAGGACAATTTTCAGCAGGAATTCAGTGGTCTATCTAGCAAAGGAGATCAAAGCAAGCTTGTAAACAGTCATGTTTACAATCATGTAAACAATCAAGAATCTCTCCACTAATATTATGTTATTGTGGAAGGCAAAACTCGAAGATTCCCCCAAACTGGTTTCCTAGCCTAATAAATGAAGCCATAGTATAGCACAGAAATGGTAGTCTATCTAAAACCTTCACTAGTTAATGTGAAAAATGTTTCATGTATGAACCATCCCATGCAAGGCACATATCTAACAGGCATTACATATCTCACAAAAAAAAAAAACCCAGTGCAAATCCACATCATAATATCCTTGTTTTGTTGTTTTTCCATCTTCCATATTTAAAAAAATGCAAGAGTAGCAATTTAGAAGTTTGGATATCACAGACATGTTATGGTTTTGCTAAAATATCAGAGCATAAATTGTGTCCATGTTTATGTTCTAAATTCTATGTCTATTACATGCTTATCATTTGGACCTGGCCTTCTGTTTTAAAGTCACAAAGTTTCAATGTTGTCAAAGTTTATTTTCAACTTTTCTTGTTGTGTTGTGGTGGGAAACCCATATGAAAAGAGCATTCCACCATAACTGGAAATATGAAGAACATTTTGATTCTATAGCTGTGATGGTGAACCTATGGCACACGTGTCAAAGGTGGCATGCAGAGCCATTTGTGCGGGCACGCAAGCCCCAGGCAAATTTGCCTCAATGCATATGTGTGCACCTCCCAGCTGATTTTCAGCCCGTTTGAGGTCTTTTTCAGCCTGCCAGAGGCTAGAGAGAAGCCTCTGCAACCTTTGCAGACCAAAAAATAATTGCCATTTAAAATAAAAAAAAGTTTTCCCTGTGGCATACAGTATAGATAGATTCTCTAACCACCAATGGAACAATATACAATGAATTTAGGATCATGACAAATAGCACAAGTTGCCCAGAAATTTAAGATATGACATGCATTGGTTTAGAAAAGGGAACCAATTATCCAAGAGGCACAAATCACAAATATACACACAACTGTTTGCTTTTCTATGTAGTTGTAGAGAAATGGTTAGAACCAGATGTTGATGAAATTTCTGATAGACACTTCTGGACAGAGGAATATCATATTAAATTCACTGAGCATTTTCAAAATTATTCCAGAATAAAGGTGATAAGTTTAGTTGAAGTGTTTACTAGCTTCACTGCCTAGTCTCATTTTTACTAAACACTTTCATGGCTTAGCTGAAGTGTTTACTAGCCATATTTGCGGATAGAAGCCCAGAAGCAATTTTAAGGTGGCTTCATAATAGTTTGACCATTTGGACAGATATTAGAATGGCTTGTTTTCAAAAGATAGCATCTGGTTCTCTTTCATTTCTAGTTAAAAAATACTGACGATGTTAATGAAATTATATCAGCATCATTAACTAACTCCTGCTTCATATAAATATCTTGTATCTGAAGTACATGTTAAATGTCTCTTGGCAAATTCAAGTGCCCTTCTTTATTTAGAACCAGTCCAAGTTTGTGCTCAGTGCAGAAATGCAGATCAAAACATTAAAGAGGTGACTGTATAGCCTCCACTTGAACATATCAGTGGAGGGCAGCTCACTATCTCTCTGTTCCCCACTGTGAAACTCCTCTTAGTTGTAGGGAGGTTTTTCTTACATGCAGTCTGAATCTATAAACCTTCATTCCTTTCTCCCTCCCTTCCTCCCTTCCTCTCTCCTTCACTCCCTCTTTCACTCCTTCCTTCCTTCCATTACTGGCCTCAACTTTTTACTTTTACATACTTACTATGTTCTACCTATTTCTACAGCAACAACCTATCTAATCAGCAAAACTCTTTGGATTTCCTGATTCTAAAGATTAAGAGTAGAGATGGGAAAATTAAGACATCCAGAAAGAAACAACTGACATCAGAAGAGGATAAAGATCTATCTTCTAGCCATCTGAAATATTTCCCCTAGTCTCAGGACATTTTTTTCTTTTCTTTCCTTTTTTAAAACTAACAAGAATTTCATTTTAAATAAATAGAACTTTTGTATAATGTTTAATATTTGAAAAACATGTGATGTGCTTAGATGGTTTACAATTTGTTCCCTTTTCTTTTGTTATCAGTTTATTTTTCCTGTATCTTAAATTTATCCTTGCATTTTTCTACATTCTTTTTTTTTTTTAAAAAACCATTATAACATATAATAAAAAGCACATCTTTTGTGTCTGATCTAACAATGCAGTACAAGTGAACATATATAAACATCATAATGAGCTATCACAAACCTCATAGTTTTTATTTTGGGGAAAGCTCATGGGTTTTGTTAATACTATCTTCCCAATTATTTTTTTATCTAGTATCTTTTTAGATGGAAGGAAAAAGAAGACAACCAGCAGGAAGATAGAATATAAAACATAGAATAACAAGGTTGGAGGGGATGTTGAATGTCTTCTAGCCCAACCCCCTGGTCAAGCAGGAGACCTTACATAATTCCAAGACAAACAACTACCCAACTTTTTCTTGAAAGCCTCCAGTAAAGGAGCACCCATAATTTCTGAAGGAAAGCTATTTTAAAGATTGATTGTTCTTACTATCAGAAAAACAATTCTAGGTAGGATATACATGTAACAATTGTCCGCTTTTTTTCTCTTGTCCTGCCCACAGCTGCTTTGGACAATAGCTGGAACCCCCCCTTCTTTTCTGTGACAGCCCCTAAAGTAACGGAAGACTGCTTTCATGTAACCCCTAGTCCTCCTCTTGGTTAGACTAGACACACCTTATTTCCACAAGTGTTCATTGTATGGCGTAGCTTCCAGAACCCTTATCATCTTTATTGTTCTTCTCTGTATTCTTTCTTAAGTCTCATGATCTTTTTGTATCATGGTAACTGGAACTAGATAAGTGCAACAATCGTGCCTACCGTCCCTATTTCATTGTCCCCAATTATTAGTTCCTATTTCTTGTATTTAAACTTATGTTTATTCTTGTTTCTGTTGTATTGTAAGCTTTTGACAAATAAATAAATAAAAATAAAAAATAGCAGAATTGTAAGTGTGATGTTACCAGTACAGTATAGAGCAGCTTCACATGATCTTGATACCATCCCATGACTGATGCAGCCTAGGACTGCATTGGTGTTTGTTTGTTTGTTTGCATTTGTAGCACACTGCTGGATCATACATAAGTGGTTGTCCACCAAAACACCTAGATTGCAGATATGGTGGAAGCATCATTGTAAAACTTGAAGGACTGGGCTGAGGGCAGATTGTTATAGAAAAAAGTCTATCTGTTTAGTAGCTAAGAAATGACATGGGCTTAGTTGGCTCATAAGCAATCTATCAGTCGATTAATTAATCAGTCAGACAATCTTTTCAGAAACTTCCTGAATTTAGAAGCATTTCTTATTACTGCTTTCAGGATTGAGTTTTTGCTGTTTAATCTTAACTGCTAGGAAGCCATTTATTCCCTAGTTTTTGTTTTTCCTTTTGAGGTGGTGGAGGTGAGGAAATTGATATCATCCATTTCAAGCTACATTTATTGTCCTTTTTTTAAATTAAGAGAGACTGTTCAAAACTGCCTTGGCTTGAATACAGCATCTGTCCATTACTACTTATACCATTTCAGGGTAGACACAGATTCCATTAAAACTTTCACTTAAATAGGGCATTAAAGTGATAATATATAATACCAACAGAGAATCTATAAAAGGCAGAGTTATGTCACTGAATATATAGGGCAGGCCAAGGAAAAACAAATACCAAAGTCATTCTCTGGCTATTTATTGCATTCAACAAATTCTTAGGAATATAGCAACTGTCAAAAGATGCACTTCAAGTTAACAGCATTTCAACCTTTATGGCAGTATCCATACACTTAGTATTTAGGTCTAGCACTGATTCCAGTCCAGGTCTAGCCATCATCATTTGAAAAGGTTAGCACTTACTTAGGTCCAGATAAATGCTTGCTCTGGGCTTCTTTTTATTACTTTTATTCTTTTTTTACAACTGAATGTCCTGTATCAAGCCATGTGCTCCTCAAACACAAAGAGAAGTTGGCAATCTTTACTAGGAAGTGTTTCAGCAAAAAACAAGTGGCAAGGAAAGGTATATACAAATGCACCTATACACACACACAAACACCAACACACCAGAAAACAAGTCTCCAAAAGTCCATAAACTTACCTGGAGAGAAAGTCCAAATCCAAAACAGCAAGCAAAAGAATAGCCAGGCAAAGTTCAAAGGTCCAAATTTCATAGTAGGGTCATCAGTCAGTCCAGGTCCAGACTGTGGTTAAGATTTCAAGATGAGAGATAAGGCACATGGAATCTAATTTAGTGAACAACTGTTGCCCAGAAAACGACTTGCTGGTCTTCTTAAGAATATTGCTTATTTGGAATGGCAACCGTTCTTTCTTGCAAGAAGCCTTTTAGAGTTCAGAGTCCTCATCTTCCAAGACCAACAACAGCTGTGACTCCTTATTCCTTGGTAGCATAGCCTCCACTGCCCATAGTTGCACGGCAATAGTTCATTTGGCAATTCTGGATGCTGACTGTTGGTTTCTTCACAAGAGTCTGAGCTGGCCAAGACACCAAGTGATTTGAGAAATGTTCTTGGAGCTTGTGAGGAATTCTAATGATGGCTAGGGCACTGATGCTCAAAAGGTTGTTTCTGATTTTGCCTGCCATGATTCAGGTCAACGTTGTACAGTTCATTGGGTTTGTATACATCTCCTGAATGAACTGTCGTAAATTGCTGGTAGCAACCTGTTAAGGTACTGAATTCATGCTTTTCTGGTGGCAATTTTTGAATGGCAGATTCAGATGGTTACTTGTCAGCCTCAAAGAATAAACCAGATAGGGATCACAAGAAGATGAGCTAATTGTACTTTGTTGTAAAACTATATTGATAGAATCTTGTTAAGTCTGAAAGTATAACCTGTCAAGTCTGGAGCATGGGTGCGAATAATGGAGACGAGTCGGTACAGTGAACTTCAAACTCTTTATTTACATGGTGTGACAGCTCAAACTGGATGGCTGCTATAGCCTTCCTTATATAAGCAACTTATTAACTATTCAACCAAAAGCAATCCGGGAGCGCTAGCTCCGTTAACCAATGAGAATGGCCTGTTAATGGCCAATCAGATGCTTCTGAATGGACCAATCCGATCTTGCCATTAACAGCCAATCAGAAGTGCAGGGCCAGAACCCTGCACTTGACTTCAAGCTCAAGATAACTTTATTTAACATTATTCATTCACAACACCCCTTTCCCCTGGCTTCTGCTTACGGGGCGCGGTCACATAGTCCTTGAGGTAGGACGGTTGTTTTATCAGTCTTTTTGATTTTCGCAGAGTGCCTGGCAATTGGCTGCACTTTTGCTGAGGTAGACCAGGGTGCCTCTGGTTCAGAGTTTGCATTTCCGTCGTCACCAATATCTTCAGCAACTCCCTGAGGTGAACTCACTCCCATCCCTGGTTCCTGTTCCTGCGTTTCAGTTCCGTTATCAATCCCTTCGAAAAGATTTTCCTCTAGTTGAAATTCGTCTTCCTCTGTATCTCCCCCTCCCCCTCAGTTTGGTCATAAGGGAGTTCGGAATTGCGTGACTGCAGCCATGATCATAGTTGATGTATGTGGCGCTTCCAAAGTCTATCGTCAGGGCACTGTACAAGGTATGATCTTGGGCCGGTTACACGGATTACGGTCACTTCTACCCACAGCGGATCGCCCGATAAGTTTTTAGCAAATACTAAATCGCCTACCTGGAAGGTACGGCATCGGCCGCTGGATCTGAGTGGTTTTTCCGGTTCATAGGCTGGGTGTAACCGGTCGAGGTGGGAGCGGAGCTTTCGTCCCATTAGCAGCTCGGCGGGAGTTTTGTTGGTGATGCTGTGAGGTGTGCTGGAGCGCGATTCCGGCGTAGTTGGGCAGCCGACTTCTTGGTCACCTCTGCTGCCGTAGCCTCAGCGATGGCATCGGCAAAGCTAATGTCGCCCTTAGCCATTATTTTGCTCTGTATGTTTAGAGCGTCTAACCCTAGAACTACTCGGTCTCTCAAGGCCTCCTCTAGGTTGGCGAAATCGCAAAGACCTCCCAAGTTCTGGAGGTCTGCAACGAAATTGGCAACGCTTTCTCCTTTCTGCTGGTTTCTTTGATAGAACTCGTGTCGTCTTACGAGCGTTGGAACGGTTGGTGCATAGTGGGCCCTTAGTAGCGGTTCGAGAATGTCCCAGTCCATGGCCTTCACTTCAGCCAGTTTCGCTAACATCTTGGCCATTTTGAATACCGTCGGCCCGCAGTGCGTTTGGAATACTGCCCGTTTCTTCCCGGTTGTGGCATCCTTCAGATTATTCATTTCCAAAAACATTTGGAAACGGTCCATGTAGGACTCCCAGTCCTCTTGAGCTGGGTCGAACGGAGCGGGTGGTACTACGCCACCGGACATGGTTCCGCCATTGTGCGTTTCAGCCACGTGCTTGGTTGTCTTCGTCGTTGTTTTAGTTGGCTCTGATGTCATTCAATCCCACCCTCGTCGCCAGTGTTAAGTCTGGAGCATGGGTGCAAATAATGGAGACGAGCAGGTAGAAACAGTGAACTTCAAACTCTTTATTTACATGGTGTGACAGCTCAAACTGAATGGCTGCTATAGCTTTCCTTATATAGGCAACTTATTAACTATTCAACCAATAGCAATCCGGGAGCGCTAGCTCCGTTAACCAATGAGAATAGCCTCTTAATGGCCAATCAGATGCTCCTGAATGGACCAATCCGATCTTGCCATTAACAGCCAATCAGAAGTGCAGGGCCAGAACCCTGCACTTGACTTCAAGCTCAAGATAACTTTATTTAACATTATTCATTCACAACATAACCTTTACCCCACAATCTCCTTTATAGCTAAGATACTAGGGAGGGTCTCTTCTAAGACTCTCTCCCAAAAAAAAAATCCACTTGCAGGCTATGTCTAGTGGTTAAGGTACCAGGCTAGAAAGCAGGAATCCATTAATTCTAGTCCCACCTTAGCCATGAAAGCCAGCTGGGTGATCTTGGGCCAGTCACTCTTTCTCAGTCAAACTCACTTCACAAAGTTGTTGTAATGGAGAAAATAGGAATATTGGTTATTTGTACTACCTTGACATAAAATAACAAGCACAAGCAACCCATTAGAATTGCAGCTAGCTGAAGAAGCATAATTCACAAGCATTTAAGTAATAAAATATCCCAATATGAAACCATTGCTATGTTTTTGAACCAAGCCAATAAACCAAAGTTAAACCATGGCTTAGTGCAATGTGAAAGTAAAGTTTTTGGAATGAACTAAAGTTTCTTTTGTGACCAAAGAAAAATTGCAGTTATTCCAAAACAAAATTTAATAAAATGAATGTAATGTATTTTTGTTATCATTTCTGTTTATTAAATTACTAGGTGGCACCACGCAACTTGGCATCTATTGATTTATTTTACTAGTGTATGACCCAAAAATAACCCACAGCATTGCTAATATAAAGGCTTCTATATTTCATTTTATTTTTCTAATCTCTGCCTATAAAGGGACCTATTTGTTTCAACTAAGCTCAGAGAAAAATGGATTTTATATTTTGAAAAATAAGGATTTGGTTTATTGTATGTTTGTCCCTAAAATCCCCAAGGCAACCTGGCAGAGCTTAATCTATTTAACTCTCCCTTTCCATCAATAGATGTTCATCAATAGTCAGCTTTTCTTTTTCTTTCTTTTTAAAGTTTTTTTCCATGAATTTTCCATGCGTGAAGGAAAGAATAAGGCAACAAACAGCATGTGTCAAAAGTTGAATTTTTGCTGAAAGATACAAGATTATATTGTACAGCTAAGTATTTATATTGTTACACCAAACAACAAGTTTATCTCAATGGATTCTGTCTCAAGTAGTCATGGTGGCCTTGAGATATATCATATATGTTAGGGATACACCCTAGCAGAATCTGCACGGCAGTCAGGCAAAATATGTGAGATAAACATTTTTGTAGCTTACACTCAGTAAAACAGATACACTGTGCTAGTTAAATAGTTTATTCCAGTAAGAGTTTTTAGCATAGTCAAAACAGTCCATATATCATTCATTATTTCAGTCCGTCCAGGGATTATTCAGTTGCAAAGTCCAGTGTCAAAAAAGAGGTCAGTAAACTTACAAATATCAGTCCAGTAATAAATCTCACAGTAAAGATATGAAGAAGTTCAAACCTCCTTTCTTCCTTCAGCAAAAACAGCAGTAGGGAACCATCAATCCATCATTGTCAGCAAGCAATTCAGTAAGCCAGCAATACAGTAAGCTCTCTTGCTCCCTCTTATGGCAGTTTTACAGCCGCACCCAAAATTACATGCTTTGCAGTTAAAGTGACACACACTTTAACTTATAATCATTGTTTATATATATTATTTTACCTGAACTACGTTAGGTAACCTTGTTATTCCTAACAATATATGTAGCAAGGGGCCAATGGCTACTATTCCAGGAAAAAGATGCCAATCTAAAACAGGTTAACTTTTAAATGAGAAATTTAGGACTCTGTACAGTACCTGCAATTTATATCTACAAATATCTCCTCATCATTATATCTTTGAACTATTAAAATGTATTGGAGGTTGGCCTTACAGTAATTATTTCATCAATTGATTATTCAGTAAATAGGATTAAGTAAATGCTATACATATTTACATTTCTGGGCTCATCATTATAACCCTGAAACAAAGCACTAGTCTATGGAATACCACATTAACTGGGTTACTGAGTAAAAGGGGTTACTCAACCCACAGCTTTGGGGATTCAGATGTTGTTGTTCACAGAGATTTCCTTTCCTTGAATCTGTTGCCACTATCAACTCACTGCCATACATTGCAACAGTAAGAACTTTGAAAAAATTATAAAGCAGAGTTTCAAAGCTCAAAACAAAAATTTTGCCATAATATGAATTCCTAGGCCTCATACTTCATGAGCCACCCCAGAGGCAATTGCAACATTGGATATCATCATCTTATCCCATCTGTCATATTGGACAGACTTGGAGACATGTGACTTCCAACCTTTCCCATAATTGAAGGAATATCTTTGAAGGCATCTCTTTGATTTAAATTAAGAGGTGGAATGAACTGTCAGACTCTGGTTGAAGAGACAAGATGTAGGAGATGGCCAAGCTAAGCCATCCACCCTTCCTTGAATTCCATTGATTCTTTTTTTTTAAAGTTTTTATTGGTTTTTAAAAACAAACATAAACAAACAAAACACAAAAACATCAAACCATCTTCCATATATGTACATACAGTGTGCTGGTTGGTTTACAAATTGTTTTGTGCTTCCATTTCGTAGTCTTCAATTACAATTACATTGCATATAATCTTGTATTTTCAATCAAAAATTAAATACCATTATTAGTATCATTATTAATCAATCATTTGACTATATTTTTATTCATTCATGTTTTACAAGATAATCATAATTTACTTAGTTTCTTTTATAACAGTTCATATTATCATCCCAAATCTATCCTAAAATCATTTTGCAGATATAATAAGAAAGAAGTACATCTTTATATATTTATTATTTTCTAAAAGTCTATATATTTCATTACTGTATTTTATTGTCTAACCATTGATAGAATAGATTCCAAATTTTATAAAATTGTTTATCCTCTTGTTCTCTAATTTCAAATGTCAATCCACTCATTTCAGCACATTCCAATATTTTCTTAATGATTTCCTCCTGTGATGGTATTTTCTCATTTTTCCAGTTTTTGGCAAATACAATCCTAGCCACTGTTAATACATTTACAATCAGATATTTCAAGTCTTTACTATATATTTCAGGTAAAATTCCCAATAAAAATATCTCTGGTTTCAAGTGTATATGTTTTTTTATCATTTTTTCCAATCACATGTGGATTTTAGTCCAGTATTTTTTAGCATCCGCACAAGTCCACCACATATGGTAATATGAGCCAAGTGTCTGATGACATTTCCAACATTTTTCAGATTTATTCTTGAACATTCTTGCTATTCTTGTCGGGGGAAAATGCCACCTGTAAAACATCTTATGCAAATTTTCTTTATATGCTGCTGACATTGTCATTTTATAATTTTGAGACCACAATTTTTGCCATTTCTCTAAATCAATCCCATATCCAAAATTCTTCCCCCAAGCAATCATAGTTTCTTTAACTTGTTCTTCTTCTAATTTAATTTCTAATAAATATCCATACAATTTTTTAATCACCTTTTTATCAGTACCTGTCAAAATCTTATCTAAATCAGTCAATTTATCATAGAAACCTTCCATTTTAGAATCTTTATCATACCTTGAATGTATTTGCGCATATGAAAACCAATTCATCTTTATACCTATTTATCTTTATACCTCTAGTTTTTGCATAGATTTAAGTTCACCCTTTTCATTCAATATTTCACCATATCTAACTGTTTGTTCCTTTTTGTATATTATAGAATAAGAAAATGCTTCAATAGTCAATAGCCAGACTGGAATTTTCAAATAACATTGTCTTTTAATCTTCTCCCAGTTTAACCACAGAGACTCCTGTATATAATGTCTTCTAAAATACCCCTGTGTTTTAGTTCCTTTATAGCATAAAAAAGCATGCCACCCCAACAACAAATCATGTCCTTCTAATGTCAACAATCTAGTATTTCTTAGTGTTATCCATTCCTTAACCCACATCAGATTTGTAGCTTGATAATACAACTTCCAATTAGGCAAACCAAATCCTCCTCTAATTCTAGCATCTTGCAAAAGTTTTAACTTTATTCTTGCTTTCTTACCTTGCCATATACATTTCAACACAATTTTATTTAAATCTTCAAAGTAATATTTTCCAAGCCTAATTGGAATTGTTTGAAACAAATATAAAATTCTGGATAATATATTCATCTTGATTGTTGAAATTCTCCCTATTAGTGATAATTGTAAATTTTCCCATTTTGCCAGATCTAGCGCTATCTGCTGTTTAAGTTTGATATAATTATTCTCTTTTAATATACTACATCTTGCTGTCAAATATATCCCCAAGTAGTTGATCTTATTCGTGACCTGAATTTTCAATAGGTCTGCCAGTTCTTCCTTTTGTCATAATAGCATATTCTTTGTCAAGATCTTTGTCTTATCTTTATTTATTTTCAAACCAGCCACCTTTCTATATGTCTCTATCTTTTCTATCAATTTTGATGCTGTTTCAAAAAGGTCTTCTAAGATGAAAACCAGATCATCTACAAATGCTTGCAGCTTAAATTCTCCTTTTTGATTTTCATTCCTTTTATATTCTTTTCATCTCTAATATTTTTGTTCAGTACTTCCAAAGTTAACACAAACAACAAAGTGGGCACCCTTGTCTTGTTCCTTTTCTTATGCTGATAGAGTCTGTCAGTTCTCCCTCTATCATTACCTTTGCCATTGGCTTATAGTATATAGCTTCTATTGCTTGAATAAATTTTCTAGCAAAACCCATCTGTTCCAACAGTAATAACACGAATCGCCAATTCACATTATCAAATTCCTTCTGTACATCTAGAAACATCACAGCCATTTTTTTTTCAGGATGTGCCTTGTAGTATTCCAAGGTGTCCAAGATTACTCTCATATTGTCTTTAATTTGTCTCTTTGGTAGAAATCCATTTTGATCAGGATGAATGAAATTATTTAAATATTTTTAAGTCTTTCTGCCAATATTGAAGCAAAAATTTTATAATCTGCATTTAGTAGAGAAATGGGTCTATCGTTCTTAATTTGTAATGGATCGGCCTCCTCTTTTGGAATAAGTGTAATATAGGCTTCTTATCATGAATTAGGTATCTTCTTCTTTAACATAACTTCACTCCTAACTTCTAGCAATGGAAGATTTAACAATTCTTATAATGTTTTGTAAAATTCTGCCAGAAGTCCATCTGGGCCTGGTGCCTTTCCATTATTTTGCTTCTTGAGTACTTCAGTTAACTCCATCATGGTTATATTGCTTTCTAACATTGTTTCAGTCTCTTTAGGTATCTGAGGTAAATTAACATTCTGTAAGTACTGTTTAACTCTTTCCTCATCAATATTCTCTTGCATATATAATTTCCCATAGAAGTCTTGAATGATTTCCTTCTTCTCTTTACTACCATAGCAAACTTGGCCTTGGTCATCTATTAATGGCAATATTTTCCTTGATTCTTTCTCCTTTCTCAATTTGTATGTTAACCATCTACCTGGTTTGTTTGCATCTTCAAAATAGTTCTGTTTAGCCCCTTTAATTTTCTGTGCTAATTCTTCTTTTTCTATTTGGCCCATTTTATGTTTAATTATATCCATTTTTAGCTTGATGTCCTTTTTCTGTGGCATTTTCTGTAGCTCTTTTTCAAGTCTTTTATACTCATCCTCTAAGGCCTTAGAGAGTAATCTTTTCATCGTATTTCTTTTCCTTGTATAATCTATTATCAAGCCTCTAACATATGCCTTCATTATATCCCATACATTCTGAATTGATGTATCTTCTTTTTTGTTTTCTCTAAAGAAAAAAGCCAATTCTTTCTCCATCCACTGTGTGAAGTCTTTTTCCTTTAAAATAGTATTATTTAACGTCCATCTCGATCTTCTTTTTTGTCCTTTCCATTTGATTGTCATTGGATTGTGATCTGCCCAACTACTTGTTTCAATATTTATTTCTTGAATATTAGTTATTAATTCTGTTGACATCCATATCATATCTATTCTGGACCATGATAAGTGTCTTTTTGAATAGAAAGTGTATTGTTTAGTTTTAGCATTTCTTTCTCTCCATGTATCTTTTAAGTTTATTTCATCTACCATTAAAAAAAAAATTTTTAGGGAAAGTCTTTCTGGTTTGCTTTATTGTTTTCTGTGCTGTATCGTCCAATTTATTGTCTACAATTCCATTAAAATCTCCCATCATAACTATATTAGCATAGTCCAGTTCAATTATTTTCATATGTAATTTTTTGTAGAATTCTTCTTGTTTGTCATTCGGAGCATAGATTGCAATCAGGAGTGTTTTCATATTATTGTCCATTATTTCCACCATTAGTATTCTTCCATCATCATCGGTATAAATCAATTTTGCTGGGGTGGTCTCTTTAATATATGAAACCACTCCTCTTTTCTTACATTGTGTCAAGGGAGTAAATATTTTCCCTAATTTTGGCTGTACCGACAATTGTTCATATTGTTTTTTAATATGTACTTCTTGTAGACAAATTATATCAAATTTTAATTTCTCTAATTTATGAAAGGTTTTCCTTCTTTTAACGGCTGCATTAAGTCCATTTACATTAATTGTAATCAGTTTTTTCTCTTCCATTATTATATTTTGTAGTTAAGTTTAGCAGCTCTTGTAGATCTTAGTTCACATTGTTCTTTGGCTTCCACCTTTCCACCTACTGCACCTTCTTCTTTTTCAGTCGCCATTTGGCAGTCCTCTTGGAATTCAATTAGTGAGATCTCTTTTTCTGCCTCTTCCTCTTTCCCTCCAAAAACTTCTGTATAAAATAATTCCGCTTTCTCAATTGAGTCAATTCTATGTCTCTGTTCTTGCCATGTGAACATTAAACCTTCTGGAATCAGCCATCTATAATTCACCTCTTTTTAAAGTAGCATTATAATCAGGAATCAGTATTCTCTTCTCATCTCTCTCACTCTTCTGGGTATCTGTTTCAAGACCGCAATCTCCTTGTCTTTATATTTCAATGTTTTCTCTTTTGCCACTTGCAATATTTGCGTTTTAATGGCTTTCTTTGTAAATCTAATATGAACTTCTTTTGGTAAGCTATTTCTCATCGCATATCTTGTGAAATCTCGATAAACCTCAACTATTCCATCCATCATCTTCTCTTTGGTTATTTCCAAAGCTTCAGCCAGTATTTCTATCATTATCTCAGCTAAGTTTTGTCCTTTTTCTTCCTCTACATTTTGGAATCTAAGATAGAATTCTGATCTATCCATCTCCCATCTCAATATACCACTTTTATCTTGTTCAACCACCGTTAATCTATTATCAATATCTCCAATCTCCTTGTCTCTTTGTTTATCTTCTTCTTCAATTTTTTGGAATCTCTCATCATATTTCAACATCATTTGTTGGATGTTCTCCACTTTTTCATCAGTTTTCCCTGTTCTTTGTTCAATGTTCTCTCTTCTCTTTTCAATATTCTCTGATCTTGCTTGAATATTTTGAATTCCTTGCATAATCATCTGCAGAGTCACTTTTTCTTGTTCTTTTTCTTGCTTTAACATTGTCTGTATTGAACGTTGTCCTCCAGATGGTGGAGAGGAAGGAGTAGAAGTTGAAGAACCAGGAACTGTAAATTTCCTACTCATTTTAAGCAATTCAAAATCTTCAGGTTCTTCTAAACCTTAATCCAATTTTGAAGTAACCATTTATAGTTCAAAATAAAAATAATAGAAAAAAGAAGCCCAATAATAATGATTAAAAAGGGGGGGGGAAGGAGGACAAAATTTCTTCAGGTTCTTGTATACCTTAATCCAATCAGTAGTTAAATGAAGAAAAAGACTTGAAAAGAAAAAAGAAAAAAAAGGGAAAAAAGGAAAAGGAAAAACTCTTCAGGTTCTTAATCCAATTGAAAAGTCTCAAATAGAAAAGAGTGCATAAGAATAAACCAGAAAGGTAGATGAAAAAACAAAAATACCAGGAAAGGGGAAAAAAGGCTATTCCTTAAAAAAAAAAAAGCATTAATACTAAAGCTTTCCCTTTAAAATAAAAAGCAAACATAGAGATTGGACTTCCAAAGAAAAAACAAAAAACAAAGACAAGCTCCAACAAAGCCAAAAACCCAAATAGTTATTACAAGAAAAAAAAAGATTAAAAAAATACAATAAAGCTGATGAGGAGGGATAGCACAACTTAGAAAAAGTAAAAAGAGCACACTGGACTTCGTTTAATTATCCAAGGCTCTTATTATAGCTCTTTTCTCCAAAAACTTATCACATTTTTTTCCCTTAGATTTCAACACCAGACTCCAGCTGTTGATAGAAACCCAGAAGAGCACCTTCAATAATACTCTCCCATGCTCTTCCCTCTATCTTATCAAATAGCAATGTCATTGAAAAAGAGTCTCAGTTTTTTCTTTCTCAGCTTTGTCTGGTCACAGGGAAATAGAATATTTTCAAGCCTCTAGTTGGCAGTGTTACAAAGTTTCTTTGCTCTCACTTTCCCCCTCCTTTTCCAAGCAAGATATAATAAGAATTAATAAAAAAAGAAAAAGATATTTAAAAAAAAGAAATAACTAAAAGGGAGCCTCTAGCCTAAAATATTACAAAATCAAAAAGGAGAAACAAAAATAGATGTTAAAAAAAAAAAACTAGTCCAGTTTCAAAATATAAGATCATGTATAGAAAATCCAGCAATGAGAGAAAAAAACATTACTTTGACATTCCTGTTTAAAATTGCCACTTAATCACTTCTGTCAAAACTTTTACAGATTCTTTCTTTTCCTTAGGGTGTCCTTTCAGATCTTAGAATAAAGAAAAATTTCTCACCAAACCGGCACACTCTCTCTTTTTGTTTTCTTTTGTTTTGGAGCTGTCCCAACTTCAGCAGCTTTAATGGCTACCTCTTTGCCACTGACAAGAAGAGCTTCTCCTGGATCTACCAGGGACTTTGCGGGATCCCTGGGATCGACAGGATGCACTCTTCAGTTTCACTGTCTCTTCAGGACAGTTTAGATCCACTTGGACTGTCCAGGAGCAAAGATATCAGCTGCGATCTCAGATCTCCAAGGTCGCATGCAGTATCGTCGCGACACCAGCTCCACCCTCCCAAATTCCATTGATTCTTATCTACCATAAATTTGCCTTGACCATTAGTAGTTCAGATTCTTTTTTTTTTTTGAAAAAAGTTTTTATTAATTTTCTACAAACAAACAAGACAAACAAAACATAAAAACATCAACTCTTATATGTACATCCAGTGTGTCAGTTGGTTCATCATTTTTGTGCATTCATTCTGTAGTCTCAAATTACAATTACATTACATAACAACTCATATTGTCAATCCAAACTTATATATCCTAATATCACTAAAAAAAGAAGTTTTTGACTATATTTTTAATCATTCATGCTTAATGAGCTAACAATACTTTAAACCAGTTTACTCTATAACAAATCATCTAGTCATATCAAATCAATCCTAAAAAATCCTTTATAAATATAATAGCAAATAGCAAAATAATAGCAAAATAAAGATATTCCTTACTATCTAGCATTCTAAATATTCTATTATCGTATTTTATCATCTAGCCATTTATAAAAAAGATCCCAAATTTCATAAAATTGTTTATCCTCTTGCTCTCTAATTTCAAATGTCAATCTACTCATCTCAGCACATTACAATATTTTCTTAATAATTTCTTCCTGTAATGGTATTTTCTCATTCTTCCAATTTTTAGCAAATACAATCCTGGCCGCTGTTAATACATTTACAATCAGGTATTTCAAATCTTTACTATATATATCAGGTAAAATTCCCAATAAGAAGATCTCTGGTTTCAAATCTATATGTTTCTTTGTCATTTTTTCCAACCACATGCGAATTATAGTCCAATATTTTCTAGCATCCTCACAAGTCCACCACATATGGTAATACGAGCCGGGTATCTGATGACATTTCCAGCATTTTTCAGATTTGTTCTTAAACATTCTTGCTATTCTTGTCGGAGGAAAATGCCACCTGTAAAACATCTTATACAAGTTTTCTTTATATGCTGTTGACATTGTCATTTTATAATTTTGAGACCACAATTTCTGCCATTTCTCTAAATCAATCCCATATCCAAAATTCTTCCCCCAAACAATCATAGTTTCTTTGACTTGTTCTTCCTCTAATTTCATTCCCAGTAAATAACCATATAATTTTTTAATCACCTTCTCATCAGTACCCATCAAGATCTCATCTAAATCAGTCTGTTTATCATAAAATCCCTCCGTTTTAGAATCTTCATCATACCTTGAGTGTATTTGTGCATATGAAAACCAATTCATCCTTATACCTTGTTCCTCTAAGTTTTGGATCGATTTAAGTTCACCCTTTTCATCCAAAAGTTCCCCATATCTAACTGTTTGTTCCTTCTTGTAAATTATAGGATAGGAAAATGCTTCAATGGTCGATAACCAAACTGGAATTTTCAAATAACAATGTCTTTTTATCTTCTCCCAATTTAACCACAAAGACTCCCGTACATAATGTCTTCTAAAATAACCCTGTGTTTTAGTTCCCTTATACCATAAAAAAGCATGCCAACCCAACAGCAAGTCATGCCCTTCTAATGTCAACAACCTATGTTTCCTTAATGTTATCCATTCTTTGACCCACATCAAACTTGCAGCTTGATAATACAATTCCCAATTAGGCAGACCAAAACCTCCTCTAATTCTAGCATCTTGCAAAAGCTTTAGCTTTATTCTCGCTTTTTTACCTTGCCATATAAACTTCAACATAATTTTATTTAAATCTTCAAAATAGTCTTTTCCAAGCCTAATTGGTATTGTTTGAAACAAAAATAAAATTCTAGGTAAGATATTCATCTTAATTGTTGAAATTCTCCCTATTAATGACAATTGCAAGTTTTCCCACTTCTTCAAATCTGTAGTTATCTGTTGTTTAAGTTTAATATAATTATTCTCCTTTAATGTGCTACATCTTGTTGTCAAATATATCCCCAAATACTTAACCTTATTTGTAACTTGAATTTTCAAAAGATCTGCCAATTCTTCTCTCTGTCTCAATAGCATATTCTTTGTCAAAATCTTTGTTTTGTCTTTATTTATTTTCAAACCAGCCACCTCTCCATATGCCTCTATCCTTTCCAGTAACTTTGGAGCTGTTTCTAGCGGATCTTCCAAAATAAAAGCTAAGTCATCAGCAAAAGCTTGTAGCTTAAATTCTTCCTTCTTAATTTTCATTCCTTTTATGCTTTTATCATCCCTAATATTTCTATTCAACACTTCCAAGGTCAACACAAATAGCAAAGGAGATAGGGGGCATCCTTGTCTTGTGCCTTTTCTTATATTAATAAAATCTGTAAGTTCCCCCTCCATCATTACCCTTGCTGTCTGTTTATTATATATAGCTTCTATTGCTTGAATAAATTTTTTAGCAAAACCCATCTGCTCCAATAATAATAACATAAATCTCCAGTTCACGTTGTCAAATGCTTTTTGAGCATCTAGGAATATCAAAGCCATTTGCTTTTCAGGATGAGCCTCATAATATTCCAAAGTGTCCAAGATTACTCTCATATTGTCTCTAATTTGTCTCTTTGGCAGAAATCCATTTTGATCTGAGTGAATAAAATTATTTAAATATTTTTTAAGTCTTTCTGCTAAGATTGAAGCAAAGATTTTATAGTCTGCATTCAATAAAGAAATAGGTCTATAATTCTTAATTTGCAATGGGTCAGTCTCTTCCTTTGGTATAAGTGTAATATAAGCCTCTGACCATGTTTTAGGTATCATCTTTTTTAACATAACTTCATTCATAACTTCTAACAATGGGATGCTCAATAATTCTTGAAATGTTTTATAAAATTCTACTGGAAGCCCATCTGGGCCCGGAGCTTTCCCATTATTTTGTCTCTTAAATGCTTCATTTAGTTCCATCATTGTTATATTGCTTTCTAGCATTTCTTCAGTCTCTTTAGGTATCTTTGGTAAATTAGCTTCCTGTAAATACTGTTTGACTTTTTCTTCATCAATATTCTCTTGTTTATATAATTGCCCATAAAAATCTCGAATAATTTCTTTTTTCTCCTTATTCCCATTACAAACTTGGCCTTGTTCATCTATTAACTTCAATATTTTTCTTGATTCCTTCTCTTTTCTCAATTTATATGCTAGCCATCTACCTGGTTTATTTGCATCTTCAAAATAATTCTGTTTAGAGTTTCTAATTTTCTGTGCCAGTTCTTCTTTCTCTATTAATTCCATTTTATGTTTGATTACATCCAGCTTCAATTTAATATCCTTTTTCTGTGGCATTTTCTGTAATTCTTTTTCAAGAGTTTTATACTCATTTTCCAAGGCCTTAGAAGCTTGCCTTTTCCTAATATTCTTTTTTCTTGTATAATCTATTATCAAACCTTTAGTGTATGCCTTCATAGTGTCCCACACATTTTGCGTTGAAGTATCTTCTTTTTTATTTTCTCTGAAGAAAAAAGCCAATTCCTTCTCCATCCATTGTGTAAAATCTTTCTCCTTTAAAATAGTATTATTTAATGTCCATCTCGATCTTTTTTTTTTGTCCCTTCCATTTAATTGTCATTGGGCTATGATCTGCCCAGGTACTTGTTTCAATGCTTGTTTCTTTAATATTAGATATTAGTTCTGTTGAGATCCAAATCATATCTAATCTGGACCATGATAAATGTCTATTTGAATAAAAAGTATATTGTTTAGCTTTAACGTTTCTTTCTCTCCAAATATCTTTTAAAGTTAATTCATCTGTCATTTTAAAAAAGGACCTTGGGAGAGCCTTTCTATTTTGCTTTGTTGTTGTTGCTATATAGTCCAGTTTATTGTCCACAATTCCATTAAAATCTCCCATCATAATTATATTAACATAGTCCAGTCCAATTATTTTCATGTGCAGCTTTTTATAAAATTCTTCTTGTTTATCATTCGGAGCAATCAAGAGTATTTTTATATTATTATCCATTATTTCTACCATTAATACTCTTCCATCTTCATCCGAGTAAATCAATTTTGCTGGAATAGCCTCTTTAATGTATAAAACCACACCTCTTTTCTTACATTGAGTCAAAGAGGTAAATATTTTCCCTAATTTTGGTTGTAATAACAATTGTTCATGTTGTTTTTTAATATGAACTTCTTGTAAACAAATTATATCAAATTTTAATTTCTCTAATTTATGAAAAGTTTTCCTTCTTTTAACAGCTGAATTAAGTCCGTTTATATTCATTGTAATCAGTTTTTTTTCCTCCATGATTATGCTTTATATTTAGGTCTAACAGCTCTCGTGGATCTCACTTCATGCTGTTCTTTGTTATCAATCTGTCCCCCTATTGCTCCTTTCTCTTTTTCAGTCTCCAGTTGTTCATCTTGAAACTCAATTAATGAACCCTCTTTCTCTGCTTCCTCTCTTCTTCCTCCAAAAAATTCTGCATGAAAAAGTTCTGCTTTCTTAATTGAGTCAATTCTATGTCTCTGCTCTTGCCACGTAAACATTAATCCTTCTGGAATCAGCCATCTATAATTCACTTCATTTTCCAATAGTATTTTGGTCAGAAATCGATATTCTCTTCTCATCTCTCTCACTCTTCTAGGTATTTGTTTTAAAACCACAACCTCTTTACCCTTGTATTTCAGTATTTTCTCTCTTGCTACTTGTAATATTTGCGTTTTAATGGATTTTTTGGTAAATCTAATATGGACTTCCCTGGGTAATTTATTTCTCATCGCATATCTTGTATAGACTCGGTATATCTCATCTATTCCATCCATTATCTTTTCCTCTGTAATTTCCAAAGCATCTGCCAAAATTTCTATCATTACTGCTGCCAAATTTTCTCCTTTTTCCTCCTCTATATTTTGAAATCTGAGGTAAAATTCTGACCTTTCCATCTCCCACCTCAACATCCCACCTTTTTCTTGTTCAACCGCTGTTAATCTGCTGTCAATATTTCCAATCTTCTTCTCTCTTTGTTTTCCTTCTTCCTCAATTTTTTGGAATCTCTCCTCATACTTAACCATCATTTGTTTAATATTTTCCACTTTTTCGTTCCGGCGATACAGCTGCGATCTCGGGGCTCTGAGATCATAGCCGATATTTTCGCCCCTGGTCGGTCCTAACGGACCTAAACCGTCCCGTAGAGACGGTGATCGTGAAGGGCATTGTTCCAGGATCCCAGAGATATCGCAAAATCTCTGGTTTGATCCGGAAGAAGCCCTTTTGCTGGCGGCGGAGAGGCAGCCTCCATAGCTGCTGAAGTCGGGACAGCTCCGAAAAGAAAGTGATTGGAGTGAAGTGTGTCGGCTGGGTGAGAAAAACTCTTTTGTGCTGTAAATTTGCTAAGGTTGGAAAGTTCATCTGATATAAAGAAGAAAGCTGTGAGATTTTTTTTTGACTGAAATTGTTTTGAGCGGCGTTTTTTAAAGTGATGTCAAATTGAGGCTTGGTTTTGTTTTTGTTTTTTTCTTTTCTTTATACTTTTTGGGAAAGATTTTACTGTGAGTTTGTAGGTAACCGGATTGAATTTTTTCTTATATATATTTTTATGCTTCCTTTGATTTTATGCTTCTTTTGATCTTTTAACTTTTTTTAGGATAGAGGCTCCCTTTGGCTATTTTTTCTTTTTTTTTCTGTATATATTATTCCTTTTTTCTGGCGGGCGGGGAGAAAGAGCATTCAGAAACTTTGTAACACTGCCAACTAGAGGCTTGAAAGTATCTTTATGTGAATTGGAGAGAACTGCAAAAAGACCTCATCTCAAGGACTTTTTAATGTGATAAGATAGAGGGAGAGCAAAGCAAAATATTATTGCAGGTGCTTTCCTGGACTGTTATCAACAATACTTGAGGTTTGGCTTTGAAGCTGCTGGAGAAGAGAGTCATAACAAGAGCCTTGGATAAATAACAAAGTGCAGTGTGTTTTCTTATATATACCCCATTCGCTAGCCTTCTAAATTTTAATTTTAGTAATATTTTTATTTTTGCCTTTTATTTTAAAGGGAAAGCCTCAGAGTTTTTTCTTCTTTATTTTTCTTTTCTTTTTTATTGGGACCTTTTTGCTTTTCATATTTATGTTTTTGGACTACTTTGTTGTTGAGGTTGTTTTTTTTTGTTTTTTTTTGGATTATTGAGACTTTTTAATTGGATTAAGGTGTGAAGAATCTGAAGGAACTTTTTGTTTTTTTTTGTTTTTTCTCTTTTTGCTTTTTCTTTTTTCCTTTTTCTTTTGCTCTTAATCAATATTATTATTTTTGGATTTGTTTGTTTTCTCCTTTCTATTTTTTCCTTTTTTATGGTGGACTATCTCGTAATTGGATTAGGGTCTAGTAGAACCTGAAGATCTTTCTTCTTCTTTTTTTCCTGTTTCTTCTGTGGTTTTGTGTTTTTTACTATTGGAGTTCTTCATTTTGGATTATAATTGGCTGCTCTACCAGTTGGATTAAAAGTCAAGAAGAATTTGAAGTTTTTGAAACATTGAAATGAGCAGGAAACCAATACCATCTGGCATTTCTGCTTCTACCTCTGCTTCCCCACCAGTTGGAGGACAACGTTTAATTCAGACAATGTTGAAGCAAGATAAGGAACAAGAAAAAATAACTTTACAGATGATTATGCAAGGAATCCAAGATCTCAAGACAAAATCAGATATCATTGAACAAAGAACAGGAAATATTGAACAAAGAGCAGAAAATATTGAACAAAGAGCAGGAAATATTGAACAAAGAGTAGTTCAGATTCTTGTAGAGAGATAGCATGGAATCAACTTGTACTCATTTGAATAACTTTGGTTCCTGATTTATTTTGCCTTACACAAATTTTGGGGTTTGTTCACAACAGCTTTAAGTTGTTTGTCTATCTCCAATAGAGGTGTATAGCAAATGGTAGTGATTATGTGAAAAGTTAAAATACAGGTTAGAAAAGAGTTCATGTCAAGATTTATTTTCCTGTTTCGTTTACTCAAATATTCCTATTTAACCCAAATGTAAAAGCATTATTTTTCATTCAAAATAATAAAGAAAAAATGGGTTAGAAGACAGGGGGTGGGGGGAGAAGCAAACTCAGTTGTTAAAATTCTATCCTTGTTTTTTAGAGGATGAACTTGAATAGAAACTGCACAAAGAAAATACAGGGACATTCAAGGAAAGCTGTTTGGCACTGCTGCCTCAGGACTCTTGCTTGGGAAAAAAAAATGGAATGGATTCAGAGATGACAATTCAAAGAGAAAAGAAAAGTGTAATCCTGCAGTTTAATGAAGTGATTAGGAAAAAGTGCTTAATGTCTTATAATTATTCCTTCCCATCCATTTCAGATGGATGTTAACACCATTTTATTTTGACAGGTGGTTGACAATTTTTGTAAGGGAGAAAAATTAGCTAATAATGGATAAGTATTTTTAATGAATGCAGAAATTAATTGATGGATAAATGCATTTGCAGTCTGGCCTGGTGGTTTTCAGTTTGTCTTGAATCTGAGGCAGATGAGATTGTACTGATGACTGGAATAATATATGTTAAGTTATAAGAAAAATATAGCTCATTCAAAAAATAAAATATCTCAGAATATTTCCAGTTGACCAGTTTTTCTGTCACTCCCGGGGAGGAAAAAAATGCTTCTTATTTTTTTTTGGTGGTATATATAACAACATCTACAGAATAGATACAGATCTTCCAGATGAACGTAGTAAAAAAAAAAAAAAGGTAGGGTTTTGAGGTTTATGAGGGTTTTTTGTTGTTGTTCTTAAAAGAGCAAAACAACATTTTCCAATGTAAAGTTTATGTTAAAGAATAAAGCTGGAAGGGAAACTTTCAGTAACTAGATATGGACAATCCAACAAACCACAAAGCCCCTTGTTGGATCATCTTGTACAATAGCATCCTTGTAGAGGATACAGAGCTCCTGGAACCCCAAATGCACAAAAAGGAGATATGAAGAGGTCTATGTAATGTGAGAAAGCCATTTTTTAAAAAAATCTTCAGCTCTCCCATGCCCTGTTCTATCTTTAATATAACCTATAATGCTATGTATCTTCTCTTTCATATCCTAAGATGTGTAAAAAGGAAATTTGCATTTTTCTATTTAGCAATGAAAATTAATTTAATATAGAAGAGAATCTGTGACTTGAATACAAAAGAGAAAGTTAATTCTATACAATTGGCATTGTGCTGAAGAGTTGGAGGGGGAAGGAATGTAGAAAAGGGACAAGGAAGACAGCTTAAGGAAGACTTCCTAACACGCAGCAGTTTCAACCATCTATTGGTTCCTAGCCACCAATCCCTTCTACTTCATCTCAACACATGCAAAGAACATTGCTCTTCTGAATCTAGAAGAAACCATATGTTTCAGTGTGTGCCTACTGAGAAGCTGGACAGCACAAGGGAAACATTTTGGAGTCACAGTTGTGTTTAATACGTACTGTTCTACCTGCACAGGATATTTATTGTGAATGTGGCACTATTCAAATAACTATCCATCTTTTACAGTGCCTTCTGGGACCAACGTGCATATGGAATCACTTACTGTTCAGAAATAACCCTGCCATCAACATAGTCCAGCATTGGGCTAGAACAATATCAATCTAGGTTTTTATTAAAGTTTTTAATGTTTAAAAATTTAAATTAATATTTTTTTCCTTTCCATTTCCTGCATTTCTGACAAGAGATGAGACCTGCACAGTAAAAGAAAAAAAAAAAGCAAAGCTTAAGAAAGATACATTGTGGTATGTTGATTGAACCAACCGCTGAACAGAACAATTTTAGTCTTCTATAGAATCACCCCTGATATAGCCCATTTAAAAACTTTTCCATCAATTTCAATAGCTCATTGTACATTTGACTATGTCTGGTTTATTTAAACCATAGTTTGTTGTATAAGCCACATGTGTCCATCTCCTCATTTCAGTAAGCTATAAACAATTATTTACAAATCAGTGGCTGAATGCACATGCTGCCTACTAGGCCAAATTATGGTCTAGCAAGAACTGTGAATCTGTTCTAAATTTCACTCCAATCCATTCATGTATTTTTTGCACTGAAATTCCATTTGACTACATATGGTTAAGCATGTGTGTGTGTGTACAAATAAGTACATGTCTAGTGACTCTGTTAGCATTTCAGTCAATGTCTGAGAGCTCACTGTTTCATGTTCTGTCCATCTTCCTCATTTCAGTAAGCTAGGCTGCCAGATACTTATACAGCAATGGAACTCAATTACATGTTTTGTTACCAGTCAGTGTGATTTTTTACTGACAAAGCATTTAGAAATAAAATCAATGAATTGTAGTAACACCGTTGGAGTATGGTTAAAAAGTAGGCAAACATAGTGAGAAAACTGAGCCATCCTTTGACATTCAGAAGAAAGCCCTTATTTTCTTTTTCAAATGATTTTAAAAATAAGTTTGATAATGGCAACATAAATAACATAAACCCTGGGATTTGGCCACTAGGCAAATGTTTAAAATGATCAAGTGCATAATATTCAGGGAGCATACATTAGTATAATAAAAATATGAAATCCCAGCAGCCAAAAGAACTACTGCAGTTCTAATGTTCTCTTATTCCCCTTCCTGAACTCCGAATAGGTAATGAGAGGAAGAAGGCAAAGGCACATTAATATTTAATTAGTTTTGTTCCTGAGAAGTACTTAATCTTATGCTAATGAACATATTGGAGCCAATTAACAATCTCTCTGGAACCATGCAAGCCAGTACTTCTGACGCAACTCCATAAATCTTTGCCGGTTTTTGTCATGGACTACAGTGTGATCATGTTTTCTGAAGAGATGGAGCCTGTTTTGGGGATAATCCATGGGAATTATACCCCCCAAAAGAGGAATTAGCAGTCTGAATTAAAGGTTGATTTACTCATCTCTGTCTGCTCCTCACTGATTTGTGTTGATACTGATTCAGTAATGTGCACTTCAAGTCATATATATTTAAGACTGCATTGTCAGCCTGAGGTCAGGTAGTGGCTATATTGAATAAACAAACAAACAAACAAACAAACCATGTTTGCTGAAACCATTTGCTTTAGTTCATCCCTTCAATAACTATGACAAATGTATATCTGAATCAAAGCTAAGAGAAAATCTATGTAGGCATTCAATTAGCATAGCGATGAAAAGTAGGGTAATGATGAAGCTCTACGTGCAGACCCCAAACTCAACATCTTTGCAAGCCTTTTCATTTATAGATCAGCATACAAGGAGACTGTAAATGTAATCTGGCAATGAAAAATTTCTGTTCATGGTAAGGCTTGGAAGCAGTGTCAAATGTATTTGTAGCCTTATCATTAGATGTATGAATGTTGGATGAGCAGCTAGGAGCATTTCTAGTTATCATACATATCATCATCATCATCATCGTTGTTGTTATTATTGTTATTATTATTATTATGCCTTTACAGGTGTATGTGAATGATTTTATAGGATTCCCTCTTGCTGTCTCAGTTTTTGTTGGGCCGCCTATTTTAAAATACAGTTCTGAGAAGCTATGTGAGCTTTATGCTTGCTGGTTTGTTTATTTGTGCATTTATTTATTTACAGGGATTATAGGATGCTGCAGTCATCAGATTCTGCATCGCACTCAATAAGCCCAAATCTGTAATTTGGGTCAAAAGAAATCATAAAAATTAAAGCCAAGTATTATAAAACTACCAATACAGATAGTTCTCAAGTTACAAATGTAATGGAGCCTGCCAATTGCATTCATAATGTGAGGATTCGTGAGAGTGAATCATGTAAAATGAATGTGAAAACTCCCTGCTTTCACCCAGGCATTCGCTAATCAAAAGCATAGGTCATTAAATGCACATGACGTATCTCAGGGTGGGCAAGGCCATTGGGGGGGCTATTGATGGAACAAGCATCCTGTTTAAGACCCTCATGGCCTATTGAGATACCTCACGCTCCCCACAATTGCTTCTCCTTCTATCTTGCTGTGCTGGGTCACTTACCTTGCAAAGATCTCACGAGCTGTCTCCTCTCCAGCCTGTCTGCCATGCCAGAGCATGGCCTCCAAGAGCTTCTAGTTTCAATGCACAAAACATTTGCACACCGACGGGAGCCTTTCGTGCAGCCAAAGAAAATATTCCAATTTCCTTGGAGTTGCTTTCCAGCATTCCATTGGATTGGCAAACACATTTACCTGCATAAAGCTTTAATTCCATAAAATCCTGTAATTTCCAGAGTTGAATAAGCTGCCACAAAAGATAATTGACTGAATAGGATATTGTTTTTATTATTATTAATGACTATTTACTTATCAAGCATATTGTGGTACTGTATACAGCACACAATTTATTTTTTCATTATGGTACACAGTACACAATTTATTTCTTTAGTATGGCATCATCTGCTCCAATGGATTGAGTGAATGAAAGAAGTGTAAAGGAGCTAAAGCTCAATTTAATCATTTTTTTTCAGATAAACTAAAAGAAAGCCACTGCATTTTAATAATTAGCATTAGTGATACAGCATCCCCATCTACAATACTTGAGGCAGAAAAATAGTTGAAGTAATCATGTTTAATGTTACTGTTATAAGTAACATTCAATTAGTCTATTTTATCAAACTAAATTGGGCTGAATTGTATTTATCCTCTCATATAATACTGTAGGAGAATAATATTGCAGGCAATCTACTAGACTGCAGATAATATTGTAGAGAATCTACTAGATTTACTTAAATTAAGATAATGTAAATTTGGACAATAACTGTGCTTTGTTTCAAATTTCAAATTATGTATTGTATGCATAGTCAAAACAATTTTTATTCTATTACTTATTTCAATTCATTCTCTCTATGTGGAAAACTCAACAAGCTTATTAAACAAAAAAACATTTTTATGAGTGGATTAAATGTTAACCTAGTTTCAAAATGAAAATTCATCTTGGTCTCTGTTAAGCCTGGTTTCCCCAACCAGGGTTAGGGAGACAAGCTAAACAGAATGTGCAGCTTAGTCAGATAGGCACACAGATAAATGAGTGAGCTAAGCTTGTGTGTTTATTAACATACAGTAAAAATGACAGATACGCTTGTGCTATCAAATATATAGTTTATTCCATTATGAGTTCATAGCATAGTCAAAATAACAGTCCAATAGTCATGTATCATTTAGTCAGTCCATTCAGGGATATTCAGTTAGCAAAGTCCGTGTTGAATACCCTATGTCAATTCACTTACAAGTCTGTCCTTTGTTTTCTCTCCCGTTCGAGGAATGCAGTCTTGTGTCCTTGCAGTAATCAGGAACTTCAAAGCCAGAGAGAGAGCAAGCTGCAGCCTTGCTTCTTTTAAAGTGCTTTCACAACCACTCCCTTAATTACTATCCCACAGTTAAAGTTGCAGACACTTTAACATACAAACTATGATTACATATTATTATTTACCTAAACCAGTTAGGGTAAAACAATGTTATCCCTAACATTCTCCCCTTTTAGGAAATAATAATATAACTATTTACATCTTTAAATCATATTTGTTACAACTCTCTTTAAACTTAATTACTCCTTGAGCTTTTGTAAATTGGTCTGCAATGTTTTCTTCCGTCATGCAGTATTCCAATTTAATTAGCCCATTCTTTACAGATTCTCTAACATTTAAGTATCTTAAATCAGTATGCTTTGATCTAGTTTTAACAGCAATACTAGTAGCTAATTTTATAGCTGCTTGGTTATCCTCGTACACAATAATAGAATCTTTAACAGTTACACCCATGTCTAATAATAACTGTTTGTACAAAATCAAGTCAGTGCATAATAATGACAGACATGAAAATTCCGCTTCCATCGTTGACAAGCTAATATGCTGTTGTCTGATTGACCTCCACCCTATTAGTGTCTTACCAAATAATATAGCCATCCCAGATGTTGATTTTCTTGTGTTTATATCAGTTGCAAAACTTGCATCTGCATAGGCACTAAGAATCAAATCACCCTTTGGTTCTATATACAATGCATGGTTCAGTGTTCCTTTAAGATATCTTAAAATTCTCTTTAATGATTGCCAATGACATTGATGTGGATCAGAATTAAAACGTGCCAGCTGATTTACACTATAAGCTATATCTGGCCTTGTCCAATTGCTGATATATGATAAGCTACCAATCAAAGATTGATATATGGACTTATCAAATTTGGGACTTTGATCATCAGTTTGGCAAACTTCCTGACTCATTGGAGTCTTTGCCGGTTTACAAAGTTCCATTTTAAACGTTTTAATTAATTGGCAAATTTTATCTTCTTGAGATATCTTAAAACCATTTTTTGTTTTGTTAATTGTCAATCCTAGATACTTTTTAATTTCACCTAAATGCTTTAATTTTATCTTTTTGGCTAATAATGATATAATCTCATTAGCTTCATTATTAGTCTTAGTTATCAAAGCAATATCATCTGTAAATAATAACAATAATGACACCGTTCCATTATTTTCTCTTTTAAACACACATGGATCTGCTAAACCAGATTTAAAACCTATATTGTTTAACTCTTTCACAATATATTGGTTCCACTCAAACCCAGATTGTTTCAACCCGTAAAGACTCTTTTTGAGTTTCCAACAATCATTACTATTTATTTTATTGTCTTTTATACCTACTGTTTTTCTTAAATATATAGTGTGCTGCATCTAAATGGTTAATCACATAGTTTTTCTTAGCTGCCCACACTAATGCTGCTCTTAAAGATGTTGCTTTAAGACTTGGTGCAAAAACTTCATCATAATCAGATGCAGTTTGATTAAATCCTTGAGCTACTAACCTAGCCTTATGGGTAACAGTCCCATCATTTCCAGTTTTTACTTTAAATATCCATTTGCACCCAATGGATTTTTCTCCTGGAGGTAATTTAGCATCTTCATAAACTTTCATTACCTTTAATGAATTTAGTTCCTTTTTCATTGCCTTTTGCCAATTCTCCTGATCCTTAGCAGGATACATCCTAAGTTCATTTACACAAGTTGGAACTTTAGTTACTTGGCAAACTATACTTGCTTGATACCTATCAGGTGGTCTAGTTACACGTGTAGTACGTCTAGGTATTACAGGACTTACAGGTGGACTTTCATTTATTAACTCTTCTTGATTATCTAACTCTTCCTGATCAACCTTTTCCTCTTGTTCTGGTCCTATTTGCTCTTCATGGACTTCTTCTTTAATTGGAATCTTCTTATAACTAATCTGATCTTTCTGCCTTTTGTAGGGTTCAATAATTACTTCATTATTTAAATCTTGCTCTAATCTATTCCATCCTACATGTTCTAGGAATTTTGCACTAGCACTGGTGTAAACTCTAGATGTACCTAGTTCCCAGAATCTATAAGATCTATGATTAGATGTATATCCTACAAAATATAATCTTTTAGCTCTATGTTGTCCTTTGTGTCTAAGTTGTGTAGGGATATGCACCCATGCTGGTGCTCCAAATGTGTGCATGTAACTTAAATCAGGTTTTGTACCATGCCACAATGTGAATGGTAATTCACCTGTTGTTGAATTAACAACATTATTTAATATATGATTACCACACATTATTGCTTCTCCCCACAAATTGTCAGGTAATCCTGAATCAGACATCATAGTTCGTGCCATTGATTGTAATGTTTGGCCTCTTCTCTCTATAAAGGCATTATGTTGTGGCCTATATGGTGCAGACATTTTATGTTGAATACCTAACATTCTTAGTCTATTCTGGAATTTATTATTTGTAAATTCTGTACCATTATCTGTTATAAGAGTTACTAATTTCTTTTTAGTTTTCCTTTCTGCAAATTTAATCCAATTAAAGAGATTTTGATATGTTTCAGTTTTGCTCTTCATTAAATAGCAAAACCCATATCTAGAATAATGGTCCATTATGCTTAGTATGTAACGAGCTCCTCCTACACTTGGTTTTTTAGGACCTATTAAATCTGCAAATACTACCTCTAAAGGTTCTTTGGTAGTAAATCCATCAACTCTATTAGCCGGTGTGACCCTGCTCTTACTTTGATTGCAGATAGAACATTGCAAATACTTATTACAAGGTTTCAAACTTATTCCCTTAGATAATTCAACAGTTTTCTTAAGCATTTTAAAATTTAAATGCCCTAACCTTCGATGTAACAAGTGAATACATTCATCATGAGGTTTCTTATTTTCATAAACTGTGTTAGCCACCTTTAAACCATCATCATTTAACACATATAATTCACCTCTTAAAGATGCAGTAATTTTCTTATCTTCTTTCTCAATTATGCAGTTATCTCCTTTAAATGTAACTACATATCCTAGTTTCACCAAAATTCTAACTGAAATTAAATTAAACTTAAGTTGTGGTACATATAACATTTTTACATTCTCTTTTATAAAAGAACAATATGCTATACCTTGACCTTTAGCTTTCAGTTTCCAGCCATTGGCTAACGATATCTGCTGTGTACTCTTGGACATTTTAATAAAATGTTTCTTATCATTTGTTATACAATGTGATGCTCCACTGTCAACCACCCATAAATTATTTTCTACAGCTCCGTTAGTATACATGGCTAACTCTAAATTTTTCTTTATCTTTTGATGACTTTTAGTATTCTGGCCAGCGTTCTGGCGTTTTGCTTTTTTACAAAATCTTGCCAAATGTCCTCTTCCTCCACAATTAAAGCACTTTTTAATTGCGTATGCAGTAGGAGTTTCATTATCTTCTTTTTGAGGTTGCTGCCTCCTTAACTCGTCTCTTTCAAGCCTTCTTCTGGCCTCTTCAATCAATCTGCCAGTTATATCAGTTAAAGTTAGGCTTTCCTTTGGCAATATTTCAAGTGAAGTTATATAGTTATCATAGCTCTCATCGAGGGAAGATAGTATTATATAGACTTGGTGTAGTTCAGAGAAAATAAGCTCTTTCTCGTGCAGTTCTTGAAAAATGCTTTGCATAGTTTTCAAATGACTCAGCATATCACCATTCTTATGGAGATGTGTACTGAAAAGTTTCCGTGTTAGATTTATGTGAGCACCAACATTATCTCGAACATAAATCCTCTTCAGCTTCTGCCAACACCCAACAGCTGTCTTTTCTCCATGGATATAAACAAGTTGCATATCATTTAAGGTTAAAGCAATAATGCAAATTGCTTGTTCATTTTTATGCATAAATTCTTCTATCTTTAATTTATCTTCCTCATCCTCTGCATCCCATTCTTCTACGTTTGGTGGATTTTCAATTATGTTCCACAAACCTACTCTTCGTAGAAGCAGACTACATTTCATAGATCATGATACATAGTTTGTTCCATCCAACTTGGATATAAGGGACAAACTTTGTAGATTGACTTGTGCCATGTTTTCTTATATGGATATAAAACTATAATTAATAAAACACAGCTGTCTGTTTACTGTAATGTATAACAACACAAACTCTCACTTTTAACATAAATCTGTTTTATCCTAGTTAAACTGACTTTGCAGCCTCTGGGCCCATAACCAGTGTTAAGCCTGGTTTCCCCAACCAGGGTTAGGGAGACAAGCTAAACAGAATGTGCAGCTTAGTCAGATAGGCACACAGATAAATGAGTGAGCTAAGCTTGTGTGTTTATTAACATACAGTAAAAATGACAGATACGTTGTGCTATCAAATATATAGTTTATTCCATTATGAGTTCATAGCATAGTCAAAATAACAGTCCAATAGTCATGTATCATTTAGTCAGTCCATTCAGGGATATTCAGTTAGCAAAGTCCGTGTTGAATACCCTATGTCAATTCACTTACAAGTCTGTCCTTTGTTTTCTCTCCCGTTCGAGGAATGCAGTCTTGTGTCCTTGCAGTAATCAGGAACTTCAAAGCCAGAGAGAGAGCAAGCTGCAGCCTTGCTTCTTTTAAAGTGCTTTCACAACCACTCCCTTAATTACTATCCCACAGTTAAAGTTGCAGACACTTTAACATACAAACTATGATTACATATTATTATTTACCTAAACCAGTTAGGGTAAAACAATGTTATCCCTAACAGTCTCTATGATTAATATCTTCCACACTGATATTTATTAGTCTTTGGAATTGGAATAGTAGAATAAACATTTTAAAAGAACAAATCCATGCCATTGATCATTCTTTTTTTCTTTTTGTCTTACTAGATGATTTGTACATTAAGGCCAATACATCAGTAAATATCAACAACTTTGCTAAACTCATTAGGCAAGTATGCATTTGTGAGCATATATAACAGACTATTTTGTTTCATAAACAGTTGTCTAGTCATATAATCAATATAAAAATAAATGTGGTGAATATTATTGTATTATCGGAATCATGACTAAGCTCAGGAGTGCACTATTTATTTAATGCAAGGAAACTACATGTGTATGGCACTTACATATCCATTTGCCAAGTGCCCGGTCAATCAGAAGATTCAGGCAGTTCAAATGAGTGCAAAGATTTATCGCAAGCTTAAGTTCTCTACAAGATACAGAATTACTAATGGTCAAAGGAGTTTAGAACACAAAGGAATTCAAAGTTGGCTGGACTTAGATCTCTTGTGGATGCACAGAGACTCATGACTGATGACATGTTTAACGCCTCCCTCAGGCTCAGCCTGGTCATCTCCTACACCACTCAACTTCAGTGAAAATCTTCATTATTCAACTAAAGTCATTTCACATGGTCAAGATCAAGATAAGTACATGATGTAAAGGTGCTGTCCAGCCTGCCTCAAATCCAACGCATCCATAGGGGGAAAAAGGTATCTTAAACATGTAGTATGTACACCTACACAAAATTGCATGCAGATATTTGAATTTTTCCTTAAGTTTTAATCTATTCAGTTTTGGTTTACTTACATAAATGTTACAATAAGTAGTCCTTGGTAACTGGGACCAGCAATTCCATCATTAAGTGATATGGTTGTAAAATGTAATATCACATGAATGCATCAGCTTACAACAGTAGTTGTACTGGTTTCAGCAGTTCCAGTTGCCATTATGATTGAAGCATCCCATGGTCCTCATTTGCAATCTCCTGCCAGCTTTCCCATTGAATAGGCTTGTTGGAAGCCAGCAGGAAATGATACTAATGGTGATCATGTGATTGTGAAATGCTGCAACATTGTAATTGCAAGCCATTTGCCAAATGCTAGAATCACAATCACATGACTATGGAGATGCTGAAACAGATACAACTATAAGGAACAAACACAAGTCTCCTCGTTCAGCACTATTGTATCTTTGAAGGATCACCAAAAAAGTGGTCATTGAACAAGGACTACCTGTACATGCAGAACACTGTTTGGATCTGTTATTCTTGCATGATCAAGGTGACAGTTGGCCTTATCAATGCCACATGAATTTGTCTTGTTGTCTTGTCTTCTTTTTCTTTCAATGAAATAATCAGCCAAGATCTTGGGAGAGGATAATATGATAAATCTCCAAGTGAGAGATCAGAGCTCAAGGCTCCTGACTTTACTTTGTGCACTTTTAGGGGAAGTTTTAATCAATTCATTGTACCTAATTAAATTAATTAGGCCTATAGCACAAACTAGGGAGTGCATTTGTACTATTGACCCAATATAACTGTTGGTCAGTAAATAAAAAGGAATCAGAAGATTTTGAAATGCAACAAAGTACATCTTCCAAATTTATTTGCAACTTCTAACTGGTATTTTAAATGAAGATTAAATCATATTACATTATATTTAATGTACATATATGTAGTGGCAGAGGTTTATATGATAAAGTAAATATTTTTGGTATCAAGCATAAAACTATTGCAATTTGAGAAAAGAAGCTTACATAGAATTGCCACTATACCACAACTCACTGAAAAGCAAAGTTCATTGAAGTCAAGGCTCATTGACTTCAGTGCTGTTATATGAAGTGGTGAATGGAAGTTGATATTTAAATAATTCCACATTTAGCTTTATGAGGTCAGTAGTGTTTTGACACAAGACAGATTAATTAAATAATTTGAACAACCAGAATTTATTTTCTGATTTTACACCATGGTGTTCTGTTTTTCTCCACTAAATCTTCTTATCATGAAAGGATGTGTTGCTGTTGAAAAATTTGTCTTTTTTATGTGGACTTGGAGATCGTACAAGCCTAAGGCTGCTAAGGGACTTTCATAGCATTATCAAATTAATGAGATAATTTTTATTAACTTCACCATTATTTGACATATTTTGAATTATATGGCTAAGTTCTAATTCATCTTAAAAGTGATGATCCTAATGTTTTGTACTTTATAATTCACAGTCAAGAAATGGTAGAACATGAAATACTAAATTTAAAATGATTATAATTCTTTTTAGAAGAGCCTGTTATGAACATAGAACTAGTAATGGCACAAAGAGAAAGGAGAAAAATTGTTGAGAGCAGATAGTGAAATTTGAAGTTATATGCCACATTATTTAAAGTCAAAGTGTATCTCTAACTCAGCCTGAAGTTGCAATATATAATTGGTTGTTGTCAATTTATTGATGATCCTGGAATCAATGATGTTAACCCATACCTGAACCATTCTCCAAAATGTTTCATGTAGATGGTCAATAAATGGGAAAGTTCCAGAGTTTATGGGACCCTACATTGGAATGTCCCTTGACCTAAGAACTCCTCCTACCAACTCCCCCCCTTCATCACTATTGGCTGGAACTATGCATTTAAGTAGAAACAAAACTATCAAAACGAAGTGCACACAACTCACAACATAATATCCTGCAGAATATTATGATCAATGGCAACAAATGATGCCAAGAGGTCTTCTAGGATCCACCGGTTAATTTTTCTCACCATTAAGAAATTTCTCCTGAGTTCTAGTTTGCTTCTGTCCTTAATTTGTTTCTATCCATTGTTTCTTGTATTGCCTTCTAGTGCTTTGAAAAATAGGTTGATCCCTTTTTCTTTGTGGCAATCCTCAAATAATGGAATACTACTATCATGTCAGTCCTTGATAGCGATGTGCCAATATTTGAGGGGCTGCCACAAAGAAAAAGGGATCAACCTATTTTTTTTGTAATGATCTGTAAAAATCTTAATAGTTGGAAATAAATTCATTTCTTTTTTTCCCCTTTTCACTGCCATTATGGTTTTTATTCTTTTCCCCATCAAATCACCACATAGTATCCTCATCCTCCAATCTACAATCTGCCTACAGTTCTAAGTTGTGATATACTTTTATCTTGGGAAAAAAAATAATATTTAAAGAAGAAAAACAGTAGTAGTTAAAGGATATAACATATGAGCTCATATTATTTCAATTATTTAGTTCTTTTCCTCCAAATTTCTTCTGTTAAAAGTGGACTGTATAGCATCATTTTAGCATCCGCATAGCTTCTCATTTTTTAAAAACTTCAGGGAGAAAAAGCTACATTGAGCCAAGAGATGCAGGCTCATACATCACTTTGAGAAACTGAATAATTATGGCCTTCCTTTCTGCAGAACCGTCCAGAATTTTAATTAGCTTTAGTTCACAGACAATCTAAAATGTATGGTGGTTTCACAGTTGCCAACTGGCTAAGATAACGAGTTATAATTAACTGTGGTATTTGCAACTGTCACTCTACAGAGAGAATTAGAAGGAAAATCACAACATATCCCAATGAGGTTATTGTTTAACACTTTCCACTTTCCCATATCTGTCTTTTGCAGGGTCAGTTGGAAGGTGTCATAAAAGCACATAGTTACAGTTTCTTTTTTTGTCTTTATCCGAGCGTTTATCACCTGAAGCTAATTAGAGATATAAAATTTCCACGTTGCCTCTCCTGGTAAGGTTTATATTTAGGTTCTGAAATGATCACTATTCCCTTCAAATTTTAAAGATTAGTAATTATATTAATTTCAAGCCTACCTATCAAACAGACCAACTCTCCTTGTATGTTCAAGGATCTCACTGGAAAATTGATCATAATCTGATTCTTCCAGGGGTGGGTATAGTCCAGGGTGGGATGGGGGCATATGAAAATATCGGTTTATCTTCAATGCCAATCTCCTTTTTACTTGTATCATGTGCAATATATGTAAATAAGAAGTGAAGCTTCATGTATTTTGGGTCATCATCTTCCATTTTATTTCTGAATACATGTTTTAACTTCTTTATTTATTCTACAGCAAGTATACTTATAGTTCTATCCATAAATTCAATTCATACTGCAAAAAAGAGGACCCAAAAATAAACAAATGTACAAATTTGTTTTACTTGGGACTAGTATTCTCTTCTTGAACTCCCTAAATCCCACTCTGTGCATTTACCTGAAGGTTAAATAACCTGCAGCCCCAAGATGACATACATCTCTGAGTCCCTTAAATCCCTGGGTATAGCAAAATTGTTTCCAAATTGCATTTTTTAAATGTGACAGAAGGGAAAATTATGAAGTATGTGGATGTGGTCATATGAACTGAACTTAATTAAACTCAAATTATATTTAAATGTGCCTAATTAAATGAAATTCAGTATTTATCCTTGCTCACTTGCCTTTTAAATTTCAATGCTTTTCTTTTTTTCATAACAGTGATCATTCATTAAAGCATTCATCCTGACAGGAAAAGAGTAAGCATATATTACATTAGTCGAATAGGCTTTCAAAATATCTGACCTAAGCATATCTGAGAAACACATTTGATAACATGTGGCTTTTTAAACAGCCATTTATTTCATGTTGCATATTTTCCTACAACTTATAAATTATTTCACATTTACAAATTACATATTGGTTGCATTCAGTAAATACGGCTACATCAATCTTCTTCAGTTGGTTACTTCAAGTCAGAAGAAAGTTAAATCGATCAGTGTAAAACTGTGCACTGAAAAATTCAAGTCAGGATATGCATCTCTTGAGAAGGGGCCTGCTAAACTATGCCTTTTTGTTTTATTTGATTTATTTTATAGTTTAAAGTGTTATTTTAATGATAACAATCTAGTTCTAACTGCTTATTTTAGTAAGATTTAGTAAGATTGTTTTAGTGCTTCTTTTAGAATGATTTTTCTTCCTGGTAAATTTGTGGATTATTGTGCTGTTATAGATGAAAATATGGTGCCTGTTATGCCACATAAAATAAGGCAAAGCATCTCCTACTCTAGCTACCTTCTCAAGGGCTTGAGAAACAATAAATCTGATCATCAAAATTTCCACTACCGGTTCTCTAGAACTGGTCAGAACCTGCTGAATACCATCTCTACTTTGATGCTATTCTTTTCTTTTTGTCTTTCCAAATGCCCACTCCCTTTTTCCTTTTCCTGTTCTCTTTTATCCTGTCCATTCCTCTCTCTCTCTCTCTCTCTCTCTCTCTCTCTCTCTCTCTCTCTCTCAATTTCTATCATTCAATCAACTGCCAATTCTATCACTTCCAACCTGGCTACAACTATCTTTCTACTCTGACTGTATTGCTCAGCAATACTTTCCTGACTGTGCAATTACAGCTGTGATCTTTTCTGCCTCTTGGCTTCTGGTTGTGCTCTTTGTAACTAGTGCTAGGCTGCCTACCAAATCTAACCCCCTTCTTTCCTTTCTCACAGCTCTCTCTGCTAACTGGCATCATTGATCTAAGTGCTAGAGCCCACTGTAACTAGATAGCCAAAAAGGCATTAAGAGTTGTTAATCTAATCCTACATAGCTTCTTCTCTGGTAATATCACATTACTAACTACAAAACATTTGCTAGACCTATACTTGAATACAGCTCATCAGTCTGGAACCCATATCATGTATCTGATATTAACACAATTGAAAAAGTCCAGAATTATTTCACAAGAAGAGATCTCCACTCCTCTACTCATTGCAGAATACCTTATGCCACCAGACTTGAAACTCTAGACCGAGAAAACCTACACCTATGCTGCCTCCAGTCCAATCTAAATATAGTATATAAAATCATACATTGCAATGTCCTACCTGCAAATGAATACTTCAGCTTTAATCATAACAATACAAGAGCACACAATCGATACAAACTCAAGGTTAACCGCACCAAACTTGACTGCAGAAAATATGACTTCAGCAACAGAGTGGTCAATATTTGGAATACTCTACCTGACTCTGTGGTTTCTTCCCCAAAGCCCAAAAACTTTAACCTTAGACTGTCTACTATTGACCTCACCCCCTTCCTAAGAGGCCTGTAGGGGGCGTGCATAAGTGCACCAATCCTACCTATCATCCCTGTCCTATTATTTTTTTATTTTTTTTATAAATATTCTACCTCATGTATTCAAAACTATATTTATTCTTATACCTGTATCTTGTAAGCGATTGACAAATCAAATAAATACTAAAATAATAAATTCCTCATTCTTCTTCCTGTCATACTTATTCTCATTTGTCCAACTCCAATCCATCTGCTTCACTCTACTCCTTCCCTTGTGACTAGAGCTTCAAGACTTCCAGATGTTAACACAATAGGAATATTTCTGATTGACCCAATTTAAGCTCCCTCTCTTTCTCTTAAACTGACCCGCAACAGACTATACACAACCTACTCCATGCTTCTCAGTGTACACATATGCAGCAACACACACACAAATGTAACATGAGAGAAGAAGAGAAATACTCACATATATGACATGTTGCTTTCTTACAGAAAAAAAAATATTAACTACTCTTATGGTCATTACTGATAAAAAACCTGGAAAGGATACAAGAAACCGTCTTCAGCATATTTTCCCTTTTACTTTTTCAGATAGAACCAAAATCTCCAACAAGATATGTTTAGCTCTTGTTGTTAACATTTCTATGAGTTTTCTTGGTAACTTGCTTCCAATATGGAAACACATTTGCCCTCAGTTTTTTGAGGGTGTAGTAATGGCTTTGACTTGGCAGTCCAGTTATGAGCATTGGAATTTCCTACTGGGCTTTGGACTTGGCAATATAGTTACAAGTTCTGGGATTTGCTACTAATCTCCTGTCCAAGTATTAACTAAGTCTGATCCTGCTTAACTTTCTGAAATCAATCTAATAATAAGTTTTCATAAATGTTGATATGTGTGTTTTTAAAATTACGTATTTCCTAATTCAAAATGTCAGGAAACTACCCTCTGATTTTCAGCAATTACAATCAGAAAAGATGGTAAGAATTGCAGGTGCTTCCAATAAGGCTAACATCTTTTAGACATTCCTCTAAAAGAGAGGAACAAATTGCAGCCAACAATTGTCCAGGAATCGAGTAACTGAAATCTCTCTGGAGATTGAGAGATTGTCAGATTACCCACATGCTTTCTGTAAACTGCATTTTGGAAACAGATGGCAGGAACTATGTTTTAGTGGTCATCTTGTGATTGGCTCAGAATTGTGGCATTTCATCACGTTTACTATATAGCTGATAATGTTGTCTATGTGGATTCTGAGCTTGACTAGCTCATCTCTTAATCACTTTTTAAATATATTCTTTGGTTTTCTTCAAATCTTCAGACTGGCAAGTTCTATTGAGTTAACTGGTGAATGTCCTTCAATTCTTAAAAATGTATATAGTTTTTTTTTTAATATACAAGAAGAGGATGATTATTGTTGGCTTTGGAAAGTTTCACATGGATCAGAGGCTCAGATGGACTTGATTTAAAATTTGGATATTGACTGAAAGAATGTGCTTTCATGAGAAAAATCTTTGTTTATGCTCTACTGATAAAATAAAACTTTGAAGATTAGACTTTAGTGTACACTAGATGATTACTTTAAAAAAAACCTTTGACTCAGGGGACAACAGACTTTTGAACCATTTTACTCTTTATTAGCAATGACTAGTGTAATAACAAAGAAATGCAGATGTTATAACTTTCTTTGAGGATTTTTAAGATTGCAGAAAGGAAAAAATAATACAAATATAAAATTAATCTATTTGACCAAGTTTAAAATAATGAGGTGTATTTGAAGGATGTTTAATGGCTCCTTGATTAAGACTGGATGGAAATGGATATTTCTGGTAGTGTTTAATTGTTTTGGGTTGTGTTTTTTTAAATGGGACTGAATTTAGATTATTTGAAAACAAAAAATGAAGATGATATTTAATTAAAGGCAAAGGATGAATTCAAATTGGATGCAATAGGTGAATTTAGTAATACTTATGTTGTCATTTTATTTTATGTTGATTATAGTTAATGAGGATGAATGACAGGTTGGGGTCTTTTTTCTATTTCTATTTTAATCCTTAATAAATTATTTTTAAAAAGAAAGATGCCAAGAAATGCAAAAAAAAAAAAAAAAAAACTAGGCTTGGGGGGTGCATATAGCTATGGGGCTTCAGGTTTCAAATAAAATAAATCTAAGACATTTTGAACATTTTAATGTCAGCAAAGAGGAATTTCATATATAAACGAACAATTTAATGGTCACATAAAATAAACACTATCAAATTCTTTGGGACTTGACTCTTAGTATATATAAGACTATAAAACTCTTCATTTCACTAAGGTTTAAGTGATTTTTCAAAACTTCAAAAAATCCAAACTTTTGCTTTGTGCTTTGTTTACTGATTATTCTGAGTTTGTAAAAGTATCTCTTTTGCTACAGCATTGTTATACACATTGGTTTTCAATAAGAAGCGCGATAATTTTAACTTTCATTGGCAGAAAGAAAGCTGGTCTCATGGCCTGAACAAGGAAGACAAACAGCTCAGGATTCCTTTTGTTTGCAATTAACCTTTAATCCATTAAATCTCTTTACCAGCTGTGAGGCTGCCAACTTAAATTTATATTCCATGGACATCAATGGCTTTCTTAGGTAGAAGTCAGATAATTGAAAATAGCATGAACTGGAATGATTTGGCTTATTTGCTAACAATACAATTGAGGGGAAATGGATAAATTTTGTTATCCAGAGAAGAATATCCTGAGCCTATTCTGCCAATGCTGAGTCTTTTATTTCAAGTTCAGTTCTGCCCTGATTGCTCTTAAATAAAACCAAACACCACTACACAGTGAAGCAGAATGTGTGTAGAACAGAGCATAGCTAATCAAAGGTATAAAGTGTCCAATGAACCTTCCAAGATGCTTCCATGTCCATTTGCACCATTCAGGTGACCCTGAGGGCACATATAAAACTTTAAGTGGCCTGAACGACTTTCAGAGAGAGTGTTAACAACCAAATGACTGCAAGGAACACCAATGCTTCCATTCTTCACCAATCAGAACTGAAGAAGCTTTTCAGGAAAATATTTTCAAGGAAAAACAAAGAAAGTCCAGATGCCTCTTGAAAAAGAGAGCAATGGAACAATGATAGGATACTTTTATATAAAAATTCAGAGCCACTTCAATAGAAGCTTCAGGTGCTTGGGTTCCCACAAAATCAGGCCTTTTAGACAGGTGAGCAGGTGCATTTCTAGCTCAGTTCAGATGGTGTAAAACAGTAGGTAGGTTGGTTTTGAGGTTGTGACTCCATCTCCCATTGAAAAACAAAACATTTTCTCCTTTTCTTCTGAATGTTGCATGTGCATTTCTATAAAGCAAATACCACTTTGATGGCTTTGCAGATTAACTTGGGAGACAAAACAAACAAATAGGAATCATTTTTGACAAGTGTTCCTCCTTCCCCAGCTTTCACTTTCTCTTCAGGAAAGTTTTCCATCATGACCGATTCCACATATTACACACAGTTTGTTCTGAGAGGAAACAAGGACATTTCTGCTTCTAGGACTGTCAAATCCATTCTCATTCTCAGCATTTCACATTAGCAGAAGTGAAAACAATCATGGGTAGCATTCCAAACATTTCTAAGATTTGAGGAATGAAAACATTGGCAGTAAAAAAGTGTACTTCTTAAAATAGCACTCTCCTGAGATTAAGCTAGCAACCCTCTTTGGCTTTTTAAAAAAGTTTTGAACCCTCTTACTAAGATTATGAGGTTTTGGATATTCCTATGGCTGCTATTACTTAATTGTGTTTTGATTTACGGTGGATTCCATTATAATGTTGCATTTTGGTTGTTATTGTTGTAAACTGTTTTGTCCTTTGTTGGGTTGAGTGAGCCATAAACTGGAAACCTGAAGGGAAATTGAAAAATAAAAATGCAGGGTGTATTTACAACGGGCTGAGAGTGGAAGAAAGATAAAGTCATTTGTTCCTGCACTCAGGAAGGACTGAGTAACCTGTTTTGATACTGTGCCAAGTAGACGGTGACAAGAACCTTCTTTTATGGATATCCCTAAACATCCCTAGAAATATCAGTCACAACTATACATTTAATGTTTTGTCTGCACTCATAAATGTCTGTGTCAAGTAATTTTATAACTCTGTTCTAATGTCTATAAAAATCTTTTTTTTTTTTAAAAAAAAAAAGGGCTTATACTTTGCCTGAAGGAGTAAAGTGAGATATTTAAAAATAAAAGAAGGAAGCTTACTGCACACATTAGTAATAAGCTCCTGGCTGAGCAGTATACTTTGTCACCATATAAAAATCTCTGTGTCCATTATAATAGTACCATGTGCATCTCTTGGCATCAAAAGAGCAATAAATTTATTTTTTAGTTACTGGCTAGAATTAAGAGCAGTCATATATCTGACTAGTGCAACTTCTTCCATCATCTTGCTTTCTAAGAAACATTGTGCAGAATAGCCAAAGCAGTCCATTATTATCCTTCATAATAAAAAAATCTGGATGTGGTAAATTTTGAAGAAGAATGGCAAGAAAAGAGGATTGCTGAGGAAATAGAATTGTTTGAACATTGTAAAAAAAATTTAAAAACTTAGGTAAACCAGCTGATTGATAAATTAACTTAATAGCCATGAGTATCTGGCAAAAGTTGAGTGCACAGAAAACTGGAAAGAAAGAAAAGGAATGTCCTGTTTCAAAGGTACAAAATGGAAGCTTTCGAAAGAATTAGGGTTATACAGTGCTTTGAGTTCAGATCTCCAAAGCACATAGTCCCTCCTTGAAACTTGTTAAAGTAGCTGCCACAAAATCCCAGGAGAAGAGCTTATGTTTTAGTGAGATAAAGGTGCAGGGACAAAATTAGAAAGATTTGGCAATATGTGCAACTGAGGAATGGTTGGTGAAGATGACAGAACTTGCTGAGATGGCTAAATTTACTTGTTTGATTAGACAAAAGACAATATCTACCTTTATTGGTGACTAGAAACCCTTAAAGACGTTTTGAATATTAACTTGTGGTTCATAGTTTTGATGATTAGATGGGGTAGATTATAGAAAGAAGACAGTTATGATGCAACTTTACAGAGAGAAATTAATTGTATCCACAACTGCTGTGAAGAAATAATTTCTTTATATCTTTCTTCACATCCATATGAAGGTGTAGGAAAAATTAAAACATGTTGGGCTATACATTTTAAGTTAATTTCCAAATGGGAGGATAAAGGATATTTGTCCACTGTTTCTTTTCTATAGCCAATAATCTGTTTCTTTTCAAAGGAAAGATGAAAAAATATTATCTTTAATTTGTTTATTCTTCCATGCTTTGAAGCAAAACTGGAAGAGAGAACTAGAGCTAACAGTTACAACTAAAGACTATTTTTGTCTAGCAGTTACATGGTTAACTATGATAACCTTACCTGTCACTCTACAACATTCAATCAGTTACACAAAGAAAACTATAAAAAACAAATCAACACACATTTTAACAGACTTGATTTTTTTTAAAAAAGTAGACATGCAGGAAAAATGTTTTATATATATATATATATATATATATATATATATATATATATATATATATATATATATATGGATCTTTGGTTATTCGGGTTTTCTCCCGCGTAAGATTGGAAGTATCTTGGCAACGTTTCGATGAAGTCTCATTCATCATCTTCAGGCTTGGTCTTCAGCTCTGTGCTTCTCAGAGTGATGTGAGCTTGCAGCTGCTTCTTCCTTTTAACTGCTAGTGGGGGTGTGACTTGATTGGGTAGGGGCTTGGCTGTGTTCTGATTGGGTGGGGGTGTGTTCTCATTGGTTGGGGGGTTGGCTGTGTTCTGATTGGTTGGGGGGTTGGCTGTGTTCTGATTGGCTGGAGGCGTGTTCTGTTCAGGTGGGGGCTTGATTGTGCTCAGGTTAGTCTTAGTTGCTGGAGGGTTTGAGCTGGTGAGCTGTGATCTTGCTGTTTGGCTTCGAGTTTGTGGTCGTGCTGCATCTTCATGGTATATGATACCAGAATATAAATACCAGATAAATACCAGAACTATCGCCAAAACCGAACACTTCAGCAGCAGAATAATCAGAGAAGCCATAGAGATAGAAAAACGCCCACACAGCATGAATAAACGAGATGATGCCTCCCGCCTACCAGCCATTTGGAAACCCGCCCTCATGAACAGACGCGTACCTAACATGAAGAATGACACCAGACCCACACCCCTGAGAGCCACACAAGATGCCACCACCACACTTCCACGTAGAAAGCAGACTCACACCCACACAGAAGATGAAACATGACCACGGACCAGAAGCCGCACTGCAGCTGCATCACTACCCACCTCAAACCCCTCTGAGCCATACATGAAGCGAACTGACCTCCACCATGAAGATGCAGCACGACCACAAACTCGAAGCCAAACAGCAAGATCACAGCTCACCAGCTCAAACCCTCCAGCAACTAAGACTAACCTGAGCACAATCAAGCCCCCACCTGAACAGAACACGCCTCCAGCCAATCAGAACACAGCCAACCTCCCAAGCAATCAGAACACAGCCAAACCCCCAACCAATGAGAACACACCCCCACCCAATCAGAACACAGCCAAGCCCCCACCCAATCAAGTCACACCCCCACTAGCAGTTAAAAAGAAGAAGCAGCTGCAAGCTCACATCACTCTGAGAAGCACAGAGCTGAAGACCAAGCCTGAAGATGATGAATGAGACTTCATCGAAATGTTGCCTAGATACTTCCAATCTTACGCGGGAGAAAACCCGAATAACCAAAGATCCACATACAAGTACCCGCGAGAACCTCAGAAAATATATATATATATATATATATATATATATATATATATATATATATATATATATATATATATAACTAAGAAGAAAATCATAACCAGCAACATGAGCAAAGAGATCTAACAGAAGATCATCCCAAGAGAAAAATCTTCCAGATGCCCCAAACTATACAGTCTCCCAAAAATACACAAAGAAGGCATACCTCTCAGACCCATAGTCAGCTCCAGAGGAGCACCACTACAAAACCTAGCCAAATACCTAGCCAAGCAGCTACAACCCCATGCTAAAGCAGCAGCTTCACATGTACAAAACTCATACCACCTCTTGGAAATGATCAAAGATCTACACGTGGAACAAAAAGATCTGCTTGTAAGATTCAATGTGGTTTCACTATTCACTCAAGTCCCGATAAAAGAAACTCTTAAAATCATCAAAAATAAATACCAACCAGCTAAACACCTCATGGAACTAACAGAACACTGCTTAACCAACAAATATTTCATATACAAAGGACAAAGATACAAGCAAATTGAAGGACCCCCTGTGGGATCACCACTGTCACCTGTCATTGCAAACCTGTTCATGGAAGAATTCAAATCCAGAGCCCTAGCCAATGTCACCCACAAACCCAAACTATGGTTAAGATACATCAATGACACATTTGTTATTTGGCCCCATGGAAAAGAAAACCTAAACAATTTCCGAACACACCTAAACAGCACACACCCCAAAATCAAATTCACCATGGAAATGGAAACAAATAAACAACTACCTTTCCTAGATGTACTAATCTACAAATAAACAGATGGCACACTAGGACACACCATATACCAGAAGAAAACACACACCAACCGCTACCTTAACGCCCAATCCCACCACCACTCAGCACAGATAAACTCCGAGGCTAAAACACTAATGGCCAGAACCAAATGCCTGGCAGACAAGACACACATAAAGACTGAACTATGCACCCTGGCTAAAGTACTGACAGCTAACGGCTTCCACAAAAGCAAAATCACAGGCCTGATCCACAAAAACACACTGAGACATAATGGAGACTGAGAAGATGAACAGACCTATGGAACAGCTGTCCTGCCCTACATAAGAGGTACTACAGACAAAATCAGTAAGATATTACACAGGCATCACATCAAGACTGTCTTCAAAACAGACAGAAATATAGCAGCCATCCTAAGAAACCCCAAAGATAAAATTGACCTAGAAAACCAAGGCATATATGAAGTCTCATCATGTCCAGCCACATACATTGGACAGACCAATAGAAGAATAAGTACCCGCCTGGATGAACACAAAAATGCAGTAAAAAAGCTGGAGCACATTTCCTCACTGGTCCAACACATGAAAGCCACAGGTTATAGTATCGACTTCAATGGCACCAAAACCCTAGCCACTATAGAAAGCCCCAGCTAGAGAATTATCAGAGAAGTCATAGAGATTGAAAAAAGACCTGAAAGCATGAATAGAAGAGATGACTCCACCAGACTGTCAATTATCTGGAAGCCTGCACTCACAAAACAGACAGAAGATATTAGAAACACCAATCAAGCAGAACACAGCAAACTCCAAGACCAATAAAAACAGACCAAGACTCCCAACCAATCAGGATGAAGAAAAAACCATTCTAACAAAGCAGTAGGCTAGCACCAAATTTAAAACAGAAACGTCTGTGAAAGCCTGACTCACAGATGAACACGATACAGAAGCCTGATGATGGCAGATGAGATTTTGCCGAAATGTCACTACAACTTTAAAAGCACAACTATAATGATGTGGGAAAATACCCAAACAAAGCTGAATACCATACATATACATACATACATACATACATACATACATACATACATACATACATACATACATACATGAATGTGTTTTTTGAATGTATTCTTTTCTCTATTTCTTCCTGCAACAGAAGAAAACAAAACCTGAGAGAGTCTGCATCATAAACTACAGGAACACAATAATGAGATATTTTACTTTAGGGCATTATGGCATGGTAACTATAGAAACAGAATGAATTCATCAGATGTATATTGTATAGGATGTATAAGTATATTGTATAGTACCTTAAATTACTTCTTCCATCTGAGTGCATAATTATATGTACTATATTTCCTAGATGGTGTACATGACAAAAAATAAACCCCACTGCAATTTCAAAAACTATTTAAACTCTCATTAAGATTGCATTTGCAAATTTCTTGGCATGCATCTTACTTGCTTTCCTTCTCTACCATTCCTGTATTTCTAACAAAAGAAAAAGAAAATGAAAAAGGTCCAGCTCTGCGGTATCTGCCATCCCGCATCTGATGGGCGGCTCATGAAAGGGAGCGAAGGGAAGAGAAACGACAGGAAGCGAAGTTTCCTCTTGATGATGAGCGCGCCCCGAATGTCTTGGCACACGCTCTTTTATTGTGTTTTCTTACAAGAAAATGATTTAATTAAAAAGCTCAAGTCAAACATGTTAATCTCATCAGGATGTGTATGTTTACAAAGCTGCATACCTGGACAGATTATTTACAAAGTGGATAAGCCTATTAACAACGTCTATCTCCTTGTCTTCTCGTACGTGCCTTGCAAGGGTCACTGGAGAGACAGAAGTTAATGATTACACGTGAATGATACAATGTTGCGATTCTTCAATGATACATAGTTGCAATGATACATAGTTGCAATCACATGAATGATACATAGTTACAACATCTCCTCTGTTTTTATTATTTATGACGAGTCTTCTTCCTCGTCCAAGAAGACAGGAACCATTATTCTGAAATGTTCGCCGTCCCCGTCATCTAGGCAAGAGTGTGACCCGTCAGCTTCAGGATTGTCCAAGGAGCGGTAACTCAGCAATGTCATTTTTTCATCCGGTGTTGAGGATATAACATGAGCTTGCAATAGCACATTAACATCAGCAAAGGATAATTGATTTTTTAAAAATTGCAATATTCTATTAAAACAATAAAGTCCTATAATACAAATCAATATAGTGATTATTAACGATCCTGCCAATGCAGTTAAAAAGGTTGTAAGCCATGGTGAATTAGAAAACGAACCCCCCCCATTAGAAAACGAACCCCCCCCCCCGCTATCAGCATAAAGACAACATTCTTTTTTAAGCATAGCACACAATCCCCCTTGTTTTAAAAATTAACGATCTAAATCTTTACGATTTTTCAAGAGAGGGGGTGTTCCATGGATACCTGAAGGGATATAAAATCATTAGAGTTATACACACAAGCCATACTTGAATGCAAAATGATTCGGATTTAACAATTTCATACCCGTGGATACATGCCATGAAACCATTGTAACAAGTCCAAACAAAATTATTGCCAGAGATAAAATACATTCCTTTCAGGCGTGATGTTAAAGTTCCTCCTGCAGTGGTGTGGATTGCAGGATATCCCCTGGTTGTGTGGGTGCGTCTGCCAAATCAAATTGAAGTGGTGGGTAGAAGTTTTCTTATGCAAGAGAAATTGGTTGTAGAACTTAAACGAACTTTTTGAAAGTCAGTTATAGTCCAGGCAATATTATCTCTTCTATGAGGCTTCTGCGGATCATCATGGACAGTTCTTTTGAAGCGTCGTTTGTTGACAGGATCAGAGTTCGGGTATATAAAAACATGACAAGCAGGAGAGAGGGCTATGGACAAGTTAGTTGTAGAACATTTGCGAAATGAGGAGGGAATTCAATTAGTAGAAAAAGGATAATAATTACAATAATGACAATAAAGATTAATTTGGTAATTCATCAAGGATGTTAGTTGGGGTGGGGAAACCCATAATACAATAGAAGGACATTTAGGTCCCCCTATGTTTTAGATTGAATAGAGGAAAAGATTTTAAGGTTCCTTTCCATAGGAAGAGTAAAGAAGGAACAAAAAAGCGAGTGGTAGAGTGTTCTTTAAATAAAACAGAAGTGACAGAGTGAAAACTACGGGTAGCATTTTCATGACGTACCCACATGGAACAAATATAATAGCCTTCTGTTAATGAAATGATTTTAACATGAATAGTCTTTTGACAGGAAGCATAGGTTTTGTTGAAGTAAGGTAGAAATTGCAAAGAAGATATAGGCAAGAATATCAGAAAGAGTTTTAAGATACAGATGTAGCAGAGGAATTCCCATGATAGGGTCTTACTGCCCGACCAGGGATCCAGCAAGTGGTTTTGTCTGGCAGTAAGATCGCAGCGTAGCCTCGTCCCCAAGTGAGAAGCTCAGTGGGACCCTGCCAGGCAGGATCTGGCAATCTGCGATAATATACCAGAGGTCTGTTAGGCGGGGGTGAGGGGGAGGAAAAATGACGTGAAGCAGCAGAAGTGGGAGGAATGCCAGTCAGATTGAGAAAGTTTAAAGTGTAAAGACAAACATTAAGAGAATTTTGCAATGCTGGGAGGTTCGGGGTTTTTTCCCGTAACGAATATCGATCAAGAGCCTTTTTCAGAGACAAGTTTGCCCGTTCCACAATAGCTTGCCCCTGGCTGTTGTAGGGAATCCCAAACTTGTGGGTTACATCCCATCTGTTACAGAAGTCCTGAAAAGCAGAACTTGTATAGGCAGGTCCATTGTCTGTTTTTATTTCTTTTGGACATCCCAGCGAGGCAAAGGTATGAATTGAATGATTGATGACATGTTTTACAGTTTCTCCCCTTTGAGGAGTAGCCAGAATAAACCCTGAATATGTATCTATTGAAACGTGCAAATATTTCCAAGGGGCAAAAGGTGGATACTGAGTTACATCCATTTGCCAAATTTCACAAGCTTTTAATCCTCTAGGATTTACTCCTATGGGAATGGAATGTCCTTGCTTACTACATGTGGGGCATTGTTGAATAATGGCAGCAGCTTCTGCCTGAGTTAGAGAAAATTGAAAAGTTATCATAACTTGGCAGGGGAGATTCAAACACACTCCTTGCTTCTATTTTTTAATGGACTTTTAAAGCCTCCATAATTCTCCTCCAAGTGACCAAAATGCCAATAGGTGCACGAGGAGGACTATGGAGATGTTCACCAATTTTTTGCCAATTGGAAAATTTTTAAGGACCCTTCCTCTGAATAATTAGGACAATGTTGCCACACATAAGCCAATAATGTAGCAATAGGTTTCTTTTTTATAGGAGAGCCCTTTAAATTAGCAGAATATTTAGAAGAAGAAGCGACTAACTCCCTCAACTCCTTCAGATGCTGCGTCTGCTGTTGAGAAAAGTTTCCACCCATACTTACGAAAAGTCGAGACCGTGTTTCAGATCCGATGAAGTGCAATTCGCTTCAGGCCTGGCGATGCACAGCTCCCATCGAGCGGATAAGATATGGGCGCGTCGCTGCGTATCCCCCTTAGGGAATCACGTAGGGGTCACCAGAATGCGGTATCTGCCATCCCGCATCTGATGGGCTGCTCATGAAAGGGAGCGAAGGAAAGAGAAATGACAGGAAGCGAAGTTTCCTCTTGATGATGAGCGCGCCCCGAATGTCTTGGCACACGCTCTTTTATTGTGTTTTCTTACAAGAAAATGATTTAATTAAAAAGCTCAAGTCAAACATGTTAATCTCATCAGGATGTGTATGTTTACAAAGCTGCATACCTGGACAGATTATTTACAAAGTGGATAAGCCTATTAACAACGTCTATCTCCTTGTCTTCTCGTACGTGCCTTGCAAGGGTCACTGGAGAGACAGAAGTTAATGATTACACGTGAATGATACAATGTTGCGATTCTTGAATGATACATAGTTGCAATGATACATAGTTGCAATCACATGAATGATACATAGTTACAACACAGCTCAGCTAACTGTTCTTGAAGTTTTTAAAATCAACATTAGTTAATCAGATAAATGAATAAAATTTCAGATTCCCTAAAAGACCATTTGTATGAGATTACAGTTGGCCAAAGACATCAGAACTTCAGGAGTATGTCCTGTTTTCTTTATATACATGTTATTACAAAGGATAATATGTAAGATTTCTGTGCTGAATTTTTTTAATCTTTAAGATTTCATTAAATTAGTATACCGTCTTTCAAAACCACTTTTAACCAAGTGGTTTACAACATAAACAGTGACATGCAGATAAATGCTGCTGTTAATGGGAATAATATGCTGGCTATGTGCTAAGCTAGGGACTTTTAAAGAAAAGTGACATATATAAAACTATCTATATTAGTAAGGAAATACTTTTTCATTGCTTTGATTGTGATTCTTTTTGTCCTAACATGAAGGAGTGGGGAAGAGATCTAGCTGAGGAATGTAATCACTGTTGTGTGAAACATAGCATTAATTTTAAATTATAATATGGCAACATAAAATAGACATCTGCTGTCTGGTCCAGTGCATGTTTTCTCTTGTTAGTCTTGTTCAGTGCAAAGCTTTCTCACTTGTAATTGTTCACAGGTCTGGAGTCTTTAATTATTTGTAGTACATGAAAAAGAAGGAACATCACAGTATCTTTCCTGAATCATGTTTGCAATATGTAGAGCTCTATTATAAAATATGGGGGATCACTTCCCATATACTTTCATCCTACAAGAAATTGCACCTTGTATTTATTTGTACATATCAGAAACTATATATTTTCTGTATCCGTCAATCATTGGATTAATAGCCATTTAGTAGTACTCTCAATTCCTTGGAAAGAGCAAATAAAGAATTACACATTAGAAAGCATTTCTCCAGGGAATCATGCATTAGGAATGGGAGAACTTTCGAACCAGCTTGCTATTCATTAGCTTGCTAATCATTATGCCAAATAGTTTTTTTTTTACATTCTCCTTTCCTTTTTTTTGAAAGTGTTTTAAACTTATGCATTAAGGAATGCCAGCTAAGGTAGGTAGTTCTATTGCTGACCATGAAATCAGCTTTCCTTGCTGCTTGGAGCATGAATTTATACTGAATACATGAATACATGTTGGTGGAAAAAAATAATGTCTCCACAGTCTAAGCTAGACATAGAATGTCAATAATTTTCCAAGAAGAATCCATGCAACATAAATGGAAAGAAATACTGGATAGTGATTTATTCTAGGAAGAATGAACTGGTTGAAGATCATACTGCCTCCATAAGGATAAAAAACAAAATGTCACAGAGAAGCTACCAGCATGTTATTAAACTATCTCACTTGAAAATGTAATTTTTTTTCAGAGTACAGTTCTAACAAATTTAATAAATGCCTCTTATGCACTGGGTTTATTGTGCAATCCATGCAAAAAGCATTTGTGATGTTTTGATTAGATTATACCCAATTCTTGGTATCAAATAGAGAAATCAATTTTATGTCATTTTGAAGTTATATTTTCATTGGTGATATAATTCACGTCTGGCAATTTGCTTGAAAATGATTGCAGAAATAATCACACCTGTTGGACGTTTACACCAAATACTGTAATCTAAGTGTTGAAAAAGAAGACCGATGTCTGAATATCTTCGATTGAAGTCTGAGGTTTAAAAATTCATGTATTAACAATAGAAAGAATGCAAGATGTTTTTGAGCATTTGAAAACGTTGATGTTTATTTTATCTCCTCTAAATACCAGACTTAGAACATTTCTTTTGTTCTTTTCTTTGCCATAAAGAATACATTTTTTCCCAAAAACTGCAATAGAAGGCAGCCTTCCACCTCCTCATCGAGCAATATGGAGTTGATCTAAAGACAGTAGTGTACAGATGGCACTCAGCTTTTCTTTCTTATTAAAACAGTTCAGCAAAATTATCTGACACATCCAAACAATATGTGAGCATTCTTTAGCATCTCTTCTTCTCTCATACCTGGACTGTGCATATGAAAAGGAATTAAGTGTGTATGTTTATTTGTACATGTGCTTATTTTGTGCAAATGGGGTCATATTTTGAACCAATATCCTTCATTGCAAAGGGAAAGTTTACAAAGATGGGCACATACGCTGTTGAGTTCCTTTTCATATTTATCCACATGACTTGGTACATATGTAAGCTGCATACATATTTAGGCACTAGGCATGATAGTTCTCCCTCTTCAGCACATGGTGTTCGTGCTATTAAGATATACACTTCATATAGATTAGTCTGTTCCTTTCATGTGAATAAGACACTATATCGATACTGAAGCTTGCTACACTGTTATGTTCCCATTAGGCCCTGGAATACCATAATATAAATACTAATAAACATGATGCAACTTTTTAATTCAGTGTTATTTAATGTAAGCAGTTTTCATTTTTTTAATTAAAGAAAAGTTCCTACCCTTTTTCTTCTTTCCAACCCAAACAAAAGCTGGAAAGAAATTATGTAAAAGGGATCTGGTCTCTGTCCCTCTCTCTATCTATGCTTTAGTGGAATGAGTCTGAAAACTGAACAGAACAGGAGAAAATTTGATATAGAAGGAAAAGCTTTGGTCTTTTACTTTTTTTTTCATTTGATAACTTTTGGAAGGGCTCCACATCCATATTTTCTATTTGATATGCTTTGGGAAAACATTACATCTGTGAAAGGGAATTCTTAAGCTTTCAATTTCAAACAAGGTTCAACTTCAGCATATTTAATCAAGTTCTAATACTTAAAGTACAGAGAATAGAATAGAATAGAATAGAATAGAATAGAATAGAATAGAATAGAATATTAAAGTTGGAAAGGACCTTGGGGGTCTTCTAGTCCAAACCCCTGCCTAGGCAGGAAACCCTACACCACTTCAGAGAAATGATTATCCAACATCTTTTTAAAACTTCTAGTGTTAGAGCATTCACAACTTCTGGAGGCAAGTTGTTCAACTGATTAATTGTTCTAACTATCAGGAAATTTCTCCTTAGTTCTAAGTTGCTTCCCTCCTTGATTAGTTTTCACCCATTGTTTCTTGTCCTACCCTCAGGTGCTTTGGAGAATAGCTTGACCCCCTCTTCTTTGTAGCAGCCCCTCAAATATTGGAATATAGCTATCAGGTCTCCCATAGTCCTCCTTTTCATTAGACTAGACATACGCAGTTCCTGCAACTGTTCTTCATATGTTTTAGCCTCCAGTCCCCTAATAATCTTTGTTGCACTTCTCTGCACTCCTTCTAGAGTCTCAACATATTTTTTACATTTTGGTGACCCAAACTGAAAATAGAATTCCAAGCGTGGCCTTACCAAGGCATTATAAAGTGGTATTAACACTTAATGTGATCTTGATTATATCCCTCTGTGTTGGCTTTTTTTGGCAGCTGCTGCACACTGCTGGCTCATATTTAAATAGTTGTCCACTAGGACTCTGAGATCCCCCTGACAGTTACTACTATTGAGCAAGGTATCACATATACTGTACCTGTGCATTTTTCTTGCCTAAATGTAGAAGCTTACTTTTTTCAGCATTGAATTTCATTTTGTTAGATAGCTCCCAATGTTCAAGTCTGTCAAGATCCTTCTGTATCTTAAGCCTATCTTCTGGAGTATTGGCTATTCCTGCCAGTTTGGTGCCATCTGCAAATTTGATGAGTTCTCCATGTATTCCCTTGTCCAAGTCATTGATGAAGATGTTGAAGAGTACTGGGCCTAAAAATACTACTGGGCGTTTTAAAGTTCTTTAAGAGGCATGTGATGCCCCTCAATAGCATCCACTACATTTGTGAATATTTAAAGAAACCTTGCTAGATGAAGTAATTGGGAGAATAGAACCATGATTGAGTAGAAGCCATTGAAATCTGGTTCTAAGGCTAGTGTGTATAAGGGGCTCCAGGTCTCTCTTTTGTACAGCCAAAGTATCTACATGTTTGTGTTCCAAAAGCTTTTAGATGAACAAATGAGTAATTTGGCTCACTGGAATTTTGCATTGTAATTCGTCCAAATTCCATTTAATTGGAGATCATTTTGAGCACAAGTGCTTTATACTTCTTCAATTCACTCCACCAAACTGCCTCCTGATAGTTGGCGAATTTAGATTTAAGCAGCAAAAGTCAACACCAAAATGTAATTTCCATTCCATGTTTTCAAGCTTTCCTGGCCCAAGAACATTAGTTGCTATTATTTGATACAAATAAAGTATAAAAAACAAGTGGAAATAGAAACTTGTAATGATGAAATTTACTTCTTTTTTCTGGTTTATTACTAATTCTTTTAAAGTTGCATTGCTTTGTACTGTTGTTAATAGTTTAAATAATGTAGAATGTATCTTCAGTATACCTGAATTCATAAATTTGTATGTTTTCGTTTTCATTTCAATCAAGAATATTTAGATGATAAGATAAGCAATCATATATGCAAAGAATTATCTGTTCCCAAATAATAACCCCTGCAAATATACATTTGATTAATTTTATTTGTAGCATTTTAAAATTAGATTTGTATTCTTATAAGTTTCAAATAGCCTGTTTCTACTGCCCACAGTAGTCTAAAAATTACTGCAATTAGGCTACTCACTGACAACTCAAATGAAGTCATTAAAGTGAAGTCACTCTTGAAATAAACGACATACAGGAAGATATATATGCTATTTGCACCACATTGAATCTCCCACTGCATTAATGTATTTGTCATTCTTGTTTTCTGCTAATACATTAATAAAGTAATTTCCTGGCTATGCTTTGATATTATTTTGATCATTTTAGGTTTTGAACTAAAGTTGAAGAACCAGCTTAAACAAAATTATGATGATAGAAAAATCAAGTATAATATGGAGATCAAGGCTGCTCTTATAAGTGGAAACATCCTCTTCCTGCTATAATTATACATAATTTTGATTCTGTTGCACCACAAATGAAGCAATTTGCTTCAAGAAATTCCATGGAAGGAGGGATAAATAGAAATAGAAATAGCCTTTAGACTTATACACTGTTTCATAGTGCTTTGCCACCCTCTCTAAGCAGTTCACAGAATGAACATATTGCCCCCAACAATATCTGGGTCTTCATTTTACCCACCTTGGAAGGATGGAAGGCTGCGTCAACCTTGAGCTGGTGACTATCGAACTGCCAAACTGCTGGTAGCTGGCAGTCAGCAGAACTAGCCTGCAATACTGCATTTTAACCATTGTGCGAACATGGCTCATGGTGTATATGTCCTAATAGGGCAAGTAAATTTAGTTAGTTTAATTAGCATTAGTTAATTTGGTTAATTTAATTATCATTCAGTGACAAAACAGTTATATATGATTGTCTTCTAGGGCAGCCGGATCCAGCCTGGGAGATCCCTAGATGCAAAAAAATTTCTAAAACCAGTAAATGAATATGCCAAGCAGAACATGTAAACAGTTACAAATAAAACAATTGACTGGTGATCAGGAATTCAAATGTGTTATATAATACTTGAAGGAAACTTCATTAATGTCTGTCTGCCTGTCTATCATCTATACATCTTTATATTGCAATTCAGAGCTTATGAAGAATAAATTGCAAGCTACAACTTATCAGATTCCTCCAGATTTAATGTATCATAGCTATCTATTAGATGAAATATGGAAGTAAAGCTTCCAGTAGCAAGAAAATGTCCAAGATTCAAATTCTAAATATATCAGCTTTATGCTTGATATAAAGCTCATTGAAGCTGTAATGGTAACAGTGTTCCAACATCATGACTAATCTGGGATGGTTAGAAAATATATTTATTTATCTATTATTTATTACTATAGCTTATATGATATTTCTTTTCTTGAGATTCTGAACAGTTTATGATATAAACTGTAAAAATTATCAATATTATTAATCTGAAATGGGGATATAATGATTTACTTATCCCCAAATATCTATCTAAAAGCCTTGTTTTTATGACTGTCTAAAATATAATAAAGAAGGTATGATCCAGATATCTGACAGTACATTGTTCCAAAGGAGATATGTCATTGTCTTTCTTGTAGAACCTTCAGCTAGGATTCTTCCCAGGTCTTATTGGGTGAGCAAAGGAAGCTCCATGTAGAATGCATTACAATAGTCAGCTATGAAGTGATATGAGTACACCTGATTATGATCAAATGTCTACATCTGGCTACATAGCCCTCCTAGTCATGGCTGCCACCTACTGTTCAAACTCGAGTTTAAGTTCAATAGGATTCATGTTTATGGAGATTCTCAGTCATCTAGGTCAGGGATCACCAACCTTTTGGACCTCAGGGACCATCAAATTCATAATTTTTAAATCCTGCGGACCACTAATATGAATTTTGACTGATGGTGGCTTGCTGACATTGGTGGGAAAGTCGGTCCCATATTCCAGAGCTGCAGTAATCACAGAACTGGCCCTTTGGTTATCCTGGAGGAGCTCCTCCAGTCCATGGCAGGCCAGTGCACTGGGGTGGAGGAGCAGCTGCTCTGGAATGACCGAAGGGCCAGTCCTGTGACTACTGCAGCTCTGGAATATGGGACCGACTTTCCCACTAATATCAGCAGGCCACCCCGGGTGGATTTCCCTCCCCTGCCATTGGTCTTACCTTCCAGTTCCAGTTTGCATGACTCAAGGTAAGGTTTGCACTTGGCTGAAAGGTGGGGGTCAATGAGTAGGCGGGCCATGTGAGTGGCGCAGCCTTGTGTTCCTACATAGTCTGGATTAATTGCTTTGGGGGGTGCTTTGGGGAACACATTTCTCTGCAGATCTCCAAAATTTCCTCACAGCCCACCAGTGGTCCATGGCCCACCAGTTGGTGACCACTGATCTAGGTCATGGTTATCCCAAAGGTGCTTTTTCAAGAGGTAACTGGACTTTCTGGTTTTTCTTTGAAGACATTTCGCTTCTCATCCAAGAAGCTTCTTCAGCTCTGACTGGATGGTGGGGACAAGCTGAAGAAGCTTCTTGGATGAGAAGTGAAACGTCTTCAAAGAAAAACCAGAAATCCAGTTGCCTCTAAAAAAGCACCTTTGATTCAGTAGGACTCCCAAGTTGTTGGTTAGCCTCATTTGGGAAAGTTCTGATTTAATCTAACATAACAAATGTTTATTGCTAGAAGTTCTACAAATCAAATGTGAAAATTTCATCTCCACCAAACATATTTTAAAAAAATAGCAAATGTTAACCAGCATACCATATAGTCTCTTATTATTTGTGAAATTGAATAAGTTTAAGCCCTGAGACCCTACTAAAAATATTATTTTCATCCAAGAACCTTATTGGGGAACTGAATAATCTTCTTGGATAAATGAAACATTTTCAAGGGGAAAAAACTAAGAAAGTCCAGCTGCCTTTTTAAAAATACCTTTGGGGCACAGGACTTTTGCAGTTATTGTCATTGCGATTGTGTATTGATTTTAATTGATTTGATATATTATTGTCAACTTCTTGTAGTTTATAAATGTCAACTGGCAAAAGTTGTAAAGTGGTGGTATGTATATTTAATAAATAAATGTTCAGTTTTCACATCATGCTATAACATAATTTGAATGGGTTTTATCGAAATGGATTATGTGAATCTATTCATTTATACCTTAGTGTAATGTTCAGGTCATAGAAAAACTAAGTAAGTCATATGTATTCTACTCACATATGAATAGAAACTGCTGGTTTAATGTCTTGCTCACAGCACTATGCTTTTCTTTACTGAATAACTGCAATTACATGGAAAGGCATTGGAAAATAATCTAAATCCTTTAACTATGACACAGCCCTTTTATTCCCATTGATGATATCCTTACATATATAGATGAAAACAATATACATGCCCTGTACAATATACATGAGTATCCTATTAAAAATGCCAACAGGTTCAAGTGAATCAATTCTATATTTCAGGCATAATTTTTGCCTATGAATTTTCTGCTAGAGAGAATTTTCATTCCATGTGGGTCATTGGATAAGGATATCTACATTTAATTGTTGATTAAATGCTAATTGGTCAAGAGGAAGATTTATAATTGCATTTAATTTGTCAAGTGCCTCAATGCAATTTATAGATTAACACAGTCCTTGCCATAAGAAGAGGTTATTAATTATAGCACAGTAGTTGGGCTGTGGAAATTGCTGTGCCCTTTTATACATTAATGATGTTATTAAAATGCTTTATCTGCTAGACTAATTTCTACAAAAATGATATTGGCTAGTGAAATACCAGCATGCTTGCAGTTGTGATTCTTTGGCTGAATTATATGAATAAAACAAAGATGTCAATAATTATTACTATTTTGATTTTAAAAAGATAGATAAAATATTCTCAGTCAGAAGAAAGATTTAAGACAACGACATAGAGAACCCAAAAGTACAATTAGTTCCCACCTTGTGCTTTTCCAAAAGGACCTGAAGATGTCATTGTCAGTGTTCCAGTAACACCCCCAATAGCATTAAAACTCTGAGGCAGGCATCTTCCTTAAAATATAAATGTATTAGCGATGTCATATTGGCACATCTGGGGAAAACCCAAATATGAAAACCCCACATTCCCCCCCCCCCACAAATACAACCAAAGTTCCTTCCCCTATGCACATATGTGTCACATGGCCCAATCCAATCACTATCCCAACTTCAGCCACTTTCCAGACACTCACCTCAGGTGGTGAGACATCCTTGATTCCCAAGGGAAAGAATATTGTTATGATTACATAACCCACAACTATCTCTACCTCCCCCTTCCTGTTCCCACATATTGCTCAGCACCACTGTGGCAGCCCTGAAGACTCCCATTAAAGATGGCTCCAGGCAGTGGTGGGATTCAAATTTTTTACTACCGGTTCTGTGGGCGTGGCTTGGTGGACGTGGCAGGGGAAGGATACTGTAAAATCATCAGTCAGAGGTGGTATTTGCTGGTTCTTTGAACTACTCAAAATTTCCACTACCAGTTCTCCAGAACTGGTTAGAACCTGCTGAATACCACCTCTGGCTCCAGGGCTGACAGTTGTTTTATAACCTTTTTACAATACAAAGGTGTCATTATTATAAGTCTAATTGTGGATATTGATCAAGATAATAACAGCCTGACAGTATCAGTTTGCAGTAAACAAGTTTATTTCATCAAGAATCAACATCAGTCTCTTATTAAAAGGAGGATTGAAAGACAAAAACTTAGCTTTGTGTGTACATAAGTTTTTATTCTAAATCTTCACTATTTCATTATGTATAAATTTTGACCACCTCACTGAACATGCTCACTCTTCCTGGTCAGATAAGCAGCTGTGCAGGTATATTCATTAAACAGGTTCTGACTGTTTGGGACTTGTTTCCCATAACTTGGGAAGTTCATAGTGATTGAAAGAATCACTTTCATTTTCACCATTTATTCAGTATAGCAAAAGGCGTTTTAATCATGAAGAGAAATGTTCTATACAAATGACTTCTAAAATGTATAAACAAATTGATTAATATATATATATCATAATGTAATATAACATAACATAATAAACAATATAATAATTTTATGGGCTATTCATAAAAGTCCAAAAACTGATTGTTCACACACACACACAAACATTGCTTTAATTCTCTTCTATTTTTCCCCATTTCTACCACAAAAGTTTCTTATGCCTACAAATGTGAAAGGTAAAGATGCCCTTGAGTCACATTTGACTTTTATTCACTATGTAGACCAATGTTTCTCAACTTTAAGATTTCAATTCCCAGAATTCTATCTACCATAAAGTTTTTCTGAGTTCCAATTATTTTTTGTTTAAATTTCAAATGGCCCACGAAAGTGGGAGACCATTGACCTACTTTAAGAAAACTATGTGAAAGAATGTGAAGATCAGTCTACAGAAGTAAATACTGAGAAGTTATATCAGATTTTCCATTCCTCTGAATAGATTGTCTCTAGTCAAATCATGATTGGTGGTGATTCAGGTGGGTGTAATCTTAAAAAGAACAGCAGGGGGTCTATGTGAGGATGCTTTTTGTAGATTTTAGTTCTGCATTTAACACAATTCTTCCTCATAGACTAGTGTCTAAACTTCTGGACCTTGGCCTTTCTAATTCAATCTGCCTTTGGATTATGGATTTACTGTCTGGCTGCTCACAGAGGGTCAGCCCTTATTCTTAAAACTGGTACACCAGAGGGTTGCGTGTTGAGTCCTTTACTTTATACTCTTTGTGCGCATGACTGCATTCCCACTCAGGCTAGTAATACTATTGCTAAATTTGCAGATGATACAACAGTGGTGCGACTCATCTCCAGGCAGGATGAGTCTGCCTATCAAGATGAGGTGGACAGGTTGCTTTCGTGGCATGGAGACAATAACTTGGTCCTCAACACCAATAAAGCCAAGGAGCTTATAGAAGGAACCGATCAGACATCCAGCCCTTGCTTATCAATGGAGACTGAGTGGAGCAAGTGGCCAATTTTAAGTTTGTTAAGTGTGGAGCATGGGTGCAAAGAATAGAGACGAGCCGGTGAAACAGTGAACTTCAACTCTTTATTTCATGGTGTGACAGCTCAAACTGGATGGCTGCTATAGCCTTCCTTATATAGGCAACTTATTAACTATTCAACCAATGACAACCTGGGAGCGCTAGCTCTGTTGACCAATGAGAACGGCTTGCTAATGGCCAATCAGATTCTCCTGAACGGACCAATCTGATCTCGTCATTTAACAGTCAATCAGAAGTGCAGGGGCAGAACCCTGCACTTGACTTCAAGCTCTAGATAACTTTATTAAACATTTATTCATTCACAACACCCCTTCCCCCCGGGTTCCATTTACGGGGTGCGGTCACGTAGTCCTTGAGGTAGGATGGTTGTTTTGTTAGTCTTTTTGATTTTCACTGTGCACCTGGTATTTGGCTGCACTCTTGTTGAGGTAGGGCGTTGTTTGGCGAAAGGGGTGCCTCTGATTCTGAGTTCGCATTTTCATTGTCACCAACATCTTCAGTATCACCCTGAAGTGAACTCACTCCCATCCCTGATTCCTGTTCTCGCGTTTCTGTTCCGCTATCGTTTCCCTCAAAAAGGTTTTCTGCTAATTGAAGTTCATCTTCCTCTGTATTTCTCCCCCCTCTCAGTTTGGTTATTAGGGGGTTCGGAGATGCCTGACTGCAGCCTTGATCGTAGTTGATCGATATGGCGATTCCAAAGTCTATTGTCAGGGCATTGTACAAGGTATGATCTCGAGCCGGTTACACGGACCTTCTACCCACAACGGATCTCCCGATAAGTTTTTAGCGAAGACCAAATCACCACCTGGAAGGTCCGGCATCGGCCACTGGATCCGAGTGGTTTTTCCGGTTCATACGCTGGGTGTAACCGGTCGAGTTGGGAGTGGAGCTTTCGTCCCATTAGCAGCTTGGTGGGAGTTTTGTTGGTGATGCTGTGAGGAGTGATATGCTGTAAAAAGAGGATTCGGTTTATCTTCTCTTCAATGTTGTCATAGTCCACTTTCTGTAGCGTTTTCTTGACGAATTGTACCATGCGCTCGGCCCTTCCGTTGGCCGCAGGATGCACAGGCGAAGTGAGCGCATGTCGAATACTGCGGTCCGCCAGGTACTGCTCAAAGGACAGTGCGGTAAATTGGGGCCCGTTGTCAGATACTAGAACGTCTGGTAATCCGTGGGCTGCAAACAGTCTTTCTAGTTTTTTAATGACCGCTTCGGTTGTCGTGTTCCTCATTTGGTGGATTTCGAGCCAGTTCGAGTAGGCGTCTACGGTTAACAAGAAGGTGTGGCCTTTGGTCGGCCCAGCAAAATCCAGATGGATATGGGACCAGGGTCCCCGCGGTGTCTCCCATTTGGTTGGGATTGCCTTTGGTGGAGCGTTGCTTACTTCCTGGCATCTATGACAAGTTTTGACCCACGTCTCAATTTGCTTGTCGATGCCTGGCCACCACGCGTAGCTTCGTGCGAGGGCCTTCATGTGTACGATGCCGGGGTGGCCATCGTGCAAGGTTCTTAGTAGTGCCTGTTGGAATCGTTCTGGGATAATGACTCTATCGCCCCAGATGATGCAGCCCTTTTGAGAAAACAACTCTGTTTGTCGACTTTTGAATGGTGCGAAGTCATCTGATACTTGGTCCAATGGCCATCCACGTTCCATCCACATGAGGACTCGTGCTAAGGTAGGGTCACGTTTTGTTTCTCTCGCGATATCACGGGCAGTTAATGGCAGTGCACGAAGTGTCTCGATCTGCAACGTTGTCATTGTTGGCACGGGGTCGTCAATGGTCTTTGGAAGCGGTGCACGGCTCAACGCGTCAGCGTGGTGAATAGCTTTCCCGGGGCGGTATTGCAGCTGATAATTATAAGCAGCCAAGAATTCTGACCAGCGAGTCATCCTGGGAGATAATATGTAGGTGGTTGGCTTATCCCCAGCTATTATTCCCAGCAAAGGTTTGTGGTCAGGCACTATAGTAAAAGCCCGGCTGTACACGTACTCATGAAATCTTTTGACAGCCGACACAATTGCAAGGGCTTCTTTATCAATCTGGCTATAATTTTGCTCAGTTTTCGAGAGTGTCTTTGAGAAATAGGCAACAGGGGCTGCGCTACCGTTAGGCAATACGTGGCTCAAAATCGCGCCCACTCCGAAAGGCGATGCATCACACGTGATATTTAACGGTAAGGTTTCATTGTACTGCATTAGTACAGCGTCAGAAGTCAGTAGTTTTTTTACATTACGGAATGCCTGCTCTTCTCTATGACCCCATACCCAAATTGCTTTTTTGTCCAGTAGATGATGTAAAGGTTCAGCGACAGTCACCTGGTGCGGCAAGAATACGTTATAAAAATTGATGAGGCCTAGAAACGCCTGGAGGTCGGCCTTATTCCGGGGTCTGGGAGTGTTTTTTATTGCTCTCAATTTGCTCTCAATTTGCTATCTCAATTTGCTATCTCAATTTGCTATCTGAATGCCCTGACTGTCAATTAAGTACCCTAAAAATTCGACACGATCTGTACACAGCTTACACTTATTTTTCTTCACCTTAAGGCCTGCGTCTTTGAATTTCTGGAGGACCAATCTTAAACGATCCCGTAAAATTTTTGAAGTAGGGGCAGCAATTAACACATCGTCAAAGTAGGGGACAACGCCTTTAATCCCTTGTAAGAGTCTTTCCATCAGGCTCTGAAAGATCCCTGGGGCTACATTCACTCCGAATTGGAGCCGCGTACATTTAAAGGCACCTCGGTGTGTCACGATCGTCTGTGCCTGTGCTGTTTTTTCATCGACCGGCAGTTGCTGATAAGCCTGAGCTAAGTCTAGTTTAGCGAAGACTTTTCCACCCCCCAGGGAATGGAGGAGGTGTTGCACCACCGGCACCGGATATGGGTTTTGCTGCAGGGAGTGGTTCAGGGTGGCTCAGTAATCCCCACAAATTCTAATCGAACCATCCGGCTTAATGGGTGTCACGATTGGGGTCTCCCATGGAGAGTGATCGGTTGGCTCTAACACTCCCTGGGCTATTAACTTATCAAGCTGTTTGTCGATTTTCGGCTTTAGGGCAAATGGAACTCGACGAGGCTTAAGGTGGATGGGAGCTATTTTTGGATTAAGGCTAAATGATATCGGGGTCCCCTTGTACTCTCCTAGCTTTTCCGCGAAGACATCCCTGAATTCATGGACGAGGTCCTCCTCCCAGTCACTGCCGCCAATTTGGTTAATGCCTGCCACTTCAATGCCGAGTGGTGCGAACCATTGGAGGCCTAACAGGCTAGGCCGGTCCTTGTCGATCACAGTCAGGGGTAAGTACGCTGTGCGGTTTTTGAACGAAACCCAGACTCGACTGGATCCTATGACTGGAATCCTATTCCCCTGATAGTCTTTAAGTATGAGTCTTTGGGAACGCAGGTCTTAGCGCCGGATAGTAGGGATGAGTTGCTTGAGGGTCTTCCAGGAAACCATCTAGAGAGACGATCCCGAGTCGACTTCCATTTGGCAGGGCTGATTTTTGATGGCCACTTTAATTCGAATTTTCTTGGCATCCAAGGAAGAGGCATGACCGATAGTGATAGTTTGGTGAGCCTCTTCTCGCTTCGTTGGGCGATTCATAGTTCGGTTTCTGTAGGAGTGGTTTACTGGTTCTCGCCTTACAGGACGGTTTCCTGTCAATTGGCGATAATTGGCTCCCTTTGAGGTCTGGCTGGGTCCTAGGAGGCTTCTACAGACCTGTCCGATATGGCCTTGTTTCCCGCACTCATGGCAAGGGTGTCGCGGAATTTGCATTCGGACCGGTAATGGTTGGCCCCACAGCCAGCGCATGGTTGCTGGGACTTCGGATAATGGTCCCGATTGGACCGCAGTCGATGGACCTCTTCTTCGTCGCTGTCTGATGATGAAGAGAGGTCCTCGTGGTGGGCCGTTGATAGCTGTCCTTCTGACTTAGGTGAAATGTCGCAGGTTGTTTGGTGTGTCGGAGTGCTGTTGCGGCGCAGTTGGGCAGCCGACTTCCTGGTTGCTTCTGCTGCAGTAGCATCAGCGATGGCATCGGCAAGGCTAATGTCGCCCTTTGCCATTATCTTGCTCTGCACGTTTAGTGCATCTAATCCCAGAACTACTCGGTCTCTCAAAGCCTCTTCCAGGTCGGCGAACCCGCAGAGGCCTCCCAAGTTTCAGAGATCCACAACAAAATCGGCAACGCTCTCTCCTTTCCACTGGTTTCTTTGGTAGAACTCGTGCCATCTTACGAGCGTTGGTACTATCGGTGCATAGTGGGCCCTTAGTATAGGTTTGAGGACGTTGATAGCCTTCACTTCAGCCAGTTTTGCTAGTGCCTTGGCCATCTTGAATACAGTCGGCCCGCAATGCGTTAGGAATACCGCCCGTTTCTTCCCGGTTGTGGCATCCTTCAAATTATTGGTTTCCAAGAACATTTGGAAATAATCCATGTTGGACTCCCAATCTTCTTGCACTGGGTCAAACGGAGCGGGTGGTACGATGATGCCGGACATGGTTCCGCTGTTGTGCGTTTCAGCCATGTGCTCGGTTGTTTTCTTCGTTGTTTAGGCAGCTCTGACGTCTCCACATCCCACCCTCATCGCCAGTGTTAAGTCTGGAGCATGGGTATGAAGAATGGAGACGAGCCGGTGAAACAGTGAACTTCAACTCTTTATTACATGGTGTGACAGCTCAAACTGGATGGCTGCTTATATAGGCAACTTATTAACTATTCAACCAATGACAACCTGGGAGCGCTAGCTCCGTTGACCAATGAGAACGGCTTGCTAATGGCCAATCAGATTATCCTGAACGGACCAATCAGATCTCGCCATTTAACAGCCAATCAGAAGTGCAGGGCCTGAACCCTGCACTTGACTTCAAGCTCTAGATAACTTTATTAAACATTTATTCATTCACAACAAAGTTTCTGAGTGTTACCCTAAAAGAGGACCTAACCTGGGGTGCCCACATTGCAACCCTGGTCAAAAGGGCCCAGCAGAGATTTTACTACCTGAGACTTCTCAGAAAACAACAACTGAATGAAAAACTGCTGGCGACCTTCTACCGCGGCACCATAGAGAGTATTTTAACTTACTGCATCTCTGTATGGTTTGCCAATTGCACAGTGGCAGATAGGAAAGCACTCCAGAGGGTTAATGTCCAGAGGATCATTGGTTGCCCTCTCCCCTCTTTGGAAGAGCTTTATAAATCCTGCTGCTTTAAGAAAGTTCAAAACATTCTCAAAGATCCATCTCATCCTGGGAATCCTTTTTTTGAACTATTACCATCTGGCAGATGGTACAGAATAATAAAAACAAGGACTAATAGGCTGAAAACAGCTTCTATCCCAGGGCAGTAGCTCTTTTGAATTCTGCTGTATAGGCAGTATTGGTGCGGTGTTGGGGGTTTGGGATTCAAAATATGGAGAATGAAGGATGTGTGTTTGTGTTTATTTTCATGGTCATGGTCATGATGTGCACTGAAGATGGTGTTTGATTTCATTATATGAGCTGCAATGACAATAAACTAAACTAAAATAACAATGAACCAAGGAAGAAGAAATCCCTAGTTAGAAAACAAATCAATGAACTAGTCCTTCTAGTCAAGAAATTAAGGGTTTTCATATTTGTTTAAACAAATATGTCCTTATGGCTTAAAGAAGCATTATGCTACTTGTATATCAGTGGTGGGATTCAAAAAAATTTACTACTGGTTCTGTGGGCATGGCTTGGTGGCATGGCAGGAGAAGGATACTGTAAAATTTCCAGTCAGAGGTGGTATTTGCTGGTTCTCTGAACTACCCAAATTTTCCACTGCCGGTTCTCCAGAACTGGTCAGAACCTGCTGAATACCACTTCTGGTGTATATTAAATAGGGGTAGCAGTTGGAAGTAACTCAAATGCTGCTGACTGCCCTATATTTAGGCCTTCTTCCCTGCTTCCTCCTGTTCGTTTGATGTAGAACAGGGGTATCATACTTGCGGCCCGTGGGCCAGATGCATCATGTGCTGGCCCCACCCCTGTCCAGTTTAGCAATGGAGAAAATAGTCCCAAGACATTACAAGACACTGCCGTGCTGAAATGAGTTTAACACCCCTGGTTTAGAGTAAGGCTGCTGAGTAAAGAATTGGAGAGAATTCCAAATATCATATACTCTATATTTTTCCTCTTTACTGGTTGTAAGATTTCTTTTTTCTTTTTGTAAAAAGTTTTTTATTTTTTCACATTTCAAAAACATTGCTTTTTGTGAAAGAGCATGATTCCAGGTTTTCACATTTCTATACAAACATGACTTTTCATATTTCTATACAAACATACTATTCAACTTTCATATTTAGTTTCAAATACCATCATTTCTTTACATATTTTCTATTAATTTTCTCAAGTACTTTTCTCAAACTTATTTTATATATTTTCTATTCATTTCTTAACCTCTTTCTTTTATCTTTAAATATTTCTCATATCTTCATATTTATTTTGCTTCATATTTTTATCTGTCAGGTTTGCAATTTCATCGCATATTCTTATTTCATCATTTCAAAAACTCCTTCTCAATTCAAACATTTCAAAAAAGTTTTCCCCACATAGGAAGAAGGCGGAGCCCCCTTGCTGACAGACCATACATCGCGACTCTCTGTGGCTATGATCCATGCTCTTTTGTTGGAGAGCCCCGATCATTACAATTAGGGGCTGAAGCTGCCTTGGATGGGCGGCGGAGTAAGGGGAAGCTGCAAGCCAGGTTGAGGGAAGCTGCATCTCCCCTCCTGGGCTTGGTTCCCCTCCCCCCAAAGATGACTGCAGCAGTGGTTTAAAATGGCCACACCAAAGAGGAGGACTCAGCTGGATTAAGCTTTGTGCAGGAGGGAAGAAAGAGGTGGATAACATCTGAACCAGGACAACTGGGCAATACAACTAAACAAAAGTACCCCAGGATTAAGGTAACATGGAATTTTTAAGAAAAGAAAAGTGAGCGGTGAAATTACAAAGGGACAGGAAAAAAAATATGAAAATATTTTTGAGAGCTAAGCGGGGCTTCGAACTGGGAAAGGAAGAAGCCAGAACTAAAGGTTTAACTAAATTGGACTAAAATATTTTGGCAATAAACAAGCATAAAATAAAGCTGGACTTGAGATTGTCAATAATAATAATAATAAAATTTACAAATTGGAGACTGGACTGTGCTGGAATATTGAGGTTCGAAAAACCCTAAACAAAAAAAAATAGGTGAAGACTATGTATCATGGAAAGTGCCACCTTTTGACAAAAACTTGAGCTCAAACAAAAGGGAAAGCATCCTGTTTCTGAATGAACTTGTGTGGATATAACATTAAAGAAATATTGAAACAAAGTAAGAATCTTAGAAAGTGAAAGCAGAACCAGAATAAAGAAAAAAGCAAGGGTTGACTGACTGTGGATTGATTGGTGTTTTTGGTATAGACCCTGGGCTGGAAAAATTGAGAACTTTAGAAAATTGAAAGAAGAAAGAAGGAAAGTAAAAGTGATTTTGGGGGTGGTGGTTGGACTTTAACAATCATAAAATACAAGAGTGTGTCATGATGATATATCTTCGGGAATTAAAAATGGAACTTAAAAATATGAGAGAATTATAGGAAAGAAGTGAATCATTTTGTTCTGTGTTAGAAAAAATGGAAATGGCGATTGAAGAACAAGAAGAAAGAGTTTCAGAGGAGGAGGGGTCGACTCAAGGAGAAGACATTTTAAATAAACAATTAACACAAAGAACACTACAAAGAAGTGGGGAAAGAACAAAGGTTAAAAAGTTGAAATTTAAGAAGGCAATCAAAAGGGGGAATACCTGTGAAGTCGGGAAAGGCAGAAAGACTCAGCAGAAAGGGGGAAAGGAAGATATTAAGAAAGAGAGGAATATAAACTGGAATGAGAAAAGATATGGGGAAAAGAGGGGGAGGAGAAGCAGTAAGAAACACGTGCATGAAATAAAGAAATAAGGAAATAGTAAAATGTTGAAAAGAAATTGTTTTTTCAGGGATATTGGTTGATGAATTAAAAAGGAGATTCTGCAGGGTGACAAGGGGTAATAAGAATATTTCTGCAATTAAAATTTTTAGAAAATAGGGTAATATAGATACTGATAACTTTTATTAAAAATTAAGGGGGGAAATGTGCTGCAGAATCAAAATGAAAAGATGTAATGGTTATTATTGTAACTTCTTAAAAATAATGGTTTATTGGGAATCAAGATGAGGGAATAAAGGTGTATTTTAATTGAGGTGTCACACTCAAAGCAGTAAAAGGGGGGAAACCTATACTTGTTTTCTTTTCTTTAATGTTAAAATTTTTATTAATCTAGAATTTATAAAAAGTATGTGCAAAGGAAAGGGAATATGACAGACTAAAGAACCAACTAAATTAATAAGTTAGTATAGACTATTAACAGCATGGAGAGACATTGGTAACTTTATTATTATTATTATGCAAACACATATTGTTTATCTTTATTTTTAAAATAAATATTAAATTTGAAATAATTGAAATGAAACAAAAAGATGTTTCGATTGAGATTAATGAAAGAGGCTATAATTAATATGTTTGTTTCTCTCCTTACTGAAAATTTGGAATGGAAAAGGTAATAATAAAATTAAGTATGCATATATGAATGTATAATTGCTGTCATATTTGTATGTAAAGGTGATGACCCGGAAATATGTTGTCCACTAAAAAGAGATTTTTGTTTATAATGTGAAAAACTGAATAAAATTTGTTAACAAAAAAAAGTTTTCCCCACATTTACCAATTAGAGTGTACCACCCCTATACCTTATATATCATTTGGTTATTTCCCAATAATTATTTAACTTTTTAATTGTCACCTTAGAGATTAATAACAATAATTTCCTAGCAACTACATAACACTTATACATTTTAAGTCAGATTCTGCATGGCACTTTCCCTTTCAATTATATCAAATCATTTATAATTTCAAAATAAAAATTGATCTATTCAATTAATCATAAAAACTGATATTAATCTCATTATAGCAATCCTCACAATTCATTTCAACTATATTCTTGAAATCATTAAACATAATTAATAAACTTATTAGTTTCTCTTTTTCACATTTATTCCATTTATCTATCTATCTATCTATCTATCTATCTATCTATCTATCTATCTATCTATTTATCTATCTATCTATCTATACAGTAGTTTAACAAAGAACAAATTTTTAATAACAAGAAAGTATCTGTTCCAATCTTTTCATTTTAAAAGTCTATATTTTCCTACTTTCTACATAATTTATTATTTAAAATACATTAATGCTACATGACATCACCTTGCAGAATCCCCTTTCTTAATCCTTATTTAACCATTATCTCTATGTCTTTTACATAGACAGTTTCTTTTCATTTTTATTCGAATTCCATATTCCTTTATTTCCTGGTTCTTTTTCTTATTACTTCTTTTTTATTTCATTTTTTTTCCTTCCTCTTCTTACTCCAATTTTTATCCCACTCCCTCTTTAAAACTTCCTTCTGTAATTCCCATTTCTGCTGTTTCCTTTTACTTTGTTTGGCTTTCAAAACATTCCCCTTTTTCATTGCCTCCTTGAATCTCCAGGTTTTAATTCCCATTCTTTTCCCCTTTTGCTTTAATATTCGTTGCTCCAATTGTTCATTGAAGATGGCCTCTTCTTTAATCAGCTCCTCCCCTTCTGGCACTCCTTGTTTTTCTTCATATTCTAAAATTGTCATTTCTAAACATTGTAAGGCAAAGCAGCACGACTCACCTCTTTCATGTAACATTTCTTTCATATTTCTTAGTTCCATTTTTAATTCCAAAAAAGTTCTGCCATTTTTAAACACTTGTGCTGTAATTTCTATATATATATATCATCTCTTTCTTTACTTTTTAAGTCCATGATTATCCAGTACTTTAATTCAACCAACATCTTTAAAATTTATTTCCAACAATCAGCTTTTATTAATTCCTCTTTAAGTTTTTCCCAGATTCACCAGATAGTCCAACATCCATAAATTCGTTTGTCCCAAGATCACCAAACAGTCCCAAAGTAATTTCTTCTTCCTTCTTTCTTTTATTTTAATGCTCTATATTTCCACTTTCCAGGGTCTCTATTTCATTATAACAAGGTTTCAACTACTTTGTATCAAATTCCACTTTTAGAAGAACTAGGCATTTTTAAAGAGCCACAAAAAAATTTTTTACCATTAAATGGCACTTAAAAATTTTTTTTCACTTCCTCTGGTCGCTGCTTTTATTTTCTTTTTTAAAAATTTCTTAAAATTTTAATTCTGGGGTACCGTTATGTTTAAATGTTGTGCCTGATTAGCCTGATTTTCATGCTGTGCTCTTCTTCACTGGTCCAGCACAATTTTGTCCCAGTTAGCTCTTCCTCTTCAGGGTGGCCATATTTGACCACCGCGAAAGCTGTCTTGAGAGGGGAGTAATGCCTAGCCAAGAAGTGGAGAGGCGACTCCCCTCAACCCAGCTGGTGGTCTCCCCCTTCTTCACCACCCCTACAGGGTGGTTCTGGCCCCAAAAGCAGATGCTCAGGACCCTCTGACGGGAGAACACGGATCGAAGCCATGGACGATCATGATGTCTGGTCTGTCAGTGAGGAAGACGCCACCAGAAGTCACCCACTAGTTGTAAGATTTCTAAATATCAATTTATCTCTAAATCTAGCTTCTCACTCAAAATACAAGTTGATAGCACAGTTTCTTCCCTATGACAGAAATGTATTGATGTTCAAGGCCTTCAGTATGATTTTATTTTTAGGAAATTGTCTTCTTATAGCTGTACCCAATTACAACAAAGACTTCAGAGGAAAAAAACTCCAAAAATCCCCTAACTTGAAATCAGTTCTGTAATACTGAATAACCTTCCAATGCTTCCTAATTTTTTTCATGGAATTTGGAGTAAATGGAATTACAAGATTCTAGTCATCCCTCTATGTCACCACTTCTCATCTCGATTGCTACAGTAGATAATGCACACAATCCCATTGTACTATACTTCTACCTTTTTGGTTAAAGAGTAATCATGATGTACTGCTCTTGGCAGATTATAATATTTACCTATTCTTGATCCATAGACCCACCTTTGCTGTTTCTTTGCTGGCCATATAGATATTTTTTAAAGGTCTGTAATGCATTATATCTGAACTGGAGTGCAAGATGTATTCAGCAAATCACATGTTAATTATGTGGTTTTAAGCAAAGTAGCTCTCAAAGTTATTATACAGATATTTTGCGTAATATGCAGAGCATTGTAAAGTCAAATAGTTTCAGCCCTGACAAAAGGAACGGTCTTTTTATTTTACAGGGCTCTTCTTCTCCCACAATGCTCTTTTCATTATGATAAATATTTTATTCCACATTAGAAGACATTCCATTTGTACTGCAAAATTTATCATAACAGTAAAAAAAAAAAAAGGAAAACATACCGCTAATGTTTGATCTCAGTGGTCAGATGCCTGATTATGCATTCTGTGCAGCCTGCATAAAGAAGGAGGGAATTTTCAGCACTTAATTGCTTTTACCAGATGCCATCTGTTCATTGATTTTTGACCTTCTCTTCTAACGTCAGTCTAAATGCCGTAATCTCAGGTGAGCCAATTAGAACATAGATGTTTCATGCTGACAAAACAACCTATGTCTTCATGTTTGCCTGCAGAAATCAACTGGGAAAAGTTAATAATGATGATGATGTTCTGGCCCATGATAAATTGAATTATTATTTTTGATGTATCATGTATGCAACCATAATGAAAACAGCTGATATTTCCAAGTCGTCATGAAAAAATAGCATGGGCCTTATCTTAAATACTTGCAAGTACTTATTTAAGAGCCTGAAGACCGGACTCTGCCAGATGGCCTGAGGACCTAATGGGACACTACCACAATGGAAGTGACTACTAGATTGTTAGCCCAGCTCAGGGATGGTGCTCCACTGTTCAGCCCAATTTGGCCAAACCAGTAGCTCTGAGGATCATCTGTGAGTGAATCGGTTCACTCTGATGATCAGCAGCTGGGTCCTGCCCCAGCTCTATACTCATCTTTAGTTCCTGGTTTTGAAGGTTAGCTGCTTCACACAACACAATGGATTGCCGCACATCAGGAGAATACAGGATCGCAGAAGAAGATCAGTAGCAAACCCTCTGCGCTTGCACAAAGCACACTCACCAAGCCATGCCCATAGACCCGGTGGTAAAAACAAAGTTGAATCCAGCCACTGTCCTCACTCCCTGCTTACCCACCCACCCACCTTTTATTCTCATATCACTGTATCATTATTTTCTTTTTATTGTTTATTCTATTATTCCACTATTTTACTGTTATTGTGTTTACACTTCTTTTCATTTCTCCATTTTTATTGTTGTAAGCTAACAAGAGTAGCCTCATGGTGAGATAGGCAGCAAATAAATGCATGAAAGAAATAAATAAACTTATTGACCTTAATTTTTGTCTCATTATACTAAACTCTTCATTTAAAAAAAAAATAACATTTGTTACACTATAATAATAATTTCATAATTGTTTCTGGAGTCTTTGATGCTTTCTGAACTTGATGTTCATTGGCAGCTCTTTTGTGACCAGATTCTTCAAGCAAGCATGCAAGGTCAGAGAGAACTCCAAGTTCAATACAGAGCTACATATTATCTCTTCTATTGGTTTCTAATTTTCCCCATTTTTTTTTCCTCCCATTTATTACTGGGGACCTATTTCTAAACACAACTGAAGTTTCTAGCAGTGTTTTCTCATCTGTTAGCTCTATTTCCATTCATTGTGAAACTTGAAATACGTTTTAAAATACAGACAATTGGAAAAGAAACACAATCTTTGAACAAGTATTAGTTTGATCAAAGATTTGTATGGAACGTAAATTCAGAGGATCACGCACACAATGGGACAAAGTCCAACATTTTCATCTCCGCCTGTCATTCTGTTGTGAGTGGGAAGATTGTCAACAGAGCTTTCTGTCCACTCTGTTAAGCAAACTTGAATAAGAAGCAGACATTCTGTACATCTAAAATGACTTTCATTAGAATATAGCAAAAGAATCTTACATGTCTGAATGTTCTCTTCCTGAGAATGAAAATCTTAATGAAAATTGGATGGGGAATCTGCTGCCTGAGGCTTTTTCCCAAATATTTTGTTAGCCTACTGGCATATATGTTGGGATTTTTATTCACACAGAATGCCTAATCAGTGCTAGGGGGGAGGGGTGTTATGAACTAATAAAGGCGTTTAATAAAGTTTTAACAACCTAAAGTAAAAAAGCAGGGTTCTAATCCTGCACTTCTGATTGGCCGAAAATAGCAACATCGGATTGGTCCTTTCTGGGGCATCTGATTGGCTGTTAATGGGTCAACTCTCATTGGTTCAAGGGTTTAACACTTCCATGCTTTTCATTGGCTAATAGGACAGCAGCCAACCCTATAAAAGGGCTGCTGCTGCCCTAGGTGATTTCTCTGTTCAGTATGCTTAATAAAGAGTTGAAGTTCACTGTTCACTGCCTCGTCTCCGCTCCTTGCACCCATGCACAGAACTTAACACTGGCAACAAGGATGGGATGCGGAGACATCAGAGCTGACTGAACACTTACAGAGCACCAAACAGAGCACGTGGCTGAAGGCGCATTGACAACGGAAACCATGTCCGGCGGCGCCATACCACCCGCTCCATTTGACCCGGCACAAGAAGACTGGGACTCATACATGGACCGTTTCCAGATGTTTCTGGAGACCAACAACTTGAAGGACGCCACTACGGGACAAAAGCGAGCAGTGTTCCTTACCCATTGCGGGCCTGCTGTCTTTAAGATAGCCAAGGCACTAGCGAAACCGGCTGAGGTGAAATCCATGTACTGGGACATCCTCGAGCCCCTTCTACGGGCCCACTATGCACCCACCATACCAACACTTGTCCGAAGACATGAGTTTTATCAGATGGACCAACAGAAAGGAAAGAGCGTCGCATATTTCATCGCGGATCTCCGGAACCTGGGAGGCCTCTGTGGGTTTGCAGACCTCAAAGAAGCTCTGAGAGACCAAATAGTTCTGGGATTAGATGACCAAATGGTGCAGAGCAAGATCATGGCCAAAGGGGACATCGATCTTGCTGATGTCATCAAAGACGCTACTGCAGCAGAAGCAACCAGGAAGTCGGTCACCCGAATGCACCGCACCAACGCACTACTCCGTCAACTCGCCAACGATACCTCACCTCGCCTAGAGAGGCACACAACAGCGACCCACCACGAGGACCTCGAATCTCTATCAGAAAGTGAGGAGGAGGAGGTCAACCGGCTCCGGTCCGAACATGACAACGCAACCAGCGGAATCGAAGACTACCGCACCAATGCGCGAGTTGTGGAGCAAACCACCCGTGATCAGATTGCAAATTCCTCGACGTGCTCTGCCATTCCTGTGGGAAAAGAGGCCACATCAGGAAGGTCTGTAGAAGCAAGCGAGGACCCAGCCCAATTCGGAGAGAAAACAACTACCGCCAGATCACAGGGAATTGTCCTGTGAGTCGGGAACACTTGAACCACCAATGGAAGAACCACTCCTACAGGAATAAAACACTGGCCACTTCAACGAGACGGGAAGAGGCACACCAAACAATTACCATTGGTCACGCTTCATCGTTAGATGCAAAGAAGATCCGAGTGAGGGTCGCCATCGAGAACCAACCTTGCGTGATAGAAGTAGACTCAGGGTCGTCCCTCTCGATGGTTTTCTGGAAGACCCTTAAACAGTTATCCCTGTCGGCCGGCGCCAAGACCTCAGAGCCCAAAGAATTATACTCAAAGATTACCAGGGGAACCGAATTCTGGTCGTCGGCTTCAGCCAAGTCCAAGTATCATTCAAAAATAGTACTGCATTGTTACCGCTGACTGTTGTCGATCGTGACCAGCCTAGTTTGGCCTTCAATGGTTCGCCCCACTCAGGATCGAGGTTGCCGGCATTCACCAAACCAGAAGCGATGACTGGGAGGAGGCCCTTGTCCAGGAATTCCAGGATGTCTTTGCAGACAAACTAGGCGAGTACAAGGGGATCCCGATATCATTTAACCTTAACCCTGTAGTAGCCCTCATCTGCCTTAAGCCTCGTCGGGTACCTTTTGCCCTAAAACTAAAGATCGATGAGCAGCTCAATAAATTAATAGCCCAGGGTGTTTTAGAACCAACTGAACACACCCATTGGGAAACCCCAATCGTGACACCCATCAAACCGGATGGATCGATAAGAATTTGTGGGGACTACTGGGCCACCCTCAATCATGCCCTTCAACAGAACGCTTACCCAGTGCCGGTGGTTCAACACCTTCTCCATTCCCTGGGGGGCGGAAAAGTCTTTGCTAAATTGGATTTAGCGCAGGTGTACCAACAACTGCCTGTAGATAAAAAAAACCGCGGAAGCACAGACGATTGTTACGCACCGAGGCGCTTTTAAATGCAACCGACTCCAATTCGGAGTGAGTGTGGCCCCAGGGATTTTTCAAAGTCTGATGGAGAGACTTTTGCAAGGGATCAAGTGGGTCGTGCCATATTATAATGATGTTTTAATTGTGGCCCCGAATAGAGAAGTACTAGAGAGGCGTCGTAAAATGGTTCTCCAGAAATTTAAAGACTCTGGCCTCAAGGTTAAAAAAAATAAATGTCAACTGTGTACAGAAAAAGTAGAGTTCCTGGGATACCTAATCGATAAGCAAGGAATTCACCCCACTAATAGCAAACTAAGAGCGATCAAAAACACCCCAAGACCTAAGAATAGGATGGACCTCCAAGCTTTCCTGGGGCTCATTAACTTTTACAACATCTTCTTGCCCCAGAAGGCGACCGTAGCTGAGCCCCTACATAGACTTCTCAACAAAAAAGCCACCTGGGTCTGGGGACACCAGGAGGAGCACGCATTCTGACAAGTGAAAAACTTACTAACCTCCGATGCTGTTTTAATGCAGTATAACGAGACTTTGCCTTTAACCATTACATGTGACGCATCACCGTTTGGAGTAGGAGCCATTTTAAGTCATGTGTTACCAAATGGTAGTGAGGCCCCTATTGCCTATTTTTCAAGGACCTTATCGAGGGCTGAACGCAACTATAGCCAAATTGACAAAGAGGCTCTTGCTGTTGTATCTGCTGTAAAACGGTTTCATGAATATGTGCATGGACGAGCTTTTACTATTATTACCGATCACAAGCCTTTGCTGGGGATTATAGTGGGAGACAAGCCAACCCCATATATATTGTCACCTAGAATGACTCATTGGTCAGAGTTCTTAGCTGCGTACAATTATAAATTACAACACCGGCCGGGGAAAGCCATTCCCCACGCTGATGCATTGAGCCGTGCCCCACTTCCAGAAACCATCGACGACCCAGCTCCAACCCTCACGACACTCCAGATTGAAACACTACATTCACTGCCGCTAACAGCCAGAAACATCGCTATTGAAACAAAACAAGATCCTATCCTGGCGCGAGTTCTCAGCTGGGTCGAATGAGGATGGCCAGTAGAACAAACCCCTGACGACTTCACCCCTTTCAGAAACCGGTAAACGAACTTTTTTCGCAGAAAGGCTGCATCCTATGGGGAGACAGAATCATCGTCCCAGAGCAGTTACAACGAGCAGTTTTGAAAGCATTGCATGACGGTCACCCCGGCATCGTGCGTATGAAAGCGCTCACACGAAGCTACGCATGGTGGCTGGGCATCGATAAGCAGATTGAAGCCTGGGTGAAGACTTGTCTAAAGTGCCAAGAAGTCAGCAGTGCCCCACCTAGAGCAACTCCAATGGAGTGGGAAACCCCCCGAGGGCGTGGTCCCGCATCCACATTGACTTTGTGGGACCTACTAAGGGACATACGTTCCTCCTAACAGTGGATGCCTATTCCAACTGGCTCGAAATCCACAAGATGAAGACTACTACAACCGATTCAGTCATCTGCAAATTAAATAAACTATTCGCAACACATGGACTGCCAAACGTTTTAGTCTCTGATAACGGCCCCCACTTCACGGCCCTGGCGTTTGAACAATACTTAGCGGACCGGGGCATCCGCCATGCACTAACCTTCGCTGGCGCACCCTGTGGCCAATGGAAGGGCCGAGCGCATGGTCCAATTTCTTAAAAAAACTCTCCACAAGAGGGGACATTGATGACAAACTGAACAGAATACTCCTACTCCAACACATCACCCTGCACAGCGTAACCAACAAAATGCCAGCTGAACTGTTGATGGGACGCAGGCTTCGCTCCCACTTCAACTGTCTCCACCAGGCCTACGCGCCAGAGAAATCCTGTGGATCTAGCGGAAAGTGCCACGAATTCAAGGTAGGCGACTTAGTCTTCGCTAAAAATCTTTCCAGCGAACCATTGTGGGTCAAAGCAACCGTAATCCAAGCCACCGGGCCCAGATCGTACCACGTACAAACAAGGGACGGGAAAATATGGAAATGCCATATAGATCAGCTTCTCTCTAGATTGCAACCCAGTTCCCACAACTCCTGTGACCCTCAAACTGAGGAGGGAGGGGATGTCGAGGAAACCGAATTCGAGATACTGGATGATGAAATTGAAGAAAGTCAGCAGCCAGGTGCGTTCAATGAAGAAGAATCAGGAAGGGGGTATGCCTCGCCACAGAGAAATACCTCAATGGAGGCGAGCCCGCAGGAACCGGAGGACAACGATGACAGAATTAGCGGCCCGAGTTGTCCTGTGGGGATGCGGAACCGCCTGTACCAGATAAATAAAAAAACGTTCCACCGGAACCGGACTACAGACAGGAACTGGTGGGACAGCGCAAATCTAATAGGCAATTGAAACGACCGGCATATCTACGCGATTACGTTATCGCACCCCTCAAATGGAACCTAGGGGGGAAGGGTGTTATGAACTAATAAAGGCGTTTAATAAAGTTTTAACAACCTTAAGTAAAAAAGCAGGGTTCTAATCCTGCACTTCTGATTGGCCGAAAATAGCGACATCGGATTGGTCCTTTCTGGGGCATCTGATTGGCTGTTAATGGGCCAATTATCATTGGTTCAAGGGTTTAACACTTCCATGCTTTTCATTGGCTAATAGGACAGCAGCCAACCCTATAAAAGGGCTGCTGCTGCTCTAGGTGATTGCTCTGTTCAGTATGCTTAATAAAGAGTTGAAGTTCACTGTTCACTGCCTCGTCTCCGCTCCTTGCACCCATGCGCAGAACTTAACAATACACATACATGTTTGTAAAGGTAGGAATCTGTATTTGCTTAGAGGTTGGCTGGAAGCTTAAGGCCTTCTAAATAAAAAAAATTAAAATTAAGCACGCACACACACAATGCTGTAACTGTTCCATACTAGCAGGCTTGTAGGCCTGCATTCCTATTGGTCCGGAAGAGCCGGGCCGTGATTGGACGATACAAAGCAATCCTGATTGGTTCGCATATGGTTTGCCGTGATTGGGTAAAACCAAGCGCGGCAAGCTCAAAAGTCTGTCATAGGCTGCCAGCCACAGCCAGCTCTATAAAAAGGGCTGCCACGGCTAGGGTTTTAGTCTCAGAATCTGCTTCCTTAATAAAGAGCTGTTGTTTCACTACTTGAGCCTCACCTCTCAATGGGACCCACCGACCGTACTTAACAGTAACAATCTTTAATCAATTGTAATTTATCAATTTACTATTAAGCAGGTTAATTTGAAGATTTCTAATCCTGTGCTATATTGTATATAATTAGGTAACTAATAATGAATTAATAAACAGAAGTCACAATAGTGCTTATAGTATTATACAATGTATACAATTTATAATTCCTAAATTCAGATAACAGTTATTCCAATTTCTCCAAGAAGCTGTAACCAAATCTAAAGTGCCTCCAGTTAAGCTGTAAATAAACAATAACAATGGCAATATCAACAAATTTTCAAATCTTTCTGGAATTTGAGATAAGAGTTTGAAATGTTTAATAGAATCTCATTTAGTCTTTTTATCCATATTGCAAAAAGCCTGATCTTCAATTGAGCATGGTGTGTTTTTAAACAGAGTAAAAATACATTCATTAAAATAAAATAAAATTATAGGGAAGTTTTGCCTTGTTAGGAATAACAAGGTTACCTAACTTAGTTTGGGTAAAATAATATATATAAATTATGATTGTAAGTTAAAGTGTGTGTCACTTTAAACAGCAAAGCATGTAATTTTGGGTGCGGCTGTAAAACCACCATAAGAGGGATCAAGAGAACTTCATTGATTACTGGCTTACTGAATTGCTTGCTGACTATGATGGATTGTTAACTGTGTGTTCCCTGCTGCTAAAGGAAGAAAGGAGGTTTGAACTACTTCATATCTCTACTGTGAGAAGATTTATTACTGGACTGATATTTGTACGTTTACTGACCTCTTTTTCGACACTGGACTTTGCAACTGAATAATCCCCAGACGGACTGAATTAGTGAATGATATATGGACTATTTTGACTATGCTAAAAACTCTTACTGGAATAAACTATTTAACTAGCACAGTGTATCTGTTTTACTGAGTGTACGCTACAAAAACGTTTATCTCAAATATTTTGCCTGCCTGCCTGCCTGTCATGCAGATTCTGCTAGGGTGTATCCCTAACACTGGTTATGGGCCCAGCTGCACAGTCAGACTAACCAGGATATAACAGGCTTATATAAAGTGAGAGTTAGTGTAGTTACACAATACTGTAAACAGGCAGCTGTGTTTTATTAATTATAGTTTAATATTCAGAAAAAGATGGCACAAGTCAATTTACCAAGTTTGTCTCTAATATCCAAACTGGATGGAACAAACTATGTTTCATGGTCTATGAAATGCAGCCTACTTCTACGCAGAGAAGGTTTGTGGAGTATAATTCAAAACCCACCAGAGGTAGATGCTTGGGATCCAGAGGAGGAGGAGGATGCCCAGAAAATACAAGAATATAAACTGAAGAATGAGCAAGCTCTCTATATAATAGGACTGACACTCTGCGACCAGCAGCTTGTACATATTCGTAAAGAAGAAACAGCTGCGAAATGTTGGCAGAATTTAAAGAAGATTTATGTGTTTCCTGACCTCTTTTTCGACACTGGACTTTGCAACTGAATAATCCCCAGATGGACTGAATTAGTGAATGATATATGGACTGTTTTGGCTATGCTAAAACACTTACTGGAATAAACTATTTAACTAGCACAGTGTATCTGTTTTACTGAGTGTAAGCTACAAAAACGTTTATCTCAAATATTTTGCCTGACTGCCTGACTGCCGTGCAGATTCTGCTTGGGTGTATCCCTAACATGCCTTTAATGTGTTTTTATATTTAACAATATACTGTGTATATTACATTTGTGACAGTGCTGTTCTTGTTAAAATCTTGGTATTTCCCTTCTCTCCATATTTTGAATTCAAAATGAATTAATGTGTCCTTTTTCCTGTTAAAAATCCTTTTAGTGCCCCTGAAAATGAAAACATTCCATTTTGCCAAAAGACTTTTGAAGGAACAGATGTAGTCATCATCTATTTCTTTATTTCCGTGCTTTGTTCTCAAATTTATAAGTAGGTTTTTGGAATTCAATAGTAGTTTAAATATAAAGAGTTTTTGATTAAATATATTTTAATGGAGTAATGGTACAATAAAAATAATGATTCAAGATTTTGATAATCAGATATTAAAAGAAAGTAGGAAGAAACTGTAACTATTGAATGTAACTTGCTTCTTCAAAAAAATTGTTCAAAGCAAGAAAATCTGTGGATATCTATCTTCACAACATACTGTATTTGTTGTTCAAATTTTTGTTAAATATGTTGTAATCCTAAATGAATATACAATGCAAACTATGTATACCTACTGTACAATACAAAGTATGAAGCAGACATGGATGAGTACTTCATCTATCTTCTGGACAGTATAAAGGATAACACATAGCCAAGTGAAAAAAATTTAATGCACAGAAAACTTAAACGTTCTTCAGGACCAGGACTAAATTTTGAATTAAAATCAATGAGGGAAAACATGATCACTTTGTGTTTGAAATTTATTTTATCTGGAAAAATATTATTATGTTCTTTGCTGCAGTCATATTTTTAAAAGCTTATATTACATTCCATTTAAACATTTTAGAAAACTAGAGGTAGAACCTATATCCTATCAACATGTCCATCTTTCCAAAGAGCAATAACATGCAATTGAACTATATTTGTAGTTAATGACATCTACATTAATTCCACATTATATCTTGTTACCAGCATATGTGTTCATTTGAAATTTATGCTAATGATTAAACAGCCATAATTCACTTTCATTATCACCTCACACAACCATTTTCCCTGGAGAGACTTCAATAAAACAAATTTTATTGTCAGAATATTTACACTCTGCATATCTTTAAACCATACCTCTGAATATGTAAATTTATTATTGCTGAAAGAAGATTTGACTACACTGTATCACTGGACATATAGATAATAGTTTGAATAAATCAATAAAATAAAAAATACAGGAATGTTCAAACAATAATCCCTCTATGTCTGAGTCAATAATTGGTGCAGTGTTGATGACCTCAGCAAATTTTCCTAGAGATAAAAAAAGAAACTAGTTCACTCCCATTCTCAGCTAAGAAATGTTTTCATTTCTTACTGAGAAAATAAAGTTGTGAAAAATTTAAAAATCTATAACTAAAATTATTTTAAAGCAGCAATGTTCACTATAATTCTCAATATCTTACTTTCACCATGTCCATCTACTCCTCATACATTGCCTTTTGTTCTTCACAATAGCTCAGTCTTCTCACGAATTTCATCAAGTCCATCCAACCATTTTCTTGGTCTTCTCCTTCGCCAAAATCCATTAATTCTTCATATAATTGTTCTAACATTCAGCCCCCTCATGTATTCTCTTTATAGGATTGGTGTCAGTGTAGCTTTTCATTGAAATCACTCTGTTTTATTTAGTTCATATACATTAAACAAGCATTCATTCTTGACTCTTGCTGCAGCCATACGCTGGCTCACTTAAAGCAACCAAATCACTTTGAAGATACAGCACAATTTGCATGCATACAAGCAATAAAACAGTATATACTGGAAATCCAGTAAACTGACAGTGCTAAATGACCATGAGCAAAAGCAGAAAATTAAATATCTTTCATCCACTCCATTGCAAGAAAAGAAAGATAAAGGCAAAACGAAGGGAAAAAAAGCAAACACGGTGGAAATTACAGCATGACATTGGAGTATTTTAAATAAACCCAACTGTGTGATTTTATTATTTATTCCTTCCTACGAGGTAAGTATATTCGCATGCTATCTTTTCAGATATGGTTAGTGAATAAAAACATTTTGGTATATTAGGGCACAGGTCCTGACTCAGCCTTCTCCCTGTTTTATTGAGGATCAAGTCAGTTTGCTGTGAATGTTTTCTTTAAGGACACTTTCAGCAAATCATTACTTTAACATCTACTCTATCTCTTCTTTAACCCCACGCCCATTTTTATTGCATTTGTCTTTTATATTTGTCTCAACAAAACTAATGTTTGCATCCATATAATACACCAGCCAGAAATATGCACTAATATACAGACATTTGCACTTCTTTGGGAGGGAAGTGGTTGACTCAGTGGTTAAAGTTGTTGAGCTTGTCAGCTGGAAATCGGAAAGCCTGGGTTTGAGACTTGAGCACTGTGAGGGGAGGTCCCATCTTTGCCTCAGCTCCTAACAATCTAGCAGTTCGAAAGCATGCAAATGCTAGTAGATAAATAGGTATCACTTTGGTGGGAAGGTAACAGTATTCCATGTTCCTTGGTGTATAGTCGTGCTGGCCACATGACCACAGGAGGGCCTTTCAGATAACCCTGGCTCCCTCAGCTAAGAAACAGATGAGCACCACCCCATAAAGTTGGATATAACTGGAGAGGAGGAACCTTTATCTTTACCTTTTTTAGCTCCTTTGGTAAAGCATTCATATATCATCAGAAACCACATATTTCCGCTAACATTTGCACAACTTGGAATTTCCACATTTTCCAACCTTTGGTAAATCTTAGACCAAAGTACACAAATTCATCTGCTTCCTCTAATGCTTCATTATGTATGTTTAACTTGCAGATTCTCTCTGTTTCCTAGTCAAAGAACTGTCTTGGTCTTTGATATATTAATTTTGAGATCCACACAGTTTCTAACATTGCTGCAAGACAGTTGGGTACTCAGCCAGCCGCCTAGCATCATCTGCATAAACAGGTATACACATATTCACATGCCAACCAACACAACTCAAACATCATCACAAACATTTCTTATATATTTATCCACAAACACATTAAACAACCAAGGAATCACCACATGCTCTGCTTATACCCTGTCTCATTCACTAAACAGTCAATTTATTCTCATGTATGCTTTATGTCCATCATGTACTGTTCCTACTGTTTTCAGTAACATACTTTCATTTTTCTTTTCTGATGTTCCTATTCAGCACTTCCAGTGTTAACAAAAACAACAGAGGCGACAGTGGACAGCCTTGTCTGGTCCCTTTTCTTATATCTATAAAGTCTGTTAATTTTCCATTTATCATAACCTTTGCAGTTTGTGTATGATATATCGTTTCGATGGCTTGAGTACAAATTTTTTACCAAAGCCCATTTGGTCCAATTGTAACAGCATAAAATGCCAATTCACATTATCAAAGGCTTTTTGTGCATCTATAAACATCAGAGCCATTTGTTTTTCAGGATGTGCCTCATAGTATTCCAGTGTATCTAAAATTATTTTCATATTATCTTTAATCTATCTCTTTGGCAGAAATCCATTTTGGTCAGGATGAATAAAATTGTTTAAGTATCTTTTCAGTCTTTCTGCCAGAATTGAAGTAAAAATTTTATAATCTGTAATTTTTAACTTGCTGTGGGTCTGTGTCCTCCTTCAGTATAAGTGTAATATATGCTTCTGGACATGTTTTGGGCATTCTCTTCTTTGTCATAACTTCATTCATAACTTCTAACAAATTAGGATTCAATGTTTCCTGAAATGTCTTATAAAATTCTGCTAGCAAACCATCCGGACTTGGTGCTTTCCCAATATTTTGCTTTTTTAAAGCTTCTGTTAATTCCATCATTGTTATATTACTTTCTAACATTGTTACAATATCTTTGGGTATCTGGGGCAATTTGCTTCCTGTAAGTATTGTTGAATTCTTTCTTCTTGAACGTTCTCTTGATGGTACAGTGGTACAGTTTTCCATAGTAGTCTTGAATATTTTTTTTCTTGTCTGCATTTCCATAGCATACATATCCTTGTTTATTTATCAATTGATTTATTCTTCTTGAGTGTCTTTCCTTTCTCAATTTATATGCTAGCAGATGCCTGGTTTGTTCGTATCTTCAAAATAGTTCTGCTTAGCATTTTTAATTTTTTGTGCTATTTCTTTTTTTCCCATTAGCCCCATTTTATGCTTAGCTATGTCCATTTTAATTTTAATGTCCTTTTTGAGGGAATTTCTGTAGTTCTTTTTCCAACTTCTTGTAGTCATCTTCCAATGTTTTAAAGATTTTTTTCTGTTTTATATTTCTTTTCCTTGTATAGTCCATTATCAAACATCTTGTACAAGCCTTCATCGTGTCCCAGAGGTTCTGTAATGATGTATCCTCTTTTGTATTTTCTTTAAAGAAAAAAGTAAATTCTCTCTCAATTTTCTGTTTAAAGTCTTTTTCCTTTAATGTTGTATGATTTAAAGTCCATCTAGATCTTGTTTTTGTCCTTCCATACAAGCGTTATTGGATTGTGATCTGCTCAGGTACTTGTTTCTATTTCAATATCTTGCATGTTAGATCTTCAATATCTTGCATGTTAGAAAGCAATTCTGTTGACATCCATATCATATCTATTCTAGACCATGATGCATGTCTATTTCAATAAAAGGTATATTTTTTATTTTCCACATTTCTCTCTCCATGCATCTTTTAAATTTATCTCATCTACCATTCAAAAGAAGGATTTTGGCAATGTCTTTCTAGTTTTCTTTGCTGTTTTTTGTGTTTTATAATCCAGTTTGTCATTTATTAATCCATTAAAATCTCCCACCAAGCAGATATTAGCATAGTCCAGTTCAATTATTTTCTTATGTAATTTCCTGTAAAAATCTTCTTGATTATCCTTTGGAGCATAGATTGCTATTAAAAGTGTCTTTAGATTATTGTCCACTATCTCCACCATCAAAATCCTTCCATCATCATCTGTATATATTTGTTCTGCAGGGATTGTATCTCTGACGTATAACACCACTCCTCTCTTTTTAAAGTGTGTCAACTCTGTGAATAATTTCCCTATTTTTTGTTGTTTCAATATATAATCATGTTGTTTTTTAATATGTACTTCTTGTAGGCAGATTATATCAAATTTTATTTTCTCTAACTTATGAAATACTTTTCTTCTTTTAATAGCTGAATGAAGCCCATTTATATTAATTGTAATCAGTTCTTTCTCATCCATTTTAGACTTTTTAAGAAGGATTTGTTTCTCTAGTAGATCTTGATTCTCGTTGTTTTCTGGGTACACCACCTACGGCTCCTTCTTCTTTTTACTGCTATGCATTCCTCTTGAAATTAAATTAACAACTCTTCTTTTCTTGTATCTTCCTCCCTTCCTCTAAAATATTCCAGATAGAATAACTCAGCTTTTTCAACTGTATCAATTCTGTGTCTTTGTTCCTGCCAGGTAAACGTGAGAACTTTGGGTATCAGCCATCTGTAATTTATTCCTCTCTTAAGTAACTCTTTGGTCAAAAATAAATATTCTCTTCTCATCTTTCTCATTCTTCTCAGTACCTGTTTCAGTACCACTATTTCTTTATCTTTGTACTTTAGTATTTTTTCTCTTGCAGCCTATAGTATTTATGATTTAATTATTTTCTTAGTAAATCTGACATGAACTTCTCTTGGTAGTTTATTTCTCATTGTATATCTTGTATAAATACGAAAAACCTCATCCATTCTATCCATCATCTTCTCTTTAGTTACCTCTCATGCTTCTGCCAGGATTTCTATCATCATTTCAGCAAGGTTTCACCCTTTTCTTCTATATTTTGAAATCTAAGATAGAAGTCTGATCTATCAATTTCCCATCCCAATGATTGCAGAGATCTTCCCTTATCTTTTTCCACTTCACTCAATCAGGTATCCATATCTCCAATCTTCTTATCTCTTTGTACATCTTGTTCTTCAATTTTCTTAATTCTGTCCTCATATTGCATCATCATCTGTTGAATATTTTCAATTTTTTCATCTGTCTGTTCTGTTCTTTACTCAATATTTTCTGTTCTCTTTTCAATATTATCTATTTTTACTTGTACCTTTTGAATTCCTTGCATAATCATCTGCAGTGTCACTTCTTTCTCCTTCTCTTGTTGTAACATCACCTCTATTGATCATTGTCCTCCAGATGGTGAGGAAGAAGAAGTCAGGATTGAAAAAGCTGAGGCTGGCATTTTTCTGCTCATCTTAGAGTACAATAGAAAAATTGAAAAAAAAAAAAAAAAACACCAGAGCAGCCAATTGCCACTCCAGTAAAAAAATATAATTAAATAAAATTATATTTATTAAATATAAATTATATTTATTTAATTAAATAATTAAATAAAAGCAAAAGATAAAAATAAAAAAGGGAAGGGAAAAAATCTTCAGGCTCTTGTTTTCGTGTAGGGCAACGACATTCTCATGGCACATGTTTTGTTCGTATGTTTGTTGTAAAAAAAATAAAAACTTTTTTTTAGTAACATACTTTCAGCTCTTTATACACAAAAATGATCCATAACTGAAGCCTAATCACTCTACCATAAGCTTTCTCTAAATGAACAAACACACAATAAATTTCTCTCTCTCTTGTGCCTCCAAATAGTGCAGTATCTGTTTCTGTACTGATTATCACTACTTACTTCAACATAACATGTAATTATCACCAACCTATGAATTACTATTTTCTTATGTACCTACTCAATTAAACATTTAGCATATTTTTTATTTATTATGAAAAAGACACCTTCACTTTCCTGTGTGAATTCATCTTCTGCTGTAAAAGATCAGAGGATCTTCATTTAGACCTATTACATCTTTTCTTTTTGTACATGGTTTCAAGAACACAATTTGACTATTTACTTTTCATTCCATTTATTAATCCTTGCTGCTTACCATTTACAACTCTTAAATTTTAATATGCAATCTTTTATATGACATTGTGGTCATCAGATGGGTGCATAAACACTGACATTGACCATCTGCCATTATTATCACCCCACTTATTAAAATGCTTTCATATAATGTTTTGATTGATTGTTGATTAATTATGTGTCATCAAGTTATTTTTTATTCCTAGCAACCACATAACAGATCTCCATGACAATGTACTGTAATGGGGCACTCATATCAATGTAACTGAGTCCATCTACCTTGCTGCTAGTTGTACTCTTCTTCTCTTTCCTTCTACATTTCCCAGCATTAGAGCCTTTTCTGGAGAGTTATGCCCTTGCATAAAGTGTCCCAAATAAGATAATTTTATTTTAGTCATTGGCACCTTGAGTGAGAACTCTGTGTTAATTTGTTCAATTATTTGTTTTCTTGGCTATCCACACGATTCACAGGGGTCTTCTCTAACAGCAGATTTCAAACGCATCATTACTCTTTCTATCCCACATCCTCAAAGACCAACTTTCTTTGTCACAGCAAATATCATGGCCTATAACTTCCTGAACTTTTGGTCTTGGCCTTTGAATATCTTTTACAAGGTCTTCACGGCTGCTATGAAGTGTTAATCCTAGTCTGTGATGTATTTCTTGACTATTTCTTGAGTATTACTGAGCCACAGTGAGGTAGTGGTTAGAGTGCAGTACTGCAGACTACTTCTGCTGACTGTCGGCTGCCTGCAATTTGGCAGTTCAAATCTTGCTCAAGGCTGACTTAGCCTTCCATCCTTTCGAGGTGGATAAACTGAGAACCCAGATTACTGGGGGCAATATGCTGACTCTATAAACTTCTTAGAGAGAACTGTAAAGCAATGTGAAGTGGTATATAAGTCTAAGTGCTATTGCTATTTGTTGCTAAGTGAATCTAAGAGGCAGAAGCTGTCCACTACTTCGGTATCATAATTGCTAATTGTAAGATTTTAATGGCTTTATACTGGTACTTCCTGTTAGTTTTGTCTTCTTTATACTTCATGACCATGCTAGTGGTAAGGAAAATAATAGTCAGTAATGATATTTTTAGGCAGTATGTCACAATTGTAACTAAGGGAGACTTTTGTCTAAGCATGGATATTATATTCTATTCAAGCTAGTATAGAATTAGAAACCACATTGCAAGCTACTCTATTTTTGCCTAGATAGCATCAACTAAGAGATATATCAGTGATCTGGCACAATATGGGGATGCCTGAAAGCTTTTTTTTTTGTTTCTTCCAATAGCTTACAGCAACATATATCTTACATTCTCCTCCAATTTCTGTCCTTCAAACTATCTGTTGATGTGGGTTAGACTGAGAGATGGTGAATGATCAAAAATATCCAGTGACTTTCTATAGCACAGAAGGAAAATAAAAATTAGTACCTCTAGTCTTAGTCCAATTCCAACTCCCTTATTTATAGTTCTTCTGAGAGGGAAAATTCATGTTGTCAGGTATAAATACATGATTGTGGGGCTTGCATGCTATGAGAAAGATGAAAGCTAAGGTTCAACCATACTGGACAGGTCTCATCAGAGGAGCCAGATGAAAATAAACAATATGGTGAGATATAATTTACAGAAACACATCCTGGATAGGTTGTTGCCCAGATCAACGAATATAGTGTTAGGTATTGCTGTTCCTTGAGTCTGGTGATGCACAGACTACATGACCCAACAGCTGCAAGATCATTGGAAGAAAATTTGCTTTCTCATCAATAATAATAATAATAATAATAATAATAATAATAATAATAATCTATTATTACAAATCAAGTACACCAAAAAGAGAACATTTGAAAATCATGGAGTGGCTTTCTGTTGGGGCCACAAAATAGACAATTAATAGATAATGAAGAAGGTAACTTTAAAATACAAACAGACAACCAACTGCCACATTTTTGTTTTCAATCAGAAAGACAAAAAAGTGTTGATAATGGACAATGAAGTACCTGGAGACAGTAGAAGAGAATAGAAAGAACTGGAGGAAATCTGAAAAAGACCAAGATATATATATATAAAGATATATATAATATATATATAAAATATAAAGATATATATAAAATAGAAGTAGATACTATCAATAGTAATAGCCACATTGGGTGCAATTCCAAAACATCTAAAGGACAACTTGAGCACAAGGCAGTTTTACTTTATATTGTATGACAGTACCTTTAACACTATCAAACAACAAATCTCCATATCCCAAGTGGTGGATAAAAATGCAAAATCTAGTCTAAGCCCCTGGCTGACTGTGTGACCAACCTTCAGTATAATCACTATCTTTTTCCTTTTCCTTTTCCTTTTCCTTTTCCTTTTCCTTTTCCTTTTCCTTTTCCTTTTCCTTTTCCTTTTCCTTTTCCTTTTCCTTTCCCTTTCCCTTTCCCTTTTCCTTTTCCTCTTCCTCTTCCTCTCCCTCCTCCTCATCCTCCTCCTCCTCTTCCTACTACTACTACTACTACTACTATTACTACTACTACTTCACCACAACCACTACCACCACTATCATCATCCTGTGTAACTAACCATAATGTTGACAATTCAGAAAAAGTAAAGTGATGGAAATAGAGCTTTGATCTAGGCAAGTAACTAACTTTCCACCCTATTAGAATAGTGCCATGACAAAACTGAGAGCTAGATCTGGTGACTGAGGTAACAAAAAACTATGCTTTGAAGTAATATGAGGGGAGCCCAGCATCAGAATGTTGCAAGTAGATATTTAAAGAGTTATCTTCAAAACATTTAAAAGAAAGCTTTGCTATAGAGTGAAGAGATATTTTTGCCCTTCTAAGTGTTCAGTCATATATGTTCTGGAAAATGTGAGCCCATGCAAAGCTGTTAGAACAGAACTCACTCATATGTATCAAAGTTAAACAACACTGTCTTGATCCTATGTGGAATCTCAGTTTTTCAGGCTCATTCAGTCTACTACATCATTAAAAAAAACTGGTTCCCATCATCTACAAACTCACCAGCATTGAGATGTTTAAAGCACCATAACACAAATACTTTCATACTGATAACCTTTTTGTTCAATATTATTCATGCATTCATTCTTGAAAATTCAGCTTTTTCTTTTTAAAGTGTAGCATACCCACTCAATACTATTTAACACCACTTTCTAAAAATGTTTGCTAATTTTAGAATGCTTTTAGAATGCTGTTAGTTCCTTAAGGGAAGTATGTTTTGAAGAGCAGCATATACTTTTTAAGTAAAATGTTTGTCCTAAGTTTCTATTATAATTACAGCACACATCTTTCAGGTGAAAACTTTTTAGTTTTGATGTGAATCGTACAAGCATTACAGGAACAATGTGCCTAAAATGTGTTTTCTTCATAGAGACCTAATTAGAAAATACTTCTCACCAACCTAATACTGAAACTACTTTTAAAAAATGAAAACTCATCTATATTATATGATATCTACCTGAAAGTTTCATGCTACAAAATTAGCAATTGCAGAATCCTAGTCTCATGAAGATGAGATATATAATATTGTAGTTGACTTGTTATCAGAGACTCCTATTTCTGATATAATCTAATGCCAAGAAAAGGAAAAAGTGATAAACAGCATGAGATTCTTACAAATACGTTCAGGTTTCAGATTTTACATATTGTGTAACTGTGTAATTTTATGCATGTTAATTCACAAGAAAGCTCTATGTTTGTAGAATACACAAGTCAATGTGTATCTGATTGCTGCCTTAGCTTATATATATAGATAAAATCTCTCCTGAACTGGCATCTTCTCAACATATGGAAAGTGCAGCAAGATTGGCTACTAAGATTACCAAACAGGGCCCCACAATTCCTCAATCTATTGGTATTTAGGTGAAATCAAATCAAATCTAAATAAAAATCTTTTCAAGAAGTCTGCCAATGACACTTAACATCTGTACTTAAACCAGTGGTGGGATTCAAATGTTTTTACTACCGGTTCCATGGGCATGGCTTGGTGGGCATGGCAGGGGAAGGATACTGTAAAATCTCCATTCCCACCCCACTCCAGGGGAAGGATAGAGAATCTCCATTCTCTCCACACCCTACTAACCTGCTTTCCAGCTCCTGTGCAGGGCAACAAAAGAAGACCCAGCCAATCAGCTGGGACTTGGGAGGCAGAGAATAGATGGGGGAGGGGCCAGTCAGAGGTGGTATTTGCCAGTTCTCTGAACTATTTAAAATTTCCACTACCGGTTCTCCAGAACTGGTCAGAACATGCTGAATACCACCTCTGACTTAAACCCACTTCTTTGATATTCATGAAAGCAATTGGAGACTCATATGCATATTTATGCAGTTGGCTGGAATAGTTCTCAACTTTTTTCTTGATTATCAAAGACAAAAGGAGTTCTGGAGGCATAACATTTAGAGCACTTTTTATATACACAGGAAACACTTCATTTAATATCAGAGATGTTCTTGGGACCTTCTTAGGACTGACCAAGAAAGAATATAATAAAGTTTCATGACTCTTCCAGACACTGGGAGTTGTTTTCGGGGTGGGGAAATGAGTCCCTGTCTTTTACCTCCCTGACACCTATGCTTGCACACTGTTTTTGATTTACGAATCTGTTCCTGCCAGATACTGATTATTTCCTGTTTTCCAGTGAGAAAAATGTGCCATGCAATCAACTGGCAGTTTATTGAAGAACAGGAAGTAAAGGAAGCTGCAGTTGCCCTCCAAAAGAGAGGATTCATCCAGACATGTAGACCTGTTAAAAAGGGGAGAGGGATCTTGTTGTGTATGTACCATAGTTAATAAAGTATGAGCTTGAGGTAAAGTGCAGGATTCTGGCCCTGCACTTCTGATTGGCTGTTAGGCGGCCAGATCGGATTGGTTAGTTCTGAGGAATCCGATTGGCCCTTAACAGAGAATTCTTATTGGTTAAAAGAGCTAGCTCATAGCTCGTTATTGGACAATTCTCACAAGGGTTGCCTATATAAGGCAGAGTTCACTGTTGTTGTTCCGAGAAGTCACTATGCAAATAAAGAGCTGAATGTTCACTATTCAGAGGCTGTCTCCATTTACTCTGACCCATGTTCAGTACTTAACACTGGCGACGAAGGTGGGATGTGGAGACGTCTGAACCAAAGAAGCCAGGAAGCAATACCGAGCACGTGATAGACGACACCAACAATGGAACCATGTCCGGCGGCATCGTACCACCCGCTCCGTTCAATCCAAACCAAGAGGTTTGGGAATCCTACATGGATCACTTCCAAATGTTTCTCGAGACGAATAACTTGAAGGACGCCCCACCAGCAAAGAAAAGGGTGCTGTTCCTGACACATTGCGGCCCAGCCGTATTTAAGATGGCTAAAGCACTCGCCAAGCCTCGAGAAGTGAAAGCCATGAGCTGGGACGACCTCGAACCCATCCTGAGAGACCATTACACGCCAACCGTGCCTACACTCGTGAGACCCCACGAGTTTTATCAGAGAAACCAACGAAAAGGGAAGAGCATGGCCGATTTCGTGGCGGACCTCCGAAATTTAGGGGGCCTCTGCGGGTTCACCGATTTAGAAGAGGCACTGAGAGATCGAATAGTTCTGGGATTAGATGCACTAGGCATGCAAAGCAAGCTGATGGCAAAAGGCGACATCAGCCTTGCTGACGCCATCGCCGAAGCCACGGCTGCGGAGGTGACCAAAAAGTCGGCTGCGCAACTACGACAAAGCCGCACTCCGATACCACCACTGGCCAGCGAAATCTCACCTAGCACAGAAGGGCAGCTATTAACAACGCACCACGAGGACCTCTCTTCGTCGTCAGACAGTGACGAAGAAGGGGTCCATCGACTGCGGTCCGACCAGGACCCTCGCCCGAAGCCCTTACGCCCTTGCGCTGGCTGTGGAGCCAACCATGCCAGGACTGAATGCAAATTCCGCGATGCACTCTGCCATGAGTGCGGGAAACGAGGCCACATCGGACGGGTCTGCCGCAATTTATCAGGACTCAGCCAGGACTCAAAAGGGGCCAACTATCGCCAATCGACAGGAAACTGTCCTGTAAGGCGAGAGCCAGTAAACCACTCCTACAAAAATCGAGCTTTGCAAAGAGAAGAGGCTCACCATACTATCACTATCGGTCACGCCTCAGCTTTGGACACTAAGAAAATCCGGGTCATGGTAGCCATCGAGAACCAGCCTTACCACATGGAGGTCGACTCGGGATCGTCCCTTTTGATGGTGTCTTGGAAGACACTCAAGCAACTCATCCCCACAATTCAATGCCAAGACCTCCAATTTCAACGCCTCATCCTCAAGGACTACCAAGGAAATCAAATCCCCGTTGTTGGGTCCTGCTGAGTCCAAGTCTCTTTCAAGAAGCATACAGCGTACTTACCTTTAATGGTCATCGATAGAGATAGGCCTAGTCTACTAGGCCTCCAATGGTTCACGCCACTCGGCATTGAAGTGGTCGGTGTGAACCGAGTCGGTGGTTGTGAGTGGGAGGAAGACCTTATCTCTGAGTTCAGCGACGTCTTCGCAGACAGCTTAGGCGAGTATAAGGGGACCCCAATCTCATTCAGTCTAGATCCAAAAGTAGCTCCCATTTGCTTGAAGCCCCGTCGAGTTCCGTTCGCCCTTAAAGCAAAAAACCATGAACAACTCAACAAGTTAATTGCTCAAGGGGTGTTGAAGCCCATCGATCACTCTCCATGGGAAACCCCTATTGTAACACCCATTAAGCCAGACAGATCAATCCGAATTTGTGGGGACTACCGGGCCACTTTGAACCATGCCCTACAGCAGAATGCGTATCCAGTTCCGGTGGTGCAGCACCTCCTCCATTCCTTGGGGGGCGGGAAGGTTTTCGCTAAATTAGATTTAGCCCAAGCTTATCAACAATTACCAGTGGATGAAAAAACAGCCCAAGCCCAAAGGGGTGCCTTTAAAGGGGTGCCTTTAAATGTACCCGATTGCAATTCGGAGTTAGTGTAGCCCCGGGGATCTTCCAGAGCCTTATGGAAAGGTTATTACAAGGAATCAAGGGCGTGGTCCCTTATTTTGATGACGTATTAATTGCAGCCCCTACCCAAAAAATCTTACAGGACTGTTTGAAATGCGTTCTAAAAAAATTCCAAGAGGCCGGACTTAAGGTGAAAAAAAATAAATGTCAATTGTATACTGACAATGTTGAGTTTCTAGGGTACCGGATTGATAGCCAGGGCATTCATCCTACCGAGGGTAAATTAAAAGTGATCAAAAATGCTCCCAGGCCACGCAACAAGACCGATCTCCAGGCGTTCTTAGGCCTCATTAATTTCTATTGTTAAGCCTGGGTTCCCCAACCAGGGTTAGGGAGACAAGCTAAACAGAATGTGCAGCGTTAGTCAGATAGGAACACAGATAAATGAGTGAGCTAAGCTTGTATGTTTATTAACATACAGTAAAAATAACAGATACGCTTGTGCTATCAAAAATATAGTTTATTCCATTACGAGTTCACAGCATAGTCAAAATAACAGTCCAATAGTCATGTATCATTTAGTCAGTCCATTCAGGGATATTCAGTTAGCAAAGTCCGTGTAGAATATCCTATGTCAGTTCACTTACAAATCAGTCCTTTGTTTCTCTCCTGTTCGAGCAATGCAGTCTTGATTCCAAGCAGTAATCAGGGATCATCAAAGCCAGAGTGAGCAAGCTGCAGTCTTGCTTCTTTTAAAGTGCTTTCACAACCACTCCCCTAATTACATTCCCATATTTAAAGCTGCAGACACTTTAACTTATAAACCATGATTACATATTTATTATTTTACCTAAACCAGTTAGGGTAAACAATGTTATCCCTAACATCTATAATGTATTTTTACTGCACAAGGCAACTGTCGCTGAACCGTTACACCGATTATTAGATAAAAAAGCATTGTGGGTATGGGGTTACCTGGAAGAACAAGCGTTCTGGAATGTTAAAAAACTGCTCACATCTGACTCTGTACTTATGCAGTATAACGAGACTTTGCCATTAGTTATAACCTGCGATGCATCGCCTTTCGGGGTGGGCGCCATTTTGAGCCATGTACTGCCTAATGGGAACGAAGCCCCTGTTGCATACTTTTTGAAGACTCTTTCACAAGCAGAGCGGAACTTTGGACAAATTGATAAAGAAGCCCTCGCAATCGTTTCAGCTGTAAAAAAATTTCATGAATATGTGTATGGAAGGACATTTACCATTATAACTGACCACAAACTGTTGCTAGGGATAATAGCCAGGGACAAGCCAACCCCTACATATTATCCCCTAGAATGACCCGATGGTGAGAATTCCTAGCTGTTTATAATTATTGCCTGCAATATCGCCCGGGGAAAGCCATTCCCCACGCCGACGCATTAAGCCGAGCACCGCTTCCAGAGACTCTCGACGATCCGGCACCAACGGCAACCACGTTACAAATTGAGGCACTCAACTCGCCGCCTATGACCGCCCGAGACATCGCGAGAGAAACCAAACGAGACCACACCCTAGCTCGAGTCCTAGGCTGGGTAGAACGTTGATGGCCATTGGACCAAGTACCAGATGACTTTGCACCATTCAAATCTCGACAGACTGAACTTTTCTCCCAAAAAGGCTGTATCATCTGGGGCGATAGAGTCGTTGTCGCAGAGCAATTCCGGAAGACGCTGCTGTGAATTCTGCACGAGGGCCACCCCGGCATCGTGCAAATGAAGGTGCTTGCATGAAGCTACGCATGGTGGCCGGGCATGAACTGGCAAATCGAGTAGTGGGTTAAAGCGTGTTCCAATTGCCAACAAGTCAGCAACGCCCTACCAAAAGCCATACCTACTGAATGGGAGATGCCACGTGGACCCTGGTCCAGAATCCACCTGGATTTCACAGGGCCAACCAAGGGCTATACTTCCTGCTGACAGTCAACGCATACTCCAATTGGTTAGAAATTCATCGTATGATGGCTACGACCTCCGAGGCGGTGATCAAGATACTAAACAGACTCTTTGCAACCCATGGATTGCCAGATGTCCTGGTGTCCGATAACGGGCCACAGTTTATGGCACTAAGCAGTACCTCGCTGACCGCAGCATCCGCCATGCGCTCACCTCGCCTGTGCACCCTGCGACCAATGGCCGAGCTGAACGCATGGTCCAATTTGTTAAAAAGACTTTGCAAAAAGTGGACTATGACAATATCGATGACACGGTCAACCAAATTCTCTTTTTGCAACACATAACTCCACATAGCGTCACCAGCAGAACTCCCGCCAAACTACTGATGGGACGAAGACTCTGCTCCCACCTCGACCGGTTGCACCCTGCTTACGAACCGGAAAAGCCAATAGGATCCAACGGCCGCTGTCGCACCTTCCAGGAAGGAGACCTCGTTTATGCACGGAACTTATCGGGCGACCCGTTATGGATAGAAGCGACAGTAGTACGAGTGACTGGCCCTAAATCCTACGTAGTGAAATGCTGTGACAATAAACTGTGGAAACGGCATATCGACCAATTACGGTCACGACTCACAACGGCCAGTCAACAACTCCCCCATGACCAAACCGAGGGGGGGGAGGTACGGAAGAAGATGAAGTTCCAGGGAATCTGCTCGAAGGGAGCGACGAACTAAATGATACTCAGGAAATGGAGCAGGAAGGAGAAACGTTTGCACCACAAGAAATTGCAGCTGAGCAAGAAGCAGAACCACTGCCAAACAACAATCTACCTCAACAGGATTGCAACCAACCAATCCAACGAAAATCCGAAAGAGTTAAAAGACAACCGTCCTATCTAAGGGATTATATAACTACACCGTAATTAAGAAGCCATGGGGAAGGGGTGTTGTGTATGTACCATAGTTAATAAAGTATGAGCTTGAGGTAAAGTGCAGGGTTCTGGCCCTGCACTTTTGATTGGCTGTTAGGCGGCCAGATCGGCTTGGTTAGTTCTGAGGAATCCGATTGGCCCTTTACAGAGAATTCTTATTGGTTAAAAGAGCTAGCATTCATAGCTCGTTATTGGACAATTCTCACAAGGGTTGCCTATATAAGGCAGAGTTCATTGTTGTTGTTTCGAGAAGTCACTATGCAAATAAAGAGCTGAATGTTCACTATTCAGAGGCTGTCTCCATTTACTCTGACCCATGTTCAGTGCTTAACAGATCTCAATCAGCAAATAATTATTGTACATGTAAACTTTTGATTTGAAATTCTGAGCTTTATAAAATGTGGAATTTAGTTAAGAGCCTTCACTTCTTTTAGAAAGGGTCTTTCTTTGTCATTCTCATCTCTTCCTTTTAATGATGGCCTCTAAATTTCCTGGTATCACTAAGAGTTGAGTTATGCCACTGTATTGCTAATGTGCAGCTATAAACAACAGCAAAGCTTGCCGAAAGTCAGTTGTGCTGAGTTGTCATGCAGTGCCGCTGCTGATGAAATATACAGTAAAATATAACAGTATTTATGATGGGGGGAGTTTCCTCTCATATTCCATTATAGTATTTAACACCTCAGTTTCTTACTCTGAGAATTTCTTTCACAGCTGTGTATGTGTTTCAGAATTCACATTGTTTATGGCACGCTTTACATTTCAGAGTTTGAGGATTGTTAATCTGGGGTGCTAGCTGTCAACCCACTTGAACTAAAAATGGGTTCTCTGAGGTCAGATAATATATCTGTCCTTAGGTGGCAAAGCGGTGTGCACAGCAACCATTTTTAGGGATGCTAGCACACAGTTGCTAGATTTCTCAGTAAGAAACTCTTTTTTAACATTTTGAAATCTCTACTGTTACATTACAAATCCAAACATTATCACTTGCCAGTAGTGAAAATGGTCAGAGTTGTGATTTAGGAATATTTGTAAATGGGTTGGGGGGATGACAAGTTTCATGTCTCTGTCTTAAAAGGAATTTTGGAATTGTTTGGCTATTGTGTGAGCTTTCATGATAGCATCAGGCCACAGTTAGCATGTGGCATGCTGAGGACCATCTATCAGAGGTAATGTTGAAAGGGGTGATATTTTTTTATTTATTTTTTTATTTATGACATTTATATTGCCACCTATTCACACATGGCGACTCAAGGTGGCTTACAAGAATATAAAAACCTCAAATAAAAAACAATAAAACTAATAAAAGAGAGATTCATATAATAAATTAATAATAAAATAAAATAACAAACTGGGCTTTAACAGCAACCATCATTTTCTATATCAGGGATGTCCAATCTCAGCATACTTAAGACTTCTGGCTGGGGAATTCTGAAAGTTGAGATCCACAAGTCTTAAAATTGCCAAGGGTAGATACCCCTGCTGTATAACCTTCTCTTCCTCAACACTTTTGGGCTTTACATTTAATCCTGAAATCCCCATTCGGTTCATCTCCATAAATTCATATCATAATCTTGGAAAGCTGTTGATTTCCAGGAACAGCTACTACAATTTTGACCCTGCTTCTTGTTCCAGCTTGCCTCTCTACCCAACAATGTAGTTATTGAATTAAAGCCTAAAATTAACATTCACTACCAATAAAACCTTTTATCTCTTGCTGAGACAAACCTGCTTGCAAATATGAGGCGAAAATGTTGGTCACTTTTAAACCGTTCTGACGCTAAGCATGAAAATGAAAAAAATGTTGATTTATTGGGTAATTTAGGATTACTTCATAAATAAATGAAGTCCATCTTAGAAGGCTTCAAGAACACAAATGACTAATAGAGGAATGCACTTGTATGTCTTATAGTGGCATTTTGGAGACTAATGGGGAGATTCACATGGAAGGATATGTAAATTGGAAACAAAACAATCTCTCCTGTGATGCATGTTGAAGAGAAGACTGCCTCCAGTTATATACACAATCATAAGAAATGCTTTGCTAAATTAAACCAAGGATCCATTTTAGTCTAACATCTTAATTTGCACAATGGCCAAACATCTGCTTCTCATAAACACAAATAAGACACAAGACAATATTTTTCTATCTTGGTACCACTATGAATTTAAGAACTGGACCACAATAGGGAATTTTTGGGTTGTGTGTTAGGTTTTATTGATTGATTAGGCATGCCTGAAATATTATATTGTCACTTGATTACTTTGGACTGCCTGCATATATTGTAATTCCAGACTTCCAGAAGGTTCAGTCAAGCAACTGAAAAAAATGCCTTCCTGACTCCAGTGTCCTTTTTGATCAGTAAAAAAGGCACAGCAATATCAACAAAGGAAGATTTCTAAAAAGAAAAAGAAATCTTAACAAGTTGTTCATTTTCTTCAGCAAAGGAGAAAAACCATTTGAACAAATAAATAAATGAAGAATAATGGTAAACTGGTTACAATGAGTAAAGACACAAGAGCAGGTGACAGGTGTCATAGATGTGGATATTCAATTAGGGAGACGTGAACAATTCTTGATGAAAATGTGATGTTGAAACAAAGATGCCTATTTTACCAATCAGCTCTTTATTACAGTCATAGATCAGCATATGGAAAATGGGATACAAACAGTTAATAATTTTTAAAAAGCTATAAAATATAAAAATGAAAGTTTCACAAGGTTAAAAAATGGTGCCTGTTTGCTCTGGGATGTAGAAAACATTCAGCTTGTTGAGATGCTTAACTGCTGCCCAAAAACTTTGCAATACAGCTTTTCCAATGTAGTAAATTCAGTGTGGAAACCTTTAGTTCCCAAACCAAATTGATTTTAGTTTAGTATGTACAAACTAAAAGACAAAGAGTATCCACTGCAATAACTGCTGTTGATAAAAAGCTGTCTGAACATTTGCAAAAATGATGAAATTTCACTGCAGTGAAAGGTCAGGTTGTCTATGGAATTCTAGAAAAAAAAAACTAAAAATAAAAAATATTGTTTATGGAGCATTTGAAATTGTTGTCCATAGGAATTGTTATCTCCATGGAAACTGCTGCTAGAAATATGATAGAGCTGCAGTCAGGAGTAAAAACGAATGAAAATAAGCTTGCAATCACATACAGACAAAGAGGTACAGGCTGAAATGAACTGTATTATGATTGTGGCAAAGATTCACATACATCAACTCAATGTGGATTTAAATGAAAAACCTGTAGAAAATGCAGCATAATGAGGTATAGTACAAAAGAACAAATGGATAGCAAGCAATTAAAACAACAAGGTCTATGCCATTGGTGGAGAAGGTGATAATAAAGCTGAAAGGAAGATGCAAGTTTTAAATCTATAGCATAAAAACTAAATAGCAAAGCCATATCAAGGCAATTGATCACTGATTCACAGCAGGAATTCGAGCAGCATTTCTGAGCTGCGAAACTAAAGCTGTCAGAAATCCACTTAAAAACTTACACAGGAGAAAAGACTATTCACATTGAAAAAAATGCTTTTTAGTGGAAAATACAATAATCAACAAGGCGTATCGAGCTTAGATGTTGTGAAAATAGTTGGCAAGCACTATGAGATTGTGGGTGGCTGAGGAAGCTGCTGTAAGATTATTGTCAAATAACAACTTGTGGGCTACATTTCCTATCATGGAGGCTACAGAGAATAAATTGAATAAAGATATTGGATGGGACATTCAAACACATCAAAGATATGATAATGTCATAGGAAAATGTTACACCCAAGCATATTCCGTTTGGCAGATGCAGAAACAGTAGAATCCGAGCAGAGGGAATTCTTCCAAAAGCTTATTGGAATCCATGGACTCTACCTGTGATTGCATCAACTAAAAAGAACAAATCCATTAGGATTTATGGTGATTTCAAAGTTATTGAATTTCAAGCTCAGTAGGCTGATTATTTTGCAAAAATGGACATATACGAACATTTCAAAATGTTTATTTCCATAACTATATAGAAAGAGTTATATTATTAAAATTCATTTGTAGAATAGCATCTTGGAACAAATGCTACAAGATTGTCCAGATATTAAATGAGATCACTAATGCCAGAGAAAATTTTGATGCACATATGGGAAACCTTCAAGATAGCATTGCAGAGCTCAGATAACTTTGGCCTTTGAACACCATGCAACATATATGAGTTCTGTAAAGTTTGCATTATCCAATGTAGACATGCTATTAATGAGCAACACTTACTGTAGTATTATGAATGCTCCACTGCTCAAATACTTCACGGAAAATGGGTTGGTTACAGCAATGGACAAAATGGTGCAAAATCATCTAATATGGTGCTGGCACATTATAACCTATATTTACTGTAAGTGAGTCTGACTTGTAATACTTCACAATAGGGCAATGACATTATCATGGCACACTTCATTGAGGATGGCAGTACACGCCTAATAGCTTTTGCATTACCCTCACAACTGCTGGAAAAATATGTACAATAAAAAGTTTGCTTTAGAGAGTTAAATGTTTCCTCCACTAGTATGGAAGGAATTTACTTTCATCAATGATTATCAGCCAGCATTGTCACTCTTTCAGCTACAAAAAGGGATTCTGTTTATAGCAGCTGCCCAAGTGCAGCTTTTGCCTTCATTCCTTGGCACGTGCAGGTATAAAACAGAATTCAAAAGGACGTGTAATCATGCCAATGTGGGTAGATTGTCTTGTTTTCCTCTAGAGAGTAAGCAGTCTGCAAATCCATGTCAGATAGGGATTTATTTGACGTTGTTTTTTACAGAGATGAATGGTCTTTCTATCAAAGCTAGAATCAAAATGATTCAAAAAGAAATTAGAAGAGACACAACAGTGTCAAATCTACACAGCAACCTAGAATAGATAGAGTACAGTACACAGCAAAAATCTCTGTTGAGTTTTACTTCACAACTGTGGGCCTGACATCATACAACAAACAGCCCAAGCTATGTAAGCCTTAGATTTTGAGGTAAACAGACAGAAGGCTGGTGAGCTTTAACTAACCTACTATAAATTTTTCAGCAGTAACTGTAGCAAAAGTAAGAGCAAGCATTAGACAAGCTTGAAAATATAAAAGTCTGAGTTCTTCCTGTGTAAATTATGTCAGCAGAGCAAGGTTATTTGCTTGAAAACATTGCAGGCAGGAAAACTTGGATCATATAAGAACAGGCCATGTGTGTAGAGCCAGAGAACTCTCCAAAATCCAATTGAGAAATGAAGCTAGATGTTTGTTCACAAAGCAAGAGATAATATATCACTGGAAATAAGACGGTTGTTTTCAATGAGGGATGAGGTCTTGAAAATCTCTTATGTAGCCAGAATCCCTGACTTTCCTTAGTTAGAAAGGAGTGGTGCCAATGTCTGTTGTTAAAAGCAATGTGATTTAGGGCTTGGACTCTCCCAAGGACAGGCTTTGATTCCTTGCCATCTGATCAGCAGCCATCAGCACTGAATCTGACTCATCAGTCAAAGGTAGCTTGTAATGTTGCTTAATGGCCAGGAATAAGTGAAGAAGTTGCCCACAAATTTAAAATATATCTCAAATTGCACCACTTCTTCAGTGTCACAGGTCATATAGATTTTGCAGGAACATTTATGTACATAGTAGTTTTGTTTCTGTGGATACATGTTGAGGTGATGTAAGGTATTTTCAATGATTTCTACAATAGACATACATATGTGGTGAGAGAATTATTTGCAAAATGGTATTCCAAAAAAAATAGTAAGCATCTGATTATCTGAGGACCAGTACCCCAACAGTACCTAGAATCCCTCAAACATTAGCTATTCCACCACAGCAGGGCTGTCAAATTTCCAGTTCGTGGCCGTATGCATCACATGCTAGCCACATCCATACCCAGTTTAGCGAAGGGAGAAAAAGTCCGGCTACATCATGTGATGCCGCCATGATGACATGAGTTTGATACCCCCACACCACAGAGTTGTAGCTGATGTCACACTCAAAGGGGAACAATTCTGAAGGAAGCCTTTTCCTATCTCTATGTTCAAGCAAGGTTTTTTTAATTCCTACAAAAGCTCAGTCCTCTCATCTACAATTAAATCATGGAAAAGGCAGGCTTAACTGCAGAACAATTCAGTATTAAGGGGCAGCAGTTTTTTTCTCCATGCTCAGTATGTTCTGATGAGCATGGAGCAAAAAACTGCTGCTATGTATGTTGAGATATGTTATCTTATTTGCATGTGAAATTCACCACAATGCCCAAATTTATATAATATCTGCATCTTGGCAGAAACAGTATATATTACATTATTGTTGTTAAGTATATGCAGTACACAATCTTGTATTGTTACTCAGTTACCTTACACTGCTTGCATATGTTATATTGTTTACATTTTTGCAGACTTAGAGATAGTTATTCCAGAAATTTCAGTAAAACAAGCAGCAGAAAGACCTACTTTTGATTTTGGAATCATTTGCTGATCAGTAGGAAAGATACAACATTGTAGTTCTTCAAATGCTGTTGAATTATAACTAATAGCAGACACAATAACCATGGTCATTAAAATACAATATAGTTGAGGAATATTTTTCATGACAGAATATTTCAAACAGTTCGAACAATATTTTCATCTATTAATTTGTGTAATCCCTTTAAAAATAGTCAAACTATATATGGTACATTTTTATCCCTTTAAAATAAATATGCAAGTTCCCATTCTGGATTAGAGTTCACCAACTGTTTACTTTCCTAAACTATGCACATATATAGCGTATCACTCTTCACTTAAAGAAAAACTCCATTTTTAGCAATAAAGTTTTTTCAATTGTGCCGTTCAACTAGTAGGAGCAATTCTTTTATCCTCACTCATGTCAATTATCATCATTTATTTTTTATGTTGTTCCTTATTATTTAAAACTTTACATAGGGTTGTGGTGGAATGACTAATGTTTAAAAGATTTACATACAAGAGTGGCAATGTGTAGGATCTGCTTGATTAAAAATGTATATGTTGCCCTTCCAAAACAAGATAGATGTTGCGGAGGAGGAAAAGACATGCAGAAAATTAATGTGAACCAAACTATACAACATTTTCAATGAATAAACTGCTAAGTTATCAGTAATACACTTATGTAAGTAAGTAATATTTCTTATTTAAATTTAAGGTTCACATCCATATTACCACAAAGCTACAGTAGATCTACCATTAGGCAGAGTGGGACAACTGGACGCCATGTCCACATTTACCTTTTCAGTTGCTCTTGTCCAGGGTTCATGATAGCTGTAGTCTAAACTGGCTTAAGAAAAACATGTCTGGGCTGAGTTACCTTGGAAACAACTTGCAAAGAATTCAGTCTGAAGTTCATGCTACCTTCCACTGGGCTGTTCCCCAGTTACTCTGCCTCCACCCTAGGTCAGTAGCTGTCAGCTGCTTTCCTTCCTGTGGGTGAATCTTCTGGATATATATAATTTTATACACAGTTATATGCGTTCACACATAGCAGCATATTTAAAGTTAAATTTATATTTACAAAATTAAAGCATCAAAGTTCTCTTGCACTCTTAATAACTTCTAAATTTTCTCTCATCTGTGTGAATTACTGCTTTCTTTCCTTCATTTATCTAGCTTTCCTAACTAAGAACTACTTGGAGGAGGAGGAGGAGGAGGAGGAGGAGGAGGAGGAGGAGGAGGAGGAGGAGGAGGAGGAAGGAGAAGAAGAAGAAGAAGAAGAAGAAGAAGAAGAAGAAGAAGAAGAAGAAGAAGAAGAAGAAGAAGAAGAAGAAGAAGAAGAAGAAGAAGAAGAAGAAGAAGAAGAAGAAAATATTTTCAAACCACAGCAGGAAAATGAGTTTGGAGTTCACATGTGCAAAAGGGAGGGAGTTGTCATCTCTTTCCACCATCAAAAGTGACTGCTATCTTATTCTGGTGACAGGGGATTAGACAGAAAGAGAAATTCTGGCTCAGATCTAATGCAGAATGTTCTCCCAGTCAGATGTCCAGTTAGTTTCTGTGTATGAAATGGGAAGACAATTTTTATCTTTTTGCCTCTGGTGGCAAAATATTTTGACCCAATATTGTGAAGCCTGAAACAGTATGTATGCATGGCATCATGCCAGGCTTTGATTTAAAAAAATCTACATTTATCTTTATCTTTTTCCTCCTTGCTTGAGGGCATTGCTTCCATAACTTGAAATCTCCACATACTGTGTGGTGAACATTGGATGGCCCTAATTAAGCATGCTGTTTTGCTATTGCTGAAGATTGTATTATAATAGAAGAAGAGTAAGGAAACTTTTTTTCAGCTAGGAGGCAGAATTCCAATTTAAAACAATCCAGGGTGATCTATTCCCCTGGAGTTGGAGGCCAAGGTCAAAGCAGACATCTCTAATGAGATGGTGGATTTATCTTTTTTTACACAAGCAACTGAAAGACCAGGAGAAGTGCAATTCAAAACCCAATCTGTTGTGAATGCATGGGGTTTGATAAAGAGAACTTGAGCTTGGAGTAAAGTGCAGGGTTCTGGCCCTGCACTTCTGATTGGCTATTAATGGCAGGATTGGATTGGCCCGTTCTGGGGAATCCGATTGGCCATTAACAGAGAGTTCCTATTGGTTAAGGGAGCTAGCGCTCCTCGATTATTATTGGTTAATAGTTATTGGGGTTGCCTATATAAGGAGGGTTATAACTGCCATTGAGTTGAGAAGTCACTATATAAATAAAGAGTTGAAGTTCACCGTTCCAGAGGCTTGTCTCCATTTTTTCTCGCCCATGCTCCAAACATAACACTGGCGACAAGGGTGGGATGTGGAGACGTCTGAACCGACGGAACTAAGAAGAAACACTGAGCACGTGGCTGATGACGCTACACAACGGAAACATGTCCGGCGTCGTCGTACCACCCTCTCCATTCGATCCAGTGCAGGAAGACTGGGAGTCCTACATGGATCGCTTCCAAATGTTCTTAGAAACTAACAACTTAAAGGAAGAAATGGGCGGTGTTCCTAACGCATTGCGGTCCAACCGTATTTAAGATGGCTAAAGCACTAGCAAAACCTAGAGAAGTGAAAGCGATGGATTGGGACAACCCCGAACCTCTACTAAGAGATCACTACGCACCGACCGTGCCTACGCTTGTGAGATGGCACGAGTTCTATCAGAGAAACCAGCGAAAAGGAGAAAGTTTCACCGACTTCATAGCAGACCTCCGAAACCTGGGAGGCCTCTGCAGATTCGCTGATTTGGAAGAAGCACTGAGAGATCAAATAGTTCTGGGATTAGATGCACCAGGCGTGCAGAGCAAGCTGATGGCGAAAGGCGACATCAGCCTTGCCGATGCCATCGCCGATGCTACTGCAGCAGAAGCAACCAGGAAGTCGGCTGCACAATTACGCTGGAACCGCGCTCCAGTACACCAACCGACAAGTGAAATTTTATCCAAGTCAGAAGGGCAGCTTTCAACGAGACACCACGAGGACCTCTCTTCGTCGTCAGACAGCGACAAAGAAGAGGTCCATTGACTGCGGTCCGACCGGGACCACCACCCGAAGTCCCTACGCCCTTGCGCTGGCTGTGGAGCCACCCATGCCAGGTCCGAATGCAAATTCCACGACGCGCTCTGCCATGAGTGCGGGAAGAGAGGCAACATCGGACAGGTCTGCCGAAGTTTACAAGGACCCGGCCAGACCTCAAAAGGAGCTAACTATCACCAATTGACAGGAAACCATCCTGTAAGGCGAGAACCAGTAAGCCACTCCTACAGAAACCGAGCTTTACAGCGAGAAGAGGCTCACCATACTATCACTATCGGTCATGCCTCTGCCTTGGATGCCAAGAAAATCCAAATCACAGTAGCCATCAAGAACCAGCCTTGCCTGGTTTCCGGTTTCGCGTGGCTTCGGGGCAGCAGGAATTCGCGACAGCTCGCGATTCCTGCTGTGCTAGCCGTCGAGGTACCCCCGACCCAGATGGGTCAGGGGGATATGGCTGCCCTGTAGGGACAGCTGAAGAGAGAGGGGAGTCGGACAGGGAGGTGGGGGTGTCGCAGACCCCCCCTTCTCCGGAAAAACCCCTTTTTCCCAAGGCGGTGGAGCGGCGGTCAGCAATGGCCGCCATGAAGAAGCCAGCAACCGGGTAAGATTGCGCTGGAGGAAATGTGAAGAGTGAAAGTTTTGTCTGAGCCGGGTCAAGTAACATCCTTTAAATTGCCTGGAACTGAGCTGTTTGAATTGCTGGAGGATACATTGTATCCCTAAGAAGAGCGAAAGCGGCGGAGAAGCTGTTAAAGGGAACTTTCGTTTTTTCTTCACTCTCCCACCCCATGGAAACAGCAGAAATGTTTGGATATATTGGACATCGAAAGTGAATTGTTTTGAGAGTTGAAGCTAAGGAACAAAAGGATTTTTGGACATTGAAAAATTTAAGAAATTGGAAACCCTTGTTGGAGGTATGGATTTCTGATTATTTAAAATTGACATTTTAAGTGGGAAGGGAGAGGAAAAAAAAATTGGAGCAGAAGCTGAAAAAGGAGGAGATTGCCTAGAATCCCAAAGAAAGATATATGGTAATTGGACCTCTTTGACTAAACATTAACCCCAGAAAGAGAAAGAGAAGAAGGAAGAAAAGTATTAACTTTTGGAATTTTTTTTTAATTGCTTTTGATTAAAAATACTTGTGGTTGTTTTGGGAAAAGTTTCTCTTTTCATAATGGCATTGTTTGTGGATGAACTAAAGACTGAATATCAAAAATATAAAAAGGAAGATACTTTGGGCGCTTTGTTTCAATTCTTGGAAATGGCGTTATGTACTTATGAAAAGTTGATTACGCAGCAGAAGGACTGGGACAAGGAAGAAGAGGAAGAAGAAGCCATCTTTGATGAACAATGGGTCCCTTCCGGAGAGGAGGAGAAAAAGGATAAGAGAAAGGGGATTTTAAGAATTGTAAAAACAACCAAAGGAGAGAAAAATGAGCGAAAAGGTGGAGGCAAGGTTAGAAAGCAAAGGAAAAGGAGTGGAAAAAGAGAGGAGAAAAAACAAAGGGGTAAAAAGGGCAAGGAGAAGAATAAGCAGGAGAGAAAGGGGGGGAGGAGAGGACTTGGTGGGGGGAAGCAAGATCTAAAGAAAAAAAGTTTATTTAGAGACAATGGGTGAATTTAATTTAGGATAAGAGAGGGATTCTGGAGGGTACATAGGTTTGTGTTTTTATATGTGTATTTAGAGTATAAAATTCATTATGTAATTTTAGAATCTTTTAAACAGAATCCCAAGAAAAATTGTTACACGAGGTACTTTTAAGTTAGGGTAATGAGTTATAGATGTTACTCCAATTGGTGTATAGGAGAAGTATAGTAAAAGAAAAAAGATGAATGGATAGTTGGAAATAGAACAGACAAAGAATGTTATTGAAAATGGTAATAAGATATGGAAGGATATATAAAGGCTTTGTTATGGGTTTTTTTTTTTTTTTTTGGATTTTGTATATTGATAAAAGGCAATAAAATTTTAATTAACAAGAAATAATTTGGATGAAAAGGAGAAGTAGGGATAAGATATGAAGTTAAATAGATAAAGTATTGATACTATAATTTGGAATTGTTATGCTCTATTGGTTTTTTACTATTATTTTTTCCTAGAAAAGAATTTATAAGCTGTTATGCCTTGATTCTTTGTGCATTGTTTTTATAAAAATGGTTTTTATATATATATATATAAAAAGAAAATGATAATAAGATATGGAAGGATATATGGGGTGAATATGATATTTGAATTTGTGTCTGTGTGAAGAGTTTTAACCCGGGATCAGACAATCTTCAGAAAAAATCTTTTAGTTTTGTTTATGTTTTGTGTTTTGTATGTTTTTGTGTTGTGTCTTCTGTAAAATTGTTAAAAATCTTTTTTTTTTTAAAAAAAAAGAATTAATAAAACCTTGGAGGAATGTAATTGTAAACAAGTCAGAAAGAAATGAATATGATGACTATAAAATGGATAAATATAGAAAAGAAATGAAATTGAATAAGAGTAAAGAGAAATAATGAGAAATTTGCTGAAAGATATTTATGTGTCCATATGGAAATGGGATAAATTAGAATTATGTTGTATAAAAATAATGTTTTATCCGACTTGTAAAAATTTATAATGTTAAGAGGTTTTATGTACTTAATGGTTAATGATGTGTTGTTTGTCTTTAAAACTAATAAAATTTGTTTCAAAACAAAAAAAGAACCAGCCTTGCCACATGGAAGTCGACTCGGGATCGTCCCTCTTGATGGTGTCCTGGAAGACCCTCAAGCAATTCATCCCCATGATTCAGTGCCAAGACCTCCGTTTCCAAAAACTCATTCTTAAGGACTATCAAGGGAATCGAATCCCTGTCGTTGGTTCCTGCCGAGTCCAGGTCTCCTTCAAGAAGCACACAGCGTACTTACCGCTAACTGTGATCGACAAATATCGGCCTAGTCTGCTAGGTCTCCAATGATTCGCGCCACTTGGCATTGAAGTGGCAGGCATAAACCGAATCAGCAGAAGTGACTGGGAGGAGGACCTCATCCATGAGTTCAAGGACGTCTTCGCGGAAAGCTTAGGCGAGTACAAGGGGACCCCAATTTCGTTCAGCCTTGATCCAAAGATAGCTCCCATCTGCCTTAAGCCCTGTCCAATTCCGTTTGCCTTAAAGCTGAAAATTGACGAACAACTCAACAAACTAATAGCTCAGGGGGTGCTAGAACCTACCGATCACTCCCCCTGGGAAACCCCAATCGTAACACCCATTAAACCAGACGGGTCGATCCGAATTTGTGAAGACTACCAGGCCACCCTGAACCACGCCCTACAGCAGAATGCATATCCGATGCCGGTGGTATAGCATCTCCTCCACTCCCTGGGGGGTGGAAAAGTCTTCGCTAAATTAGACTTAGCTCAGGCATATCAGCAACTACCTGTTGATGAAAAGATAGCACAGGCACAAACAATTGTGACGCACCGAGGTGCCTTCAAATGTACCCGGCTCCAATTCGGAGTCAGTGTAGCCCCGGTGCTTTTTCAGAGCCTGATGGAGAGGCTACTACAAGGAATTAAAGGCGTGGTCCCCTATTTTGACAATGTATTAATTGCTGCACCTACAAAAAAATCTTACGGGATCGTTTAAAATTAGTCCTACAAAAATTTCAAGATGCCGGTCTTAAAGTAAAAAAGAATAAGTGTAAATTGTGTAGAGATAGTGTTGAGTTTTTAGGGTACCTAATTGATAGTCAGGGTATTCACCCTACCGACAGTAAACTAAGAGCAATAAAAAATGCTCCCAGGCCTTGGAACAAGGCCAATCTCCAGGTGTTCCTAGGCCTCATCAACTTTTATAATGTATTTCTACCGCATAAAGCAACGGTCGCTGAACCATTACACCGGTTGTTAGACAAGAAAGCAAACTGGGTATGGGGTCATAGAGAAGAACAGGCATTCTGTAACGTAAAAAAACTACTGACTTCTGACTCTGTACTAATGCAGTACAATGAGACTTTGCTGTTAAATATCACATGTGATGCTTTGCCTTTCGGAGTGGGCGCCATTCTGAGCCATGTACTGCCTAATGGTAACGAAGCCCCTGTTGCATATTTTTCAAAGACACTTTCAAAAACTGAGCGAAATTATGGCCAAATCGATAAAGAAGCCCTCGCAATTGTATCGGCCATTAAAAGATTCCACGAGTACGTGTATGGCCGGGCTTTTACTATCGTGACTGACCACAAACTGTTATTGGGGATAATAGCTGGAGATAAGCTGATATCATATTATCCCCCAGGATGACTCGCTACACATTATCCCCCAGGATGACTTGCTGGTCAGAATTCTTGGCTGCTTATAATTATCGGCTGCAATACCGCCCAGGGAAAGCCATTCCCCATGCCGACGCATTAAGCTGAGCACCGCTTCCAGAGACTCTCGATGATCCTGCACCAATGGTAACCACATTGCAAATTGAAACACTCAACTCGCCGCCATTAACTGCCCGAGATATCGCGAGAGAAACCAAACATGACCCCACCTTAGCACGAGTTCTGGGCTGGGTAGAACGTGGATGGCCATTGGACCAATTATCAGATGACTTCACACCATTCAAGACTCGACAAATGGAGTTGTTCTCCCAAAAGGGCTGTGTCATCTGGGACGATAGAGTCGTTATCCCAGAATGACTCCAAAAAGCTCTGCTGAGAACTTTGCACGATGGCCACCCCAGTATCATGCGAATGAAAGCCCTCGCATGAAGCTACGCATGGTGGCCGGGCATCGACAAGAAAATCGAAAATTGAGTTAAAGCTTGTCATAAATGCCAGGAAGTGAGCAATGCCCCACCTAAAGCCATCCCTACCAAATGGGAGACACGACGGGGACCCTGGTCCCGTATTCACTTGGACTTTGCAGGGCCGACCAAAGGCCACACCTTTCTGCTAACCGTCGACGCCTACTCGAATTGGTTCGAGATTCACCGCATGACGAACACAACCACTGAAGCGGTTATCAAAAACTTGGAAAAACTATTTGCAACTCACGGATTACCAGATGTCCTGTTATCTGACAACGGGCCCCAATTTACAGTGCTGTCATTCGAGCAGTACCTGGCTGACCGTGGCATCTGACATGCGCTCACCTCGCCTGTGCACCCTGCGACCAATGGCAAAGCAGAGCGCATGGTCCAATTCGTTAAGAAAAACTTGCAGAAGGTAGACTACGATAACATTGACAACAAGTTCAATTGAATCCTTTTTCTACAACACATCACACCTCATAGCATCACCAACAAAACTCCAGCCAAACTGCTAATGGGACGAAAACTCCGCTCCCACCTCGACCGGTTACACCCAGCTTATGAACTGGAAAAACCACTAGGATCCAGAGGCTGTTGTCATGCCTTCCAGGTAGGTGATTTGATATACGCTAAAAACCTATCGGGCGATCCGCTGTGGGTGGAGGCGACAGTAGTTCGTGTAACCGGCCCGAGATCCTACCTTGTACAATGCCTTGACGATGGATTATGGAAATGCCATATTGATCAATTACGATCACGGCTCCCGTCGGGCATTCCTGAACTCCCTTATGACCAAACTGAGGGGGGGGAGATATGGAAGAAGATGAATCCCAAGTAGAAGAAAACCCATTCGAAAGGAACAACGGCGTAATAGAGACACAGGAAGTGGAACCAGAGAGGGAAACAGATGCACCTCAGGGAATTACCGAGAATAATGGCAATGACGAAGAAATGAACTCTGAACCAGAGGTGACCCCGTTGCCAAACAACGATCTACCTCAGCGTGATTGCAGCCAAATGACACAGCGAAAATCAAAAAGACTAATAAAGCAACCGTCCTACCTAAAGGACTATGTAACTGAGCCCTGCAAACAGAAGCCAGGGGGAAGGGGTGTTGTGAATGCATGGGGTTTGATAAAGAGAACTTGAGCTTGGAGTAAAGTGCAGGGTTCTGGCCCTGCACTTCTGATTGGCTGTTAATGGCAGGATCGGATTGGCCCATTCCAGGGAATCCAATTGGCCATTAACAGAGAGTTCCTATTGGTTAAGGGAGCTAGCGCTCCTGGATTATTATTGGTTAATAGTTATTGGGGTTGCCTTTATAAGCAGGGTTATAACTGCCATTGAGTTGAGAAGTCACTATGTAAATAAAGAGTTGAAGTTCACCATTCCAGAGGCTTGTCTCCATTCTTTCTCACCCATGCTCCAAACATAACACAATCTCTATGCAAATTTACAAGAGGAAGCTATTTGTAACAATTAAAGACAGTGAGAAATAAGTAGAATATCAAACAGAGGCATTGCTTTGACAGCAAGAAGCAAATGCTGTCCATTGGAAGATTCCAGAATTCTTGAAGAGCTCTTGAATAATTAAAATACCAAGCAAACCTTGGAAAAACAATTTTTGAAGATCCCAACACAATCTGAAACTTTGAAGCACCCTCCAGAGATTAATAAGTCTCAAGAATGTTCCTTGCACTTACAAAGCAAAGAGCAAAGATTAGGTCAAAGAAAGACTGGAGTTAGATTCTCAAGGCAATTTAACACAGCAAAAATAGACAAGTGAGAAATCAGAAAGAATATGAAACCCCTTTACAGCCCTACTTTTCCAGATACTTCAGAGGTATTGGGGATAAGAACAGGGAAAAGGTTCACCAAAAAAAGGGAAGTAAATCAGACTAGATAAGATACCAGAGACCAATAAATTGATTATTGAGCAATAGTATTATTGGTTCTTGTATTTATTTACAATCATTTTTACAGACAGCCAATATATCTTAACTAACCTTAGGAGTGCGGACATATTAAAGTAAAAAAATATAACAAATAATGTTTACATATCTTTTTTCAGTTTCAGGTGAATAAAATTAGCTTGAGTTAAATCATTCATTTATCTTATAATACTTATATAATCCCTTAAAGTACTGTATAACTTATAGTACTTATCACCCTGTTTAGTGGATGCTATATAACATCAAAACAAAACAAAACAAAACAAAAATTAAAAGCATGACAATATACAGCTAAGTCCAGGACAGAATGAAAACTAGAAATAACTATCAAAGAAAGCAAAGGAAAAAAATTAACCAGACATTAACATGTCTTTATTGTAAGGATTTCCACCTTGTTTGGGGAAGACTTGAGAAGAAATAAAGTGTTTATCTCCCAAAAATGGTGAATGGTTAAGTGACCTAAGGATTTGTGCTTTCCTTTCATTCTGTTGTCTTCCAAATGGCAACTAACTACATCTGAAACTTTAGAATTTGGAAGGCAGTCTTTCAAATAATATCAATTTGTAGTTTCTACAAGAGTTAATTTCTTAACTATTTTATACAAAGCGCAACAGAAACTTATTGTGGTACTTATAAACTGTGTAATTGGAATTACACTGAAAGTTTTCACCAACTATCTCTTAATGTTATCATAAGGCTAAACTTTTGAATACTTCTCAAAATATATGAGGCACTGCAAACCAGTAGGACAGTTATCTAGATTTATGAAACTGCTTATTACTACTTTTATAGCCACTGAAATCTGGTTGTTGAATAATTTTTCCTGTAGTATATTTCATTCTAAACATAAAGCTAAAGCATTTCATTTAATTTTATAATGATTCAGTCTCTTCTGGAAAATACAATATTAAACAAAAACTTGTGCTATGAAAAAAATGAGATGAAATGCAATAATCTACTTCTTTTTGAAATAGGAAATATTTCAAAAATGACAATACAGTTTTTGCATACATACACACACAAAAAGAGAGAGACACAGAGAGAAACATGCGGGGGGGGGGGGGTTAACCAGATGATTTAGACAAAACAATATCAACCATAAAAGTAATGATACTTCAACATAAGAATAAATGTTTGGTGTTTTTTTAAAGATATGGGGGTGTGATGGCTCAGTAGTTAAAAACTGCTGAGTTAAATTCAAGACTTGAGCACCAAATTATGGAGTGAGCTTCTATTACTTGCCCAGCTCAGATAACAGATAATCAGAGTTGGAAGGGACCTTGTAGATCATCTACTCCAACCCCCCACCCCCCACCCAAAGGTGAGACCCTTCAACATTTCTGACAAATGGCAGTCCAATTTCTTCTTGAAAGCCTCAAGTGATGATGCTCC